>JAJJWW010007048.1:0-123295 GCA_023531295.1 Papaver armeniacum
TATAATTTGTGTCCCAAATACTTATCAACTCCTAATGATTTAATATGTGTTTGTCATAAAAATAGTTGATTTTCCGAGGTTCATCTATGTGCACCCTACTTAACCAAGGGTGCACATTTCTCCCCTTCCTTATTGGATATATCTAACTTAGTTATTAATATGGTCCACCACATGCAAATTAGAGTAATAATTCTTATAATAACACACACTCTCTCTCTCATTTATGTTTTGAACCAACACTTCTCTCCCTCTTCCTAATTCTACCAAGTTCTTATCATCCGATTTATTTCCATTTTTTGCCTTCTCTCCGTTTGATCTCCTCTCTCGATTGTGGTGATTAAAACATGGTGTACACAATTTTCTTTTTAATTATAATTTTGGAAAATCAATTCTAGTGGATTAAAGATTTTGTTTTACCTTTTGAGTTGAGATTTTGTGGTGGTTGAGATTGAATTGTCAGAGCAGTTGGGACAATCTTTTAGTTCTATGTGATTAAGCTTATCGTTGTTCATGATTACTTAATTTAATACACTTTTATATGTTTTCATCTCCCATTTTTCTTCTTTGCATTCCTAAACGTTTGAATTTGATTTATATTCCTTATCAATAAATCTTCAAAAAGAAATTACTACTTCATAAAAAAAAAAAAAAAAAAAAAGACTCTTTTTTCTACATCAACATTAATTAATTTTCATCGACCGATATTGTTGCTATCTTCTTATTCTTCACGATCTAACAGCATCACAACCGATTAGTATTTAACCTAAGATTCATCTCTTTAACCTCACACTTAATTTGATTTTTTAATTCTTGATAGAAAAATAATGGTATAATTTAAGATAAAAAGGGATTTTGGGTTTTGAGAAATGGGGCTAGAAGAAGGGATGATGGCTAAATGACACAAAAACAAAAACAATCAATTACAAGCTTAAGAAAAGATGAACAATTTTCTTGTAATAAATTTATTTGAAGGTGTAAGGATAATAATTAAAGATAAATTAATTATGTTTCCAAAAAGAAATTAGTGGGATTTTATTTGAAAGTCAAATAACTAAGGTTAATTATAGCCAATGATAGGAGGAAATGTGCACCCCAAGCTGTTGGGTGCACATAGATGACTGGATTTTCCTCTTTTTTTTTACTTTATTTTTTCCTTTAATATTTTATCACGGAGATTTGCTCAAACGAAAGAAATATAATCTTAACTTCCGTACACTTTTTTATTTAGGTTCATCTTATAATGAGATAATGTTTCTACATGAACATGGAAGTTTAAATATTTTTTGGAAATATATCGTCAAAGAAATTTCTTCATCTCAGGAAATCAACTAATCAATATCGTCTATAAAAAGTCTCCACATGCTCCTATTTCGCTCCAAACCGAGATCATCTATCATGGTCATGTTGTCGATCCTCCAAATAGCAGAGAATAGTATTTTTTGCACGAATCTAATGATACAAACTATCCAATGTGACATGATTTTCTCGTAATTTTTCAACACCCATTAGATGACAATGTTTAAAATGTGTACCCATTACCTTTTCAAGGGATTGTATATGCGTAACCTCCGCCATTAAATCTTCAACAAAGTATTGTGCCCAATAATTGCCTTAACGAAGGCTTTGTAACTCAAAAGTCTTGGACATTTTGTCACTTCCATATGTTCCTACCTTCACTTAAAATACAATCCTCACACATTACCTCATAAAGAACTTGAACACATATTGTACTCCATGATCCTATTTCAAATTAATAGATTGTCAATAGATCTTATCAAAAGTTGACATATTCTACGTGAATATTTATAAAAAAAGTTATGGTATTGTGGATCGCTGCCAAGACTCGTAGTTTTCAAAATTGGCTTCTTCAAGTCCCACGGCTTTCTAAGTTTATATATCTTGTTTGTTTTTAACATTTTAGTTATCCATATTATGTTTGTTACTAACTTTAAACTTGATGTCATCTTCTAATGTGAACTTTATGTGATTTCAGACCTAAATAGTTATACCTCTTTCATTCAGATTAAGTAATCCGTTGTATATCCCAACAATTCTTCTACAACAATTCTTTCTTTTGCCGCTTCACCATCAAAAGAGCCATTATTGTCAAACTAACTGCCTAATTTTTGTTGATGTTATGTATTTGCAATGTTCATTTTTCTTAAATAAATAGATTGTGAAAAACTAAAAAAAAAAGAACATAAGTATTAAATCTGGTCTAAGTTACTATATCCAAAATACTCCTATTCAGCTTCGTGCCTTGTTTCCTCAATTTTCGCTGTATTCTAGACAAAAGATAGGCGAACACCAATCATTTGGCATGAGCTATTTCCATAAGAAATGTGGTCAATGTATCCTCTCGTAATAATAATAACAACACTTCAATTTTTCAAGGCATCCAATTGTAAATGGTATGAATCTAATAGATTTGAATTATACCTCAATCTTAGATATCACCTTCTTCTCACATAACATAGCAATTGAGGAAGGACAAATCTTGACCACTTTTACATAGGCAGAGTTAGCCAAACATAAGTTTTGCAATTGTCTTACGTGAAAATTATTATTAATCCATATTTTAGTCACCTATCAAGCCATCTAATTAGTCATATAGAAAGTTAATCTTAAATTTTTGACCGTATCTCTTGACCAAATTATTGAAGTATTCTCACCATGTTCTCGCGTGTGATCTACCCATATGTGTCTAGACCGTACCTTCTAACCCGTTGAATGAAACCCATACATATTGATCTTAATTTGATATTTTGATTTGTCATCAAGAGGTCGATGATTTGAGAATGTAAAATATAAAAATATTCTATAAACATCGGAGGCAAATTTAGATTTATGATTTAGAGTTTTTTATGATGATTTTGATGAACAAACATAATTTTCAAACAAATATTTTAGAATGCAAATACATTTTCCTGGCCAATAAGGTTTTATATCGGGAATTGAGTGAAAGTTGTTGTTTTTTAGGTAGTTGTCAAACAACCGATATCATGGTCTTTTCAGAAAAGAATGTAATAGTACTTGAGAGAGCGATAATGTTCTCTTATGCTGGGTAACAACAATTGCCTTTATATAATACTGGTGATCTAATACCATGATCATATTGTCTTATATGTTCCCGTATCATCCTTTTGAAATATTTGGTTTTTGTCCTTATCAATCGTATAAAAACAACCAATTACATCTTTCACAATACAACAAACCTACTAAAAAGCAAAACTATTATACACTACTACTACCAACACCCGCACCACCATAAAAAACCATCCACCGCCACTATTTCTTCCACCAATAGTAATGCTGCTACCGGCTCCACCATTCACAAACACCCGCCACCGCTTTCTTTATACTAACCCTACTTCCACTACCACCATTAGAATTAATATAGTTTTTAGTAAAATTATGTATTTATGTTAGATTATTAAAGGGACATTTATAATAGAAATTTAATTAATCATTTATCTTTGCCAAGGACAAATCTCGACCACTTTACATAAACAAATCGATAATAAATAATTTCATATGTTCTAATCTTGATTCGTGTCGCTCGCTTAGTTATTACATAACATGGCAATTGATTGCACCAATTTTTTAAATGGACATGTGTTTTATCGAGTTTATTTTAACATTAGAATGATCAACCACGTTTTATATCATAATATAACGTTATTACCTTTTATATGCTACGAAATTAGCATAATATGTTTTTATTCACCAATACCCGCCCACCACCATAAAAACCATATGAATCTATTTTTTTATCCACCACCACCTAGTATGGAGCGAAGGGTTGACTAACATGGCTCTAACCCTTAAATTTTTAATAACTACATAAATTTTTTAGTTTATTTTATAAATAGTACTCTTGCCCATATATATATTTATGGTTTAGTTCACCAAAGTTTACAAGCTTTTTTTTTAATAGGCTCTCCTCAATGTCAATTTTTGACTCCACCAACGCCACCATCACTCACACCATCCCATGTAGTAATGTTGGACGCAATTCCAATTTTCAATCACAAATGCCATGTATGAGGTTTAGATTGAACAAAATTTCACAATTGATTAGTTTCATTTTTTTCCCGTGGTATATATGTTTTTTTTTGTATTGCAATCAATTTTATTTTAACATTAAAAATCATGATTTATATAATGTATATAGTATCAAAGATAACAAGGGTACCATTGGGTGATCCAACTACGATCATGAAAATATTGTCTTGTATGATATCATCTCTCCAAATATATGGTACCTTCCTTTATCAAAAGTGTTAAAAACAACCAACCAAATCTTCCACACTACGATGTTATCGATGTTGTAACGACAACACAAAAATTAATATTGTCCATCACTACTCACCAAAGATTCACCGTCACTACTTCTTCCACCACAAAACCAAAGGCTGAGCCAGATTTTGAGGAGAGAGGGAGAAAAATTCTGGGCAAGTTGGATACATGTGAAAAATTTTGTATCCCATTTTACAGCAAAAGAACAAAAATAAATATAATTGTGCTTGGCTCCGCCCTTAACCACCACTAATCTTTCGGCCTCCACCTCTTCTACTACTCATTGTCGCAGAAAATATCTATTGATTCTATTTATCAAAATAACTTATTAATATAAATAAATATTATAATTAATTAAGAAAACATTTATAATTAAAATGATTAGTCATTTATTATGAGCAATTAGTGAAACACTAATTAATAAAACACTTTATAATGAATAGATTATTTATTATGTGCAATTAGTGAAACACTAATTAATAAAGCACCACTAATTATGGTATTTGCTGAACAAACCACCACTCGTTGATTTATCTTTTCTATCAATTCCAACCAAGGTGGAACACGGTTAGAGGCCACTCTTACGCATAATAACAGGTCGCTGAGTTCCAACCTCCTGCTATAATTTTTGAAATCTCCATATCTTGACTTGAGTATTCATTTTTCATTCATAATATTGAATTAATGCCACGTGTACGAGTTGTAGGGGTGGTGGGAGAACCACAACCTTGATTTATCTTTCCCACTCTGACAAATCCCCACCACCACTCGACAAGCAAACTTAGCCTAGCTTTGTTTTGTACTCTTGATTAGATCTTAACCCGTGCCGTCAGAACGGCACGGGATGTTTTGTCTTTATACGATATTGTTCACATTCCTCTTGCTTCATTTTTCGTGAGTAATTATTTTGATATTTAATAGGTTTTGGGTAGAAAATAATGGGTTACCTCGATCTATTTTTTACTTAAGCATGTTTTCAATTTATTATCTCAGACGAGTAAGAATGTTGTGCCAACATGAAAAAATAAAAAAATATGTAACGTGAATATTTGCAATTGAATTACTTCTAAACCTCCTCAAGCAAAAAATAAATAATGGCAATTTTTTAATTATTTGCCAACATTAACTAAACTCTCCGTGACATTGTGCCAAAATTGACATTGAGGAGGCCTCTTTTTAAAAAAAAAAAAGAAATATGTAAACTTTGGTGGACTAAACCATAAATATATATGGACAAAGTACTATTTATAAAATAAACTAAAATTTTATATTAAAAATTTAAGGGTTGAGCGGTTAGTCAACCCCTGGCTCCGCCTACTAGTGGTGGTGATAAAAAGTGGATTCATATGGTTTTATAGTGGTATGTGCTGCGTGAATAAAACATATTACACTTTTAACGCCACAAAATGTGTAACGTTATATTATAAAGTATAAAACGGGTTGATCATTCTAATGTTAAAATAAACTCATAAAACACATGTCCATTTTAAAAAATTGGTTAACAATTGCCATGCTATGTAATAACTAAACGAACGACACTAATCAAGATCGTAACATATGAAATTATTTATTATCGATTTTGTTTATGTAAATAGTTGTCGTGGATATTTCCTTGGCAAAGATAAATGATCAATTAAATTCTATTATAAATGTCCTTCAATAATCTAACATAAATACATAAATAGATATTTCCCCCATTTATTGTTCCATCACACCATAATTTTAAATTTCAAAAAGAATATTTCATCTAACAACACCAGCACTCAAACCGGGCAATCCAACTCCATGATGTTTATGACTACATTGGTTCCAAATTATTGATAACTAAGGCTCTAAGGAGTGAAGCAAAAACCCATAATATTTTCCCCTACTATAGATAAAACTATTTATTTATTTTTGCAAATGAGAGAGTTATAAAAATGAAGAAACCCTTGGCTGTTGAAGGCCGAGATATACACATGTGACTCGAAAACAAACTTACAAAAGTAAATCAAAACATGTGTAAGATTCTTTCTACCATATTGATAACATAAAATTGAAGAAATTTGTGGATAAAGATTTCACGCTAACCATGCTAAGTTGTGTATGAATGACGTTCTCACATCTAGTGTTACTCAAGTAATTTGGGGAAGAAGAGCATAGTCATATTGATATTTGTATCTACATAAATTTAACTAACCTTCTCAAGAAAAATTATTAGTTTCAAGGCAGAGCCAACACAAACTTATATCTCCTTCAATGTAGAACACATACCGAGGTTTAACCTACCGTGAGATTAAACAAATACCCCAACATTAGTCAAATAATGTCTACAAATACTGGATCGGAAACAAAGTGCTAACGGTAAAATGAGAGACTAACATCATATTACAAAGAAAACACCCTATACGTATCAAATTTTGTTAACCAAACACATTAGAATTAAAAAGTCATCAACTTAACACAAAAATATAAAAGAACCAAAGTTAAATCAATACTTGCATAAACAAAACTTATAAGAGAATTTTTTTTTAACAACCAACTATATTTTTCACAACACAATGTTACCTGGTCATGTAAAAAAGAAAAATTTATTTTTGATGCAAAAAGAAAAACCAATACCACTACCGTGAAAACCATCCAGCGCCACTATTTCTTCCACCAAAACTAATATTACCACCTCCACCACTTAGTAACACCTTCCACCGCTTCCACCACCTACTCTTCTTCTACAACCACCGCCAAACACTAATATCTATTGATTTTTGTCAAAATTATTTATTGATGTAGATATGTATTAATATTAATTAAGGGACATTTATGATGTAAAATTAATAAATCATTTATCATGAGAAATTAATGAGACACCAATTAATAAAACACTTACACTAATTAATATTTAAGTTGAACAAACCATGACCATAGATCTTTTTTTATGTTGATTGATCTAATCGTTATTGTGTTGTATGCATATACTATACTAATAAGGAATTAGTTTTGATTGATTATTATTTAAGAGTGCGGCCATGGTTAGTACAATCTTAGAAATAAATATTATAATTAATTAAGAAAAACATTTATAATTAAAAAATAATTAGTCATTTATTATGAGCAATTAGTGAAACACTAATTAATAAAACACTTTATAATGAATAGATTATTTATTATGTGCAATTAGTGAAACACTAATTAATAAAGCAATTATGGTATTTAAGTTGAACAAACCACCACCGTTGATTTATCTTTTCTATCAATTCCAACCAAGGTGGAACACTGTTAGAGGCCACTCTATGACACAATAGGTCATGAGTTTAACCTCCTCCATGAGTAATTTTGGAAATTCCATATCTTGACTTGAGTATTCATTTTTCATTCATGATATTGGAATTAATGCCACGCAAGTAGTTGTAGGGGGTGGTCGGGAGAACCACAACTCCTTTGATTTATCTTTCCCACTGGACAAACTCGACCACCACTCAGATGCACAGCAAACTTAGCCTAGCTTTGTTTTGTATTAGTTAAATAATTTGTGGGACCAAACTCTTATTAGTTTATATAAATAAAATCATTAGTGGGACCCAACTCTTATTAGTTTATGTTAATAAAATCAATAGTGAGACCCTAAAATATCAGATTTGTTCATTTTGCCTTGTTTCCCATGGTGGAGGATGCAGTTTGTTCATCCACGTGGCTCAACAAATTTTTATTTTTGTTCATTTCCATAGGAACTGCTCTAATTCACCTATTTCTAGGGATACAATTGAAACTAGTCATTTTGTGTAGAAAGATAATTGTTGATTGGGCTATAATCACCCTTCCATATTTTTCACCCATGGGTCTGATACTTATCTTGGGTAGAATTATTGGGCTGAGGAACTTGGGACCGTATACCAAGTTATATGGTACAAACAAAGATGGGCTATTTATGTTTGGTACCCAGCAAATGACCAACACATTGCTTTAGTACCTAATATTTAAAATATTAAGGGTCGGTACCTAGATAGTTGACTGTCAAAGACCCACCTGACTATTTTTAGTTTTAAATTTTAAATTTTATTTTTATTATTATTTTTACGCATTTGCCCTTCTTAAAAACACAGGGTTCAGATCGACGCTTTCGCCGATAGAACCAGCTCCCATCGCCACCCCTATCTTGCTCTTTATCTGTATTCATCACCATTAATTTCAATTTCTCTTCAAAGTAATTGGAACCATTACGTCCAAAACTAATTATGTATTGTACTAATTCACTTGCACCAATCTACACAAATTGGGTACGTTGCCAGCAAAATTTCCAAACCCTAAATCAAATAATTAGAATCAGGATTAATAGAAATAAATCCATGAAAACCATAGATCAAGATTATAAAACCCTCACATTTAAACTGTTAATTCTAGGTCTTATCAGAACCCAATTTATTAATCATACCAAGACTCTAAAACATTAGAAACCCAATCCATCCAATACCCAATATCGATGGCAAAGAAACCACTAAGACGGGGATGATTTTTCCTCTCTGGAATTTCACCACATCTTAGATCTTCATCTTCTCCCATGTCTCTCCTGCAGGTGCTTCATTTTTTTCATCAAACAACGACAACACCACTAGCACGGACAGTTGACATAATGAAAATGAAGAAGATGATTTGATGATAAGAGATTATTACCGCATATGGTGAAGGAATGATATTTTTTTTTCTTTTTTGAGGTTTACACATTACGGAGAAGGGGAAACCGGAACCGAGTAAGAGGGGGGAACATAAGTTTCACTTTAGGGAGAGTTTTGTAAATTTTTATAAATTTTAATAAAAATTTTTAGAAAACAAAATATAGATGGGTCATACGGAGTTTTCACAGTCAACTAGCGGTCCAGGTACCAAACATTAATATTTTAAATGTTGGGTACCAAAGCAATGTGTTGGTCATTTGGTGGGTACCAACAATTAAATAGCCCAACAACGATCAATGTTTTTCATAGGTGGTCAGCAGTGTAGTTAAAATCGCTCTCCAAGGACGATTAATCGCTACAAGCTATATGGCCGAGGAGATTTCCGATTCCAAGCCATCTCCGATTTTTAGCGATTAAGTCGGCCTATTTTGGCGGTTTGGACCAATTTTTTGGCAAAATGAGTTGCGATTTTTCCGAGTTGGCCTTGCATGTACCGAAATCATAAAAGAAAAAAAATCGTAACCCCTCAGATGAGAGTTATTAAATGGAAAACCTCTAAAAACATTATGAATAGGTTCAATATAACAATATTACACTTATTTATATGATGGGGAAGGATCCGTTGACATGGTTATAATGACATAATCCGTTGACATGGTTATCATTTTTTCTACCAAACCCAACCAACAATGAATTTAAAGCTAATATTCTGGCAACATGTTCCTCGTATAAAACTCTACATTCCTACTAAAATCGAGAGAATTCCGAAATATTTAAACTTCACCATCCACATATTTTAATTTCAACCGTTAATCTTCAACGGTTGATATTCAAAATGGTAGATGGTGGTCTTATACATTTCGGAATGATCTCATCTTTGGTGGGAGTGTAGAGACTTATAATAAGAACATGTTATCAAAAAATTAGCCTCGAATTCATTGCCCGTTGGGTTTGGTAGAGAAAATGGCGCTAAAATGTCAAGATTATGTCATTATAACCATGTCAACGGATCCTACCCCTTATATGATAGTGTTAAAATTTTAATTAGGTACAAATCTTGACTCATGAGAAGAAATCTACAAGTATCTAATAAATATGCTCCGAGTATTAGGCCGAATTTTAGCGATTTCCAAGTACGAACTTACTGCTCCTCGCTCCCCAACCGATTAAGACCGAAGAACGATTTCGACTACTTTGGTGGTCAGGCATTTGGCTTAGGAATAAGCTCAAACTACATTGCAGAAACACTAACGATTATGGTTGATTATAGTTGGTCTAGTATCGACTATAGATTGGGGAATGAGAACTATTAAAGTGGTTTCGATTCCGTATGCAATTCAAGCGTACTAATTAAAGTGGAAAAACTTGAGTACCAAACAAAAAATAACCCTAATTAGCATCCTCTCACTTAAATAAGTCGCAAAGGAGAATTTGTTTGAACACCGATTCTCTTTTAGGCTGGAAACATTTTGTGATTTTTTTTGTATATATTTATTAATGTATTAATATTTTAACTCAGTCTAAAGATCGAACTTGAGGATAAAATTTTGTCTTAAGGGGTTAGGGATGTTGAGATACCAACATCAATTAGGAGAGTCTAGTTATTTTAGGAATCGGTTTATCTCTTAGGACTCAGGTTATGTTCTATATATAGTTATAGTTTTTTTTTTTAGGGTTTTGGCCTTTTGGAATATGGAATCCAATAAATATCATTAAGCTTTGATTATTTTGGTGGCTAATCCCTAATTTAAAGGATTAAGGTGGATGATTGCTAATCAAATAATCAATTTATATATATCTTTAATATTAGGATTCTCTAATTTTGGTGACGGATCCTAACATCTGGTACCATGAATTTGTAACAGGTAGGCTATTAATAGCTATAAACCCAAGCCATATGCTAATTTTGGTACCACATCTTACTGCCTAATTAGAGTATTAATTCTTTAACAATCTCCAAACCAGAGTGCACACTTCTCCAAATCCAAAAACGTTACTCCTTAAGTTTGTCTAAGTAAAGAAAAATACAATCTTGTGAGTGTTTGTCTTTAATCACTTGAATCCATAGAGCATTACCGTAACAGTATTACTGCAATTAATCTTTCCAAGCAAGTTTAGTAACTAGGGCTGAATTAAAATTTTATAAATTCATAAATCACAAACCACCTAGAAACTTAGGGATACTAAAACAGCTCCATCCTATAAATTTTATCCCTTTATTATTATTATGCCCTCGCCAGAATTTCCTTTGAATAGAGTCCACCTAAGAAATCATATGTTATATACTTTGATGAGTTGGAAGAGAACGAAGGACATGCTTTATCATAATGAATTTACCTGTCTGATTCGTAGATTTTCCTTTCTAGTTTTTAAATATGGCATCACAAGATTGGATTATACTTTTGAAAGGTTCATTTCTATTCCTACTAATAGGCAAAGTAACTCTTGGATATATGACGAAATCTTTCCTTAGATTATTACTGAAATACACACTGGATTTGCTAAAGTGTAGCATCTTACCTGGGCATTTTCTATATTGATTTAAAATATCCAAGATTCTTGTGATATTGTGCATGTCAGCCATAATGAAGATAAGAATGTCATCTCCAAATATAAGTTGAGTAATTACAAGGGTATTTCTAGCTGCTTTTACACCAGAAATCACATGGTTAAATTCAGCTTTGAACAAAAGTCTAGAAAGAAACTTCATTGCTCATATGAATATATAAATAAGGGGACAAGGTTCCCATTTCCTGATACCTCTAGTAGGCATAAAATCATGAAAATAATACCCATTCAGAAAATTGATATCGGAGGAGTAGGGATACATTGTTTTATGAACTTGCAAAATTTTCCATCAAAACTAAATTTCTTAAGTATTTATGACAGAGAAGGCTATTCTAGCCTATTAAAGGTTTATTCTAACCTATTAAAGGTTTTAGAAAGATCAAACTTCACAGCCATATATAGTACCACTATAATCTTCTTTATCCTTCATATTGTGAATCATTTCATGAGCAAACCCTTGAATCTGTCCTTTTTGACTCCCAACTATCTCCCATGTTTGCTTTATTCCTTTTCTTGTACCCAGCTGTGTTCTTTTGGCCTTGTGTGATTTAGTGAATTTAATGTATTGTTTTGCATTGGACTTGTTTAGCTAGGCTTGGATTTTTGGGATTAGATTTTTTGTTTTTGGCCATGTCTTGGATATGATCAACCTTCTGTAGAAAATATTCTATTAATTCTCTTTTCGTTTTTCTTTTAAGAGCTTGTTTTGTTTAGAGTTCAGAAATTTAGGATCTCTTTTCTTTTGAGTATATCCTGATCTTGCGATTAATTTTGTTTGTACTTTTTTCAAACATTTTCGTTTTTTTTAGTTTACTTGTTAGGATCCGGATTATCTCGATCCTTCTCAGCGCCTCTTTTGTTTGTACCAAATATGAAAAAATGCTACTCTCTGTCCCAAACCCTTTCTCCTCTAATATGACTAACCCCCAGATAAGTCCACTCTAAATACCTTGGTCATACCAATTATCTCATTTAATTTGCCGTTCTCTCCATGTTTACGTCAGCCCGGCTTAAGTACTGTTCATTTTCATTGTTTTAATTGTATTGGTTTAATTGTATCTGGGCTTTAAAGAATTTAGTGTAACACTTTAATTGTCAGAATTCATTATATTCCTTATAACTGCTTCTGTAATTACGTTCATCTACCAAGAAAACCCAACTAAGTATTACCATCATCACCACTGATAAAACCCAATAATTTTGTATGTATTACCATCTTTCTTTGTAAGCTTTCTTCAAGGGTAAAAAGCCTGCTTCAACCTAATTCTACATTCCCTATTACACGTCTTTTTATCCCTTCCTGAACCAAGGCCCTCTTAACTACTACATATACTCCTCACAATGACTATTCTAGCTTGGAATTGTCAAGGAATAAACACTCCACCTTCTATTCAACACCTAAAAGGGCTGGTCTCTCTCCACAAACCTAACATTTTGTTCCTCTCTGAAACTCTTGCTAATGATCACCATATGAGAAGCTTATCCCAATCCTTACAATTCGATAATTACTTCTTCGTTCCAAAAATTGGAAGGCGAGGAGGATTATGCTTAATGTGGAAGAATAACCTAAATATCCAAATATTATTTCACTCACAAAATTACATCCATACAAAAGTTACACCACCACTCCCTGAACAACCTTGGCTCTGTACAGGTGTTTATGGCCCACCACATCCGGATATAAGTAAAATACTTTGGCAAGATTTTCCAACAATCTTCAACAAAATCAATCCTTCCATACCGTGGATTTTTCTAGGATATTTTAACAACGTCTTAGATCAATCAGAAAAAAAAAATGGAGGAAGACAAGTAACGTATGCTCAATCTCAACCACTCCTCACCTTGATGGATCAGATGGGTTTTATAGATCTAGGATTCCGAGGAGACCCCTACACTGACAAACAACCAAATGGGGCAAGATAACATTCAAGAAAGATTGGACAGAGCCTCGAAACCCAACATCAAGTGACGGCGAATCCGATGCGGCAAGCTTACTCATCTTCCAAGAATAGATTCGATCACGCACCAATATTATCTGCAAGAGAAAGCAATAGATTGGCAGGGAACAAAAAACCACAAATTTGAACACTTATGGCTCTCTCATCCCCAACTCAAGCAAGTGGTTGTGTAGGATCAAATATCGCGACATCAATACCTTTGTGAAATCTTTATACGACACACTGCGTAGAAATCACAGACTGGTTACAGAAATGACGCAACAAATGACGACAGCCTAAACACAAGAAAGTTGTGGAGATCTAGCGAGATTTAGGAGCGTTGCGAAATATAACACTTGTATACTTGCGAGAATATCGTAAGTCAGATCCTAAAATAAAGGACAGCTTAGTTGTCACCCACTATGTAATATCCTATATAAAGAGCCGAGCAGGCCTAAGAGAGGGGGAGATCTTTTTAGAGTGGAGGGAAAGTTTTGAGGAGAGAGAAAGTTTAGAACAATAATTGTATTCTTGATTTCATTTCCTCTTTGTAAAATTCTTTAACTCAATTAATAAAAAGTGTGATTGTTGATCTTAAAGATGGGTTGATTAATATGAATTCTTGTGAGGGATGTATTGTAGGATTTCCTGCAACTACATATTGGCGCTAGAAACAGGGAGATTGTGATTTGAAAGAATTTGGAGTAGTAGATAAAGAATTTCATATAATTTTTAACAACTCATTAAGATTGAAAAATGGCTAGAATAAGAAATACTTCAAAACAACCAACAACTATTAGAAGGAGTAGGAGGCTTGCTGGAAAAGGGAGAGATGAAATGGAGAAATCTTCAAGAGTTAACACAAGAAACAATGGAGAAAATCAAGTTCAACCGCCAATTCAATGTTCACCAATACAAAATAGAACTGTGGATTATGACAGAGTGAGTGTACATACTTGGCGATCGGATTCTGTAGATGAAATGGGACAAGAGCAGCAATTAGGAAGCAATGGAAGAGAGGAGAGAGACCAAGAAGTAATTAGAGGAATAATTCATGGAAATGAAGAGATTGCAACGTTAGAGGCATTGAGGCAAAGAATACATGAAGAAAGGCGATTATAAGAAGAAGAACGTGCAAATCTAACAAGGAAAAATCATGAGTTGAGGATGGAAAACATGAGATTACAAAATAGAAGGTCAAGAAGCACTACAAGATCAAGTTCAAGATCAGTTAGAGAAGAAATAAGACGAAATTTTCCTGTAAAAAATGCTAATGAAGATACTCGAGAGGAAATACAAAATCCAGACGAAGAACGTCGTGAAAGAAGAGAAATAATAGAAGATCGTTATATTCAACATGGTGAAATTCTTCAAAATGGACAAAATGACGGAAATCAGGTAAATAGGCAACGTCAGGAACGAAATAATCAAGATGGCGAAGAAAATCAAGGAGAAGGAAGGAGAACATTACATGGGAGAGAAGTTCAAAGAAATCGACAAATGATTGAAGATGAAATCGAAAGACATTACACTGAACAAGCACGTCTAGCTTGCGAGAGGGAAAGACTAGTAGAAGTGGAAGAACAAGAGCTACAAGAGGCAATTCGCCAGAACAATCATGATAATCGAGAAAAAAGACGTGAACAAAATCGCAATAATGGTAATATCAATGAAGAATATGATAGATTACAAAGGAGAGTTGAAAGGCGGCAAAGAAGAGAAAATGAGAAATATAATGGTGTGCGAATTCATGAAAGAAATGAAAGAGAAGATCGTAGAGAAAGACGAGAAGAAAATGATGAACAAGAAAATCAAAACAGATATGAACGCAGAAAGAAGAGAGTCGGAGTTAAAAAGACCAATGGATCCAAATTCTCGGTGTAAATGAACAAATTTTGAGAGAGCTAGCGGAAATGAGAGGAATGTTAAATAATAAAAGAGAAGGAGGTAGGAGACAACTGGATGAAGCCATAGAAGCTGCGAAAACCCCATTCACACAAGAAGTACAATTACCAGGAATACCCCCAAAGTGCAATTTACCTGCGTTAACCAGCATTTTTGACGGAACAACTTGTGCAGTACAACAAATCAAAGCTTATGTGAGATGTATGCTACGATGGGAAAACCATGATGATGTATTGTGCAAACATTTTGCATCAAGTTTAACAGGAGAGGCCTTGAAATGGTTTGAAGGTTTTCCAAAGAATACTATAACATCTTTCAACCATTTGCAGGCTACATTTTTAGGGGCGTATATAGGTAACAATTCCTCGCGACTTGGCATTGAAGATGTATTTTGGTTAAAGCAAAGGGTTGGCGAAAGTTTGAAACATCTAACCATGAGGTGGAAGACAATGTGTAGTGATATGGCTGGTCGTGTGGATGAGAGATACCTCATTCTATCATTCATTAACGCTATGTTCGCAACCAATCTGTTATACATTCAAATTTTCAGAGTCAAGAATACGATCATAATGACTGAGTTGCGAGAATTTCAGGAGGAGTATATTGCTTTTGAGGAAAAGAAAAATAAGATGGAATCATACCCCATTAAGTAACACAAGTTCAAAAGCAAAATAATGCAAGTTTGTTACCTAAGTTAATAAATACAAGTATGAAGAGCACTTCGCAAGGACAACAAGGAAGGATAATGGAAGATATTCAGCAAAAGTTAGTAGCTATGGAAAGTCATGATCAAGAAGAATTCGAGAGAGAAAGAAACTTCTATAGCCGTGGTGGAAATAACAAAATTCAAAGACTTGATCAGCCAGAAGAAACTTATGGAGGTCGAGGCAAAACCATCACAAAGAGGACGGGAAGTCATAAGATAATATGGGAAGAAATCAAAATGCCACCACTGAATGCTAGTGTGGAGAAAATATGGGAAGCTATAATCTTGATGGAAAACATACCTGCGCCATGAAACATGGGGAGTGAACCACCTCCAAGCGATTAAGTCATGAATTTTGTTCTTATCACCATTTTCATGGACACTCAACAAATGATTGCGTAAATATAAAAGAATCATCCTCGTAATGATAAGTCAAGGGAAACTAAATCATTTTCTAAAGAATCATCAGAATCATCCTCAACCATTACCACCACCGCTTAAATTCGCAGAGTAAATACAACAAAAGGAGGAGAAACATTTGTAATAGAAGTTGGAGCAAAGGCAAAGAATCTGTTTTGTCACTCTATTGTACATTCATACAAAACAATTGAAGACTTTCACGATAACACTCTCAGTAGGGTCTTCGCAAGAGATGCCGATGGCAGAGAAATAATGAACATTGCGAAGACATCGCCACTTAAAGAATGGCAAAAGCAGACTATTTCCTTCACCGCATAAGAAGTACCCGAGGGTGGCGAAACACACGATAACCCATTAGTGGTAAGATTGGAGATTAACCCAAAACCTAGTGATGATGAAGATGATGAAGCTGAGAATTCATGGGCAATCAACATATTTTTAATCGATACTGGAAGTTCCGTGGATATCCTTTTTTATCATACTTACAAAACTATGGGAGGAAAAGATGAAGATCTAATACCTTCAACTTACAAGATCTATGGTTTTAATGGTACTGCCAATAAACCTAAAGGGGAAGTCAGTATGCGAATTCCACTGAAAGGATTGTCCTCTGAAATTCTGTTATGTGTAGTCGATGTGGAATTACCATACAACGCATTGATTGGACGACCTTGGTTACATGGGATTTTAGGTGTAGCATCGACTTTCCATCAATGTATCAAGTTCCCTCATCCCAGTGGTATCGGCATAGTAAAAGGAGATTGGATTGAAGGAAATAAGTGTTATGAAATTGATGTAGAATCTTGCGAACAAAGAGTCAAGAAGAAGAATTGGAAACATAACATCGAGAAAAAAAAAAAAAGTGAAAGATTGATGGTAGATGTAATAGAACAGAGAGAGGAAGAATCACTAAACCAATGCATGTCAAGATAAGAAGAGACAAAGATATCGCAAAGGATAAGAAAATAACAGAAAATTTCAAAAATGCAGAGGGCGTAAAGTAGCGTAAGTAAGAGACTCAAAGAATGAATATACTTGTTAATCGCCAAAGCAAAAATTGGGAGAAGAAAGAAAAATGTATGGTTGATTTGTTTCAAAAAAAAAAAAAAAATTTATGAATAACAAAGATGAGATTGCGAAATTATAAAAGAGTTGATATGCAGAAGAGGAAAATATATCTTATGAATGACAAAGATGAGATAGCGAAATTACAAAAAACTTATATACAGAAGAAGAAACAAAACAATCAGAAAGAGGCGAACCTACTATGGCGTACACCCTAGTTCGCGAAATCAAAATTTCGCAAGAGGCAAATTTAAGACCTAAAGTGCGTCATAGAAGGGGGTACTGTTGCATGGCTCGCCGAAAAAGTTACACCGCCCCGGAACCCGAGTCATGGAGATTTGGGGTCAATAAAGCCCATCCAGGAGAGGTACCTTGGATTTTCAACCTAAGCTAATGACTTAGGTTGGACGACTGAGGGTATCTTCTAAGGAGTGCGGCATCTGATCAAGGCTCCGAGGTACACGGTTGAGCCAAGAGTGCCCGGGGCGGCTGTAACTACCCTGGCCATTCTTGGCAAGTCTTGGCTTATGCTGCACTCCGGCCCGAAGAAAACTCCACTTAGGGTGCAGCCTCGTAACCATAAGCCCTATAGGCAAAAGGGATAAGAGGTCGAAAAACAACCGGTTTTTGCTAAAACCGGATGGGAGGAGCTAGCCTTGTATGACAGAAGTACGCCTCCTTGAAGGGGCAACCAGGGGGAAGATAAGGGCGGCACCCTCCATTAGGGAGCTGATAAGTGTCTTAAGACGCAAATGTCATGAGGCTTTATTTTTGCAAGAAAATTTAGGCTCGTCATATTTGTGCGACAATCTCAAGAGGCAATAATACAAAAGACAAAGATAAGACGAGATCAATGGGTCAAGACATGAAAGTGTAAGGACGTCCCGAGATTTCGCCGCAAGACGGCAATGTCATGGGCTTTATGCTCGCAAGAATATTTAGGCTCTGTCATATTGTCGCATGAAAAATATCCTGCAGAGGAAATAATACTAGAGAAATGATAAGACAAGATCAATGGGTCATTACATGAAAGTGTAAAGACGTCCTGCGATTTTGTCGCAATGACAAGAGGTGGCAAAATAAGACCTTTAACTAGGAAGGCAAAATAAGACCACATAAGAAAAAGGAAAAAGAAGAAAATGAAATCTTGGAAGAAACCAAGAAATACCTAATTGCAAAAATTCAAGCAGAAACAAACATGAGATCGAGGCATGCATACATGTTGCTATTCAAAGTAACTTGCTTAATCTTTCATTTGAATACAAATAACAGAGGCAAGTCTTGGAATGAATAGAATAAGAACATGTTATTTATCTCCATATGATAGATTTACGCACGCATAAAATGAAAGATTGATAATATATTTATTAACCATATTTCAAAAAAGAATTGCTTTTTTAATATGTGCGTAAAGGAACAAAAAGGTAGAACTTGCATTTGAAGATTCAAGAAATTCGCAAACAAAAGATTACAAAGATTGGAGACTAAAATAATGAATGTACAGATATTACAAAAAGAGAAAGAAGGAAACAAAACTATTTCTTGTTTAACTCCTCTTCTTCATTATCTTCATCAAATCTTTTCTTCTTCACCTCCATCGATTCCTCTTCTTCACTAGCATCAATTGCTTTAAATATCCAGAGGAGGTGCATTCTTGGGGATTTCTTCTAAGAGGCAAGGATATGTAGAATGAGGGATGTTATTGTCGTCGCAGACCGTCTTAATAGTATGATTGCGAAAAAGAATAGCGCCATTCTTAAAGTTCGCAACAAGAATCTTTAGTTGATTCTTGATCTAGAGCATTTATCATTGCGAGAAGAAAGATCCTTTGCGAGTTGCTCTTTTTCAGACTCAAGTTCTTCAATTCTTTTGAGAAACCTCCCTTCAGCTTCTGCGAATATATGACAATGAATCAACAAATTGATGATAATTTATGAAAGGCGAACAATTAATAAAAAAGAACAATTAACAACCTTCTCTGTCATAAATCATATCCCTAACCAAGGCCGTGTGCTCAGCTTGAAGACTAACATTTACACCTAAGTTATTTCGCGTCATCTAGAACTTTCGCAGCCCAAGCGAATTCATCATCATTATTTATGAGAAGAAGGGAGCGAACTTGATTCTCTCTTTCGCTAAGTATAGCATTTTACGAGGTTAGAATCATCTCGTTCAATTTGAACCTCCAAAGATTTTTTGGAATTTCGCTAACGCTTGAGCACCTTGACTAGCGATGCGATCTTTATCATCTATGAGATCACCGATTTTGGTTCTTAAAGTATTGATTTTCTCTTTAGAGTCAAGATAGAAACGTTTAAATTTGTTGGCTAATCCCAAGCAGGATCTATGGTCAATTTCTAAGAGGCGAAGTTTGGATCTGAGTTCATTTATGGGAAGAGATTTAATCTTGTCATTTGAAAAACTATTCAAAGAATTATTAAGGTGTTCAAGAAGGGTATTGTTATCCATAGAATTGGGGAATGTATGAAGGAGAATGGCTTCATCAGAAAGATCATAGACGTCTGCGAAAATGATAAATTAAGATGAGGGAAGATAATGAGAAAACAAAATAAAGGGAAAGGGAAAAATTTCATACCATAAATTTGCTTATTGGCATCTTGAAGACTAGATATTTTGTTCTTTTGAGTAGAAGAATCAGCTTCTAATTGTTTTTTCTTTTCACTTGAGAGCAATAAACTTCAAACTTCTAATTCTTCATTTCTCTTGCGAAGATGAAGATTCTTCTTTTCAAGAATCCCACGTCTTTTTTCCAAATCTGAGGCAATAACGAAAGAAGCCTTCCCAGTATGCAAAGGAAAATAAATAAATTGTCAAGATATAGTATAACTTTAAATCATAATTATGAAGAAAAAGAGAAATGAAGGCATACCAAGATACCAAAAGAATTCAGAAAGCTAGGGGTCACTGATTTGGAGACCCCATGAAGAGAATCACCACCATATAGTAAAGGGGCATTACAGATGTTCGCAAGAGCTCTGCATGTTCCAGTGAGAAGATCATCCCCGATCCCTTGCATGGATTCAGAGAAGATGCTAGATAATTGTGCCATTGAAGATTCAGGTGGAAAATCTTCTCTTGTGAAAGAACTATCAAGGTCATTATCATCATCATCAGAACTTTCGCCAGAGTGAAGATTTGAAGGAGAATGAGAATGAACTTTTCGCTTATTTGAAGGTGGGGCAACAGATTTCTCCTTGCGAAGAGAACCTTTACCTTTGCCTTTGGTCCTCGCAACTTTAGATCCTTCTTCTTCTTCAACAACTACAACACCAACCTTCGCACACAAATGCAGATAAGAAACAGAGGCAACAATATTGTTAAAAGTATAAAAATATTTCTTACTTCATCCGTGATAGAGCGTAGAGCAGATAAAGTGCTAGCCTTCCCAGTCCTATTATAGCTCGATCTCAGCTTTTTAATCTAAAATTTTCGCAAGAATTAGAGAACACGAAAGTAACAACAAATGAAATATTATGAAGTGAGCAAGATTTGAAGACATACTTCTTTCGCTTTTTCGGGCCAATTAAATACCCAAGGATGATAAGTGGCGAGATTCGCAGGAAGCACATTTGAACCTGAAATATAAGGTCCCTTCAAAACAAGTGGAAAGACGCACCATTTGTCGTCTTTAGAGTGACGAGGAATATTATTCTTGCCAGAATGCCAATCAATGTACTGCATAAGTATTCTATCGCTGGCAACATTTTCTTTCCTCTTCAAGCAAGCACCCCAGCGAGTTTTATCATTTTTCATGTTTATTACCTCATATTTAGGATCCCTAACTTCTTTTGGATAGAGATATCCTTTACCAGCACCGCGGTTGGCGAATTCAAGTATTAAGCGAATACAGTCCCCACTTAATTGGTAGATGGCTCGCGAGAAGTTCGCATGAGCAAGAATTTCATAAAACAAGGGAAGATTTAGATCATAAAGAGGGATAGGAAGGCTAGCGAGAATCTGACCAAGTGAAACTATGATTTCTTTATCATCACAATGATGATCAGAAAAAAAAATTGGCAGAAAGAATGGATTTAGATTCTTGATTGGGAATGGTGGTTAATGTAAAACCTCTCTCTTCGAGATTTTTCTGAATCTCTTCAAGAGAAGTTTCGTATTTACGACCAGCTGGAGCCATTTTTAGTATGGGAATGAGGAAGAAATTAAAGATCAAAAGAAGTGGAAACAAGAAAATTTACAGCAGCAGGAGCGGAATTTACGGAGAAATAGTGAAGAAAAGTTGCAGAAAAGATAAGAAGGAAAGTAAAAAAGAAGAAGAAAAGAATAAGAAGAATATATATAGAGAGAAGGATTATCGAGAAGATAAACACATTTAATGCGAAGAGTAGACGTGAACGGTTGAGAAATAGCGGTTGAAAAGGACGGGTCAAGAAATGGATGGAAGAAGAGATACGTGTAATAAATTTCTGCGTAAAAGTACGTAATCATGTCAATGCGTAAGAATATGGAAAATGAACTTCTGGCATCATGAAACACTAATTCTCATGACATTCTCTCCTTCAGAGCAGAAGACATGAGAAGAGGCAAGATGTAGGATCGTAATATCGCAACATCAATACCTTTGCGAAATCTTTATACGACACACTACGAAGATATCGCAGATCGTTCTGTAAATGACGCAAAATGCATGATGATGGCCGACTAAACACGAGAAAGTTGTGGACATCTAGCGAGATTTAGGAGCGTTGAGAAATCTAACACTTGTATACTTGCGAGAATATCGTAAGTCGATCCTAAAATAAAGGACAGCTTAGTCATTTACCCACTATGTAATATCCTATATAAAGAGCCGAGCGGGCCTAAGAGAGGGGGATCTTTTTTAGAGTGGAGGGAAAGTTTTGAGGAGAGAGAAAGTTTAGAGCAATAATTGTATTCTTGATTTCATTTCCTCTTTGTAAAATTCTTTAACTCAATTAATAAAAAGTGTGATTGTTGATCTTAAAGATGGGTTGATTAATATGAATTCTTGTGAGGGATGTATTGTAGGATTTACTGCAACTACAGGTTGAATCGGCTTGGGAGAAACAACAAGATAGTGAACCTACCCTCGACCTCCAACTCAAACTCATTACAACCAGACAAACTCTCATGGAATGGAACAAAGTAACTTTTGGTCACATACCAACTATGATCAAAAAATCGAAAACCAAGATAAAACACGCTCAACATTAATGTGCAACCCAATCGGGATCAGACCTAGAATATTGGCTGCATCAAGAAAAACAGCTAAGAATAGCTCATGAAGAACTATTACAATGTCATGCAACATACTAGCAAAAACGATCTAGAATTCAATTGCTACAATCAGGCGATATCAACACAACCTTCTTCCACACTAAAGCTACAATACACAGAGCCCGTAACAACATACAACAACTACAAGACTCACAAAACAATTGGATTAACGAAAAAGAAGACGTTGTTCAGCTCATAATAGATTACTTCTCTCAACAATATACAACACAACCTATAGTAATAGATGAAGATCTCTTTACAAATATCAGACCGAGATTAACTCCCAGACAATCGGAACTACTTACAAAGGAAGTAACTACAGCAGAAATCAAACAAGCCCTCTTCTCCATAAATTCTGAAAGTGCATCGGGTCCAGACGGATATACAAGTAAGATTTTCAAGGTTTTCTGGGAAACAACTCACCCCCAACTGATAGCAATGGTTAGAAGTTTTTTTGATAACTTAAATATGCATCCTCTCATGAATCATACGAACATAACACTAATACCTAAAGTTGACCATCCGTCAAAACCTTCACAGTTCAGACCCATAGGACTTTGTAACGTCACATATAAAATCATATCAAAAATCTTGGTCAAACGAATTAGACCCATTTTACCCTTTATAGTAAGCCCTTACCAAAGTGCTTTTGTACCACAAAGATCAATACATGACAATATAGCAATATCGGAGAACTCTTCCACCATATCGAACCTCAAACCTAACTAAAGATCCAAAATAGCTCTCAAACTAGACATCCGAAAGCTTATGATAGCTTAGATTGGGGATTCATCAAAACATCATTTACAAAACTTGGATTTCACCTAATTTATAAACTACATTATGTTATGCATCACTGTGATTACATACTCGATAAAAATAAATGGTACACCCCATGGATACATCAGTCCAAATAGAGGTATAAGACAAGGAGACCCACATTCCTCCTATATTTTCATCATATGTGCTGAAATCCTATCTACAAACCTAGGAAACCTTCAAAACCAAAAATTAGTTCAACGCCTTAACATATCAAATAAAGCACCGCCAATTCTTCATTTAATGTATGCAGATGATTTACTAATCACATACAAAGCTTCAAATCAGAGTAATTAACACCTTAAAACATCCTCCACTCCTATAGTACTTCTGCCGGTCAGGTAATTAACATTACCAAATCAGTAATCATCCATCACCCAAACCTAGACCCGATCAAGATAAATGATCTTCAACATTTCTTCAATATGCCAACCACATCAAAACCTCCAATCTATCTAGGATTAAAGTTCAAACATGGAAGGGCATCCAATCAAATCTTCGCACCCCTCTTACAAAGATTAGCCCGAAAAGCTAAAGGATGGATGAAAAAATGCCTAACTCCGGCCGGAAGACTCAAGCTAATCAAAACATCTCTAATACCCACAGTAAATCACATCATGCAAACACAAAACCTACCTAACAATATACAAAAACAAATAGATCGTATCACCGCAGAGATTTTTTAAGGGACACGACTAACTACTCAAAAAACTACACCCTATAGGATGTGATAAAGTAACAAAACCATTATCCGAAGGAGGATTAGGAATAAGGAAGAGTAGTGATCATAATAAAGCGTTACTCATGAAGAGAATATGGAATCTTCATGAACAACCTAATTCTATCTGTGGAAGTATCTTCAGTGCAAAATATCTTGACCAACAACCAATACTACAAGGCATTGATTGTATACCCTCCTCCGTCAGTCCTCAATGGAGACAACTAGCGGAAATTGTACCAACCATGCAGCATCTAATATTCCATCGTATTGGAAATGGATTATCAACTCCAATAGAAGCCAATTGGATTCCACACTCACCAAACCTAAACCCAACACAATGCTACCCAATAACACACGCATAGAATCATGAAAAATTAAGCACCCTTCCCAATCATATAATCCAAAAAATAATAAACACCTACCTACCCCAAAATGGCCCTCAAGATAAAATTATATGGCCACACTCAAAATGTGACGGACCGGAAAATTACGCCTTTGGAGCGTTGTCCCGCAGGCCGTAACTTCCCCAATGCGCCATGATGAAGATACGATCCGAGCCTTAAAGGTAGGCAAATGCACATCCATTTGCCCTTGCAAGCATGCTCGTGGAGCATGACGCAGCTAACTTATCTTCCACACCGTTCCAACTTACCCTTGTCCCACAAAAGGGTTTAAGGCCATAAGGCCAAGGCCAATGCATTTTTCATGCATCTTTGGCTTTGCCTTTACGTAGGGAATTCATCACTGAATTTCCTAGCTAATGAGCAACTCGTCATATTGCCGTGTCTTGTCCAGGCATAAGCCTTGGACTTTGGCGTAGGCCGCACCAAGCCCTTGCCATTTCCTACGTTACCTCGCTTACCAACTCTTTATAACTTGATATGAAGTATGAGCATCCACTTACTAGCATGCAATTAAGCCTCATCAAGTCTGGCCACAATCATCTCTTGCGTCGAGCTACCGAGCTTAGATGATATGAGGGGCCAACGTGCTGGACCGGCAATGCTGCGACTTATTGCGGCTGCCTACGTACCCTTCCATACTCTAAAGGGATCAAGCTCAGACCGTAGTTCATCCACGAAGGGACAAGCAACTTATTCCAACTCGTTTGCTAGGTCGTGGCCAAGCAACAGTGGTAATGGACTAATCTGTATAGGCCGTTTCGTCAAATACATCCAAGTTATGCATCATCGAGTCCGTGGAATGGCATAGTGATGCCTCAGCATCATACGCTCCATTCGTAAGGCTGCGCGACTAAGAATGAGGCATGAGCATCATTCATATCGTTCCGGCCGAGCTACGAAGCTTACTTGGTACATAGTACGCATATGCACCTTCAACCAACTACCCCTCCCTATATATGTTAATTTACATTTTTAGAACTCAATTTGGGGGACCAAAAATCTTTCATCAACTCCCCGTTTACTATTCATGGACGTTGCCATGGCTTTTTGAATGACCGACCAAGATGGATATACATTCAGTTCTGGCTCACATGCCATGTAGGATCAGAATATCGCGACATCAATACCTCGCGAGATCAATAAACGACAGCATTACGAAGGTATCACAGATGAGTAATATAAATGACGCAATGAATGACGACAGCCAAAACACGAGAAAGATGTGAAGACCTAGCGAGATCTAGGAGAGTTGCGAGATTATATATTTGTACACTTGCGATATTTCGCAAGTTATTCCCGAAAATAAAGGACAAACAGCTTGTCATCCATTATGTAATACCCTATATAAGGAGCCGAAAGCAGGCCTATTGTAAGAGATCTTTTTCGAGTGTTGGGCAAGTCATTAAGAGAGAGAAAGTTTAGAATGATTTTTATTCTTTAACTAATTTCCATTTCACCTTGTAAGCATTTTAAGAATTTAATCAATAAAAATTACAATTGTTCATCCTAAAATAATTTGATTATATAGATTCTTGTGAGGGGTGTAGTGTAGGATTTCCTACAACTACATATTGGCGCTAGAAACAGGGAGAGAATGAAGATTGACGCTGTGATTTGAAAGAATTTGGAGTAATAGGGAAGGAATTTCATATAATTTTCAACAACTTACTGAAACTGAGAAATGGCTAGAAGAAGACATGCATCGTAACAACCAACAACAGTTAGAAGAAGTAGGAGACTTATTTGGAGAAAGGAGAAATGAAATGGGGGAATCCTCAAGAATGAACACAAGAGGTAATGAAGAAAATCAAATTCCATCACCAATTCAACCAGTATTGAATAGAACTGTGGATTATGATAGAGTAAGCGTGCATATTTGGAGATCAGATTCTGTGGACGAAAGGGGAGAAGAACAACAATTGGTAAACAATGGATAAGGGGAGAGAGTGATTGGAGAAATAATTCATGGAAATGAAGAGATCGTAGCATTAGAAGCGTTGAGACAAACAATACACGAAGAAAGGCGATTATAGGCAGAGGAACGTGCAAATTTGACAAGACAAAATCATGAGTTGAGGATGGAAAATATGAGATTACAAAACAGAAGGTCGAGAAGTACTACAAGGTCAAGCTCAAGATCAGTTAGAGAGGAAATAAGGAGAATTTCACCTACATAAAATGTTGATGAAGAAAATCGAGAGGAAGTGCAAAATCCAGGCGTAGAACATTGCGAGAGAAGAGAAGTGATGGAAAATCGTTATATCCCACGTCCCGAGACTCTTCAAAATGGGCAAAATAATGGAAATCAAGGAAATCGGCAGCGTCAGGGGCAGAATAATTCAGCTGATGAAGAAAATCAGGAAGAAGGAAGAAGAATATTGCATGGGAGAGAAACACGGAGGAAGCAAAAAGAGATTGAAGATGAAATTGAAAGACACTATGCTGAACAAGCACGTATAGCTTGCGAGAGGGAAAGATTAAGAACAAAAATGGAAGAACAGGAGTTGGAAGAAGCAATTCGCCAGAATAATCATGATAATCGAGAAAGAAGGCGAGAACAAAATCGCAACAATGGTAATATCAATGAAGAATATGAAAGAGTACAAAGGATAAACGATAGGCGGAAGAAGAAGAGAAAATGATAGATATAACGGTGTGCGGGTCGTGAAAGAGATGAAGGAGAAGATCGCAGAGAAAGACGAGAAGAGAATGATGAACAAGAAAGTCAAAGCAGACATGAACGCAGGAGAAGAGAGGCGAAACTAAAAAGACCAGTAGATCCAAATTCTGATGTAAATGAACAAATCTTGAGAGAATTAGCAGAAATGAGAGGAATGATGAACAGTAAAAAGGGAGGAGGAAAGAGACAATTGGATGAGGCCATCGAGGAAGCTGCGAAAAACTCCATTTACACAAGAAGTGCAACTAGGAGGAATACCCCCAAAGTGTAATTTACTGCGTTAACCAAAGATTTTTGATGGAACAACTTGTGCAATACAACACATCAAAGCTTATGTGAGATGCATGTTACAATGGGAAAATCATGATGCTATATTGTGCAAGTATTTTGCATCAAGTTTGACAGAGAAGCTACCGAAATGGTTTGAAGGTTTACCAAGAAACACGATCACATCATTCAACCATTTACAAGTTATATTTTTAGGGGCGTACATAAGTAATAATTCCTCGCGACCGGGTATTGAAGATGTATTTGGGTTAAAACAAAGGGTTGGCGAAAGTTTGAAACATCTAACCGTAAGATGGAAAACAATGTGTAGCGATATGGCTGGTCGTGTGGATGAGAGATATCTCATTTTATCATTCATTAAAGCTATGTTCGCAACCAATCTGTTATACATTCAGGTTTTTATAATCAAGAATACAATCACAATGACTGAGTTGCGAGAACTTCAGGAGGAGTACATTTCTCTAGAGGAAAAGCAAAATGAGATGGAATCATACCCTGTTGCGAATGCAAGTTCAAGAGCTGCGAATGCAAGTTTGTTACCTAAATTGATAAGCTCAAAGTGGCGCAGCACCTCGCAGCAGGTCAACAAAAATGATAACGGATGATGGTCAGCGAAAGTTAGTAGCCATGGGAAGTCGTGATCAGGAAGAATTTGAAAGAGAGAGAAAAATCTATAACCGTGGCGGAAATAACAAAATTCAAAGACTTGATCAGCCGCAAGAGACTTACGGAGGCCAGAGGCATAATTATCATAGAGGGCAGCGAGGTCATAGGGTAATATGGGAGGAAATCAAGATGCCTCCACTGAATGCTAGCGTGGAGAAAATATGGGAAGCTATAATCTTGATGGAAAATATACCTGCACCTTTGAACATGGGGAATGAACCGCCTCCGGTGATGAAGTCATGAATTTGCTCCTATCACCATTTTCATGGACACCTAACAAATGATTGCGTAAACATAAAAAGAATCATCCCTCAGAATGATAGACCAAGGGAAGCTAAATCATTTCTTAAAATGTGAAGAGAAGACTCAACCATTACCACCACCACCGTAAATTACGAGTAAACACAACAAAATGGAAAGAAACATTTGTAGTAGAAGTTGGAGTGAAAGCCAAAAACTTGTTCTCGCAACTCTATTGTACATTCGTACAGGACAATTGAAGACTTTCATGATAGTGTTCTCAGTAGGGTTTTCGCAAGAGATGTTGATAATAAAGAAGTAATGAACATCGCGAAGACATCGCCACTAAAGGAATGGCAAACGCAGATTATTTCTTTTACGGCAGAAGAGGTACCTGAGGGGAGAGATGCATGACAGTCCATTAGTGGTAAGATTGGAGATTAACCCAAAACCTGTTGATGATGAAGATGATGAGGCGGAAAATTCATGGGCAATCAATAGAATCTTAATTAATACTGGAAGCTCTGTAAACATCCTTTTTTACCATACTTACAAGGCTATGGGAGGGAAAGACGAGGATCTGATACCTTCAACTTATAATATTTATGGTTTTAATGGTACTGCCAATAAACCTAAAGGAGAAGCTCATATGCGAATACCACTGAAAGGGTTATCAACTGAATTTTTTTTTTGCATCGTCGATGTGGAGTCCCCCTATAATGCATTAATCGGGCGACCTTGGTTACATGAGATCTTGGGTGTAGCATCGACTTACCACCAGTGCATTAAATTTCCTCATCCCAGTGGTGTTGGAGTTATAAAAGGAGATTGGGTGAGGGACAAAAATGTTATGAAGTTGATATGGAATCTTGCGAGGAAAGGGTCTGCTCAAAAGAAGAACCGGAAGCGTAACATCAAAGAAGAACAAAGAAGGGAAAGACGATGGTGGACGCAAGAAGAAGTGAGAGATGAAGATACATTGCGAAACCAATGCCTGAAGACAGTTGGAAATTGCGATGGTTTCGCAAAAGGAAAGGCAATATCAGGAAATTTAAATGAAGAAGCGGAGAGAAACAGAAGTAAGAGGTGTAAGAAATGAATAATTGATTTTAGATATGTGAAAGGTGTAAAAAAAAAAAAATTGTTTTGAGTGAAAAAGACATGTCAAAAATACAAAGAATATGACGATCGAAGAAGGAGTACGCGAAAGTCTCGCGAGACAGAATATATGAAAATCTAGTTATTACAGCGAGATCACAGTAAACAAAGCAAGACTATGCGATAATTTCGCATAGATAATGAGAATAAATAATCAAAAATCAATGATATATACGAATGGGACGAACCTTTATGGCGTACACCCTAGTTCGTGAATGATATTTCGCAAGAGGCAAATATAAGACCTAAAGTGCGTCATATAAGGGGGTATCTCTTGACATGGCTCAGGGAAAAGGTTACACCGCCCTTGGAACCTGAGTCATGGAGATTTGGGGTCAATAAAGCCCATCCGGGAGAGATACCTTGGATTTCCAACTATATAAGGTTATACCCGGGTTGGACGACCGAGGGTATCTTCCAAGGAGTCAGTGTATGACCAAGGCGCCGAGGTACACGGTTGAGCCAAGAGTGCTCGGGGCATTTGAAGTGTCTCGGCCATTATTGGCAAGTCTTGGCACATGCCGCACTCGGCCCAAGAAAACTACACTTAGGGTGCAGTCTCGAACCATAACCCTTATAGGTATAAGGGATAAGAGGTCACAAAACAACTCGGTTATTGTTAAGACCGGATGGGAGGAGCTAGTCTTGTATGGCCGATGTACGCCTCCTTGAAGGGGCAACCAGGGAGATGATGAGGGCGGCACCCTCCATTTGGGAGCTGATAAGTGTCTTAAGACGCAAATGTCATGGGGCTTTATTTTCGCAAGAAAATTATGCTTGTCATATTTGTGCGATGATCCTGAAGAGGCAATAATACTAACGCGAGGATAAGACGATATCAATGGGTCTTTATATGAAAATGTAAAGACGTCCTGCGATTTCGTCGCAAGACGGCAATGTCATGGGGATTTATTTTCGCAAGAAAATTTAGGCCTATCATATTGTCGCAATAAAATTATCCTGCAGAGGCAACAATACTAAAGACAATATCGACTTTTAGCCACGTACTTTTTGCCACGGATCCATACTAGTCGTGGCTATTAATTACATACTGCCACGGCTTAGCGTAGGACGTGGCAGTAAATCACTCATTTGCCACGACATGTAGAGTATTTGCTACTGGGTGATAGTAGACCCATATTTGTATACTTCCGAGGTATCCATAGCGTTTTAGTCACGACATAGTAAGTGAGAACTGGTGGACTTTTGCTACCGCGAAGTCGTGGCTATATGAGGAAGAAACTGCCCATGTCATAAGCGCCAAAATCCCCGCCGGATGGGAATTCGACGCACGTTCTTAATTGAAATAACCTACCACTTCTCCTTCTTCTTCTCCTCTCAGCTCTCGTTAATATCGACCTGAAACCACCATAAAAAAACCTAAAAATGCATCTTTCTCTTTCCCGTGGGAACAAAAAACCTAAATCTAAACTTCAATACTTCATCTCCTACTCAATTGTTCCAACCCTACGAGAATCATTCCTACCTTGTTACCAATTATTTGCTTTAAAAATCCTAAATCGTGTTAACCAACTGAACCCTAAATACGATTTAAATTAAATCAAAACTGAACCAATTGTTTTGAGTTTCCTCCTGCTTCTTCAGCAAAACCTGGATAATGATTAGATCGTGTTACATACCCTAGATACTAAAATTTCATAAGGTAAGGATATATCCTTCTCTCGCAAATCTAGATTCTTCCGTGTCCTGGCAATTTAATTTCTTGTTTATTATGATTTTGTAATTCAAATTGAATCTAATCAGTGTTAGTTTAATTTATATCATTTATGGATATGGATTTCTAATTGCTTGAATTGATGATTATAGATGGCATAAGATGAAAAGGAAAGGGAAAATAGGAGAGAATAAGGTCGATAGAAGTGGTGGTGGTGGTGGTTATTATTTAACTTCATCAGAAAAAGATGAACATCCTAAAGATTGGTATAATGAGCTATCTAAAAGGATTATTGGTATGGATTTTCGTTTATGCTATTATAAATCTGCTGTATCCTCATCTTTGTTATGATTTATATGCAATATCAATGATTCTTTTTTAATTCTTATGAAGGTTGGTACAAACATTTCATTCAGACTTCCTCTTGTATCCTCATCTTTGTTAAGATTTTGTTCCATTAAATTGAAAGATGCACCTAGAGAACCATCACTAACATAGAAACACACGGCATCCATAGAGAGAGAGTGTTGTTGGCATCCTGATAGAGTTATGTAATGTCTGTTACACCGTTTTCCTTAAAGTTGCTGGATGTGAAGTTGATGAAAGTGTCACATCATATTCAGATTAAAGGCTTATCTCCGAAGTAACTTTGTGGGAACTATAAGAATGTTCTGGGCTTCTGGCAATGCAGTCTTTACTTAGGCAGCTGTAGCTTTTGTAAAAGGTCTAATTTTGGATATATATTTTAGAGATCTTATCAAGAGGATTATATCTTTCCATCTTCTATGAGTGATCTGAATTTATTTATTCTCTCAATAAACTCGTATTATGGTAGATCTGAATTTGTGGATGCTCATAATAATTTGATGGGAAAAGAACGATTTTGCAAAGCAATGTGATGAATACAGGCATGAACTGTTTTATTTTTGAAAATGAGTTTCAAAGTTTACGTAACTCTTTATAATAATGTTTCCAACTTCTCGTATTGCAGGTTTTGGCTAAATCAATGATTCAGATGAGTGAGTTTGATGAATTGGTGGCTGACCCAAAAACCAATTAACTTATGCACTACACGGAGAAACCCAATACTTTCGATTGATGAAGTGATCCAATCAGTGTGTAGTTCCTCGTTTCTTTGGCTTTCTTCAAAGGGATGACTTTCCACAACTTGGGTGAATATTTGCTCAAATTGAGTTGGGTTTTCCCCTTCTTTATATTGGAGTACAATTAATAAGTAAATAATAATTTAGTGAAACATTTTGGTTTTTCCTCTTATTTTGTACGCACTAAATTATCATGATTTCGATTGTTGAACAGTTTGAAGTGGCTTCGGCTTTTACGACCATTACTTCTGGAACCTCAGAGAATACCAAAGTGGTCATTGAGCAGGGAGCTATCCCAATCTTTGTGGCACATCTCAGTTCCCCCAGTGATGATGTTTGAGACCAGGTAACTTGATAATACAGACAGAAGGAATGAAGTTTCTTTAATATTATTTCTTATTTGTATAACTTGGCATGCTTTTTCTAATTTAGAGGATGAAATGAGGTGAAGTTACTTTCCAAGTGTAAGTGGGCACTTCGAAATGTTGTCAGTGATTCACCTAAATGCCGAGATCTTGTTCTTGGTCACGTGGCCTTGATTCCTTTGTTAAATAAGTTACATGAGCATGCAAACTTTCTATGCTGAGAAATGCCACCTGGGCTTTTTCTAATTTTTTTGGGGGCAAGCCACAGCCTTCCTTAGAATAGGTATGAGTCGCCTGTTACAACTACTGTTAGGTAGGTTTAGGGTGTTCTTCTTGGCATCCCTAACAGATATTAATTTTTCTCTGTTGTTGAATTCCTTGTGCATACAAAGCCTGCATTCCATGCTCTTGGGCGTCTTATCAACTCCACTGATGAAGAAGTACTTACAGATGCGTGCGGGGCCCTTTCTTATCTATATGACGGTACAAATGACAAAATTCAAGTTATTATTGAAGTTATTGCCTGTTGCCGGCATGTTGAGTTATTGCTGCAAGTATCACTTTATTTTATTACATTTCTAGACTCTGCCAGATGTATGGTATATAATTTGAAAGAAATTTCTTTTGCAGTCACCCATCTCCTACTGTACTCATTCCTTCCCCCACATGGTTGGCAATATTGTTACTGGAGATGATCGTCAGACCCAGGTACCAATGACTTTGTTTATCTTGTATCCTTATGAAATGTGATGAACTGTTGTATTTAATAATTTAATAATTTTTTGTTATTTATTTATTTTGTCCTCTATCTAGTGTAGCATTGAACTTCAAGCACTTCCCTGCCTCATGAACTTGTTGACACCAAACCACAAAAAGAGTATAAAGAAAGAAACTTGCTGGACTATCTCAAGCATTACTGCTGGAAACAACAACATAACGTATTAGCTAACTTTTCTGAACATATTAAAATGCTAGATTGTTCCAGAGCTTCAAGTGCTTTATTATGTTTTCTTCGTTCTCCACATAACGTATTTTGATTTCTTTGTGTGTTATCCAGGTTGGTGATATAATTGATTATGGTGTTTATATATTTACCCCATATATTTTAAGGCTATATCCTGGATGCTCTGTCAAACCGACGAGAAAGAGGTGGATGACCCCAGGTTCTTGTCAAGTGTTGCTTCAACAGTTCATTCTCTACTGATTTTATAAGACTGGATCAAGATATCCATGTCACCTCTTGTTGGGAAGAGAGGTAACTCCATACATATGACAGACTATATTTCGGAAACACATCCAAACTCCCGGGTGCACCAATCATGCAAGTGAAGGAATGTTATGTTATCCATCTGCTTTTCTCATTTTAATTTTATTTTTTTAACCTTCAACTATATCATTTGTTGGAAACTCAGCACTAGAATTGAATCTCTGTGTTGTTAAGATTTTATGTGTTGCTTGAATGTAATAAATTATGACATTGTAATTCTTTTTTGAATGAATATATGATGTTGTTGGAAAGATTGCTGTGTAATAAATATCTTTAACTGGTCAATTTGAAACTGGTAACTACAAATTATTATAACTGAAATGGCCTTTTGTAACAACAACGATAGGAAGTAGTTGAACCAATAGCCACGAGCTGGTATATATTGTAGCAAATTACCACAAACGTATGCATCCTAGTTCTTAATCAGTCACGACTGTATCCGTGGCAAATGGTCTTGTACCAATAGAGACGGGAAAGAAACCGTGGCAACCATCGTGGCAAATAGTATTAGCCACTGGAGTATTTGTTACGGGACACCAGCCGTGGCAAAATATCTTTTGCCACGGATTTTGATCAACTGCCACAATCATCGGGCGTGACTAAAGCTCAGTATTTTTGTAGAGTGCAATGGGTCATTACATGAAAATGTAAAGACGTCCTGCGATTTTGTCGCAATGATGAGGGGTGGCGCAATAAGACCTTTAACTAGGAAGGAAAAATAAGACCACACAAGAAAATGAGTAAGCAAATAATCTTGCGAAAATGATTATATACAAACAAATAAGTTTGCGAGTATACACATGGAAACAATCAGGAAAAATTTGCTTGCGAAGACTAAGCAGCAACAGTTATGAAACTGAGGCATATTATTACTTAAAGGTTCTCGACTAAAATCTCTCATTTGAAAACAAATAACAGAGGAAAATATGGGAATGAATAGGATATAAACTTGTTATTTATTTTCATATGATAGATTTACGCACTCATAATATTGATTAACTGTATTGCAAGAAAAAATTGTTCTTTTAACATGTGCGGAAAAAGACAACAAAGTAGAACTTATATTTGAAGATCCAAGAGATTTACAGTAAGAAGTTACAAAAATGGAAGACTAAAAGGATAAATGTACAGATATTACAAGAAAAGAAAGAAGAAAATGGAGCTATTTCTTAGTTCATTCTTATTTTTCATCAGCCTCTTCATCGGACTCTCTTCTTCGCTAGCATCACTATCGAGACATCCAAGGAAGGCATATTTTCAGAATCTCATCAAGAAGACAAGGATATGATGAAAGAGGAATATTGTGGTCATCGCATACTGTTCTAATAGTTTGGTTGCGAAAACGGACAACATCATTCTCGAAATTCGCTACAGTAGTTTGCAGTTGCTTCTTCAACTTGGAATACTTGTCATTGCGAAGAGAGAAGTACTTCCTTTGCAAGTTGTGCTTTCTCAGATTCAAGTTCTTTAATTCTTGTCTAAAACCTCTTCTTAGCTTCTGCAAACGTATGACAATGAATTAGTAATTTAATAGCAATTTCACAAAAAAAAAAAAAAAAAAAAAAAGCGGTAATGTAAAGAAGAACAGCTTAACAACCTTCTCTCGTCGTAAATCATATCTTTAACCAAGGCAAAGATGCTCGCGTGAAGGCTAACGTTAACACCTAAGTTATTTCGGCATTATCTAGAACTTTCGCAGCCCAAGCGAATTCATCGGCACTATTTATGAGAAGAAGAGAACGAATTTGATTCTCTCTCTCGTTAAGTATGGCATTTTGGCGAAGAGATTTATCCCGTTCAACTTGGACTTCAAGAAGAGTTTTTGGAAATCTCGCTAATGCTTGAGCACCTTGATTAGTAATGCGATCTTTGTCATCTATAAGGTTACTAATTTTCTTCCTTAAAATATTAGTTTTCTCGTGGGAACTAAGGTATAGGCGTTTAAATCGGTTGGCTAAACCTAAACTAGATCTATGATCAATTTCTAAGAGGTGAAATTTGGTTTGAAGTTCGTTTAGTGGAAGAGATCTAATATTGTTATTCAAAGAACTCGTTTAAAGATTCGTTGAGATGAGTAAGAAGAGCATCACTATCCATAGGCTCGGGAAATGAGTGAAGAAGGATGGCTTCATCGTAAAGATTATAAATGTCTCGAAAATGATATGTCGATAAAGAAAAATAAATGACAGAATAAAAACAAGGAAAAAAGAAGAATCTTATACCATAGAGTTGCTGATTAGCACTTTGAAGGCTAGATATTTTATTCTTCTGTATGGAAGATTCAGCTTCCAGTTGTTGAATCCTTTCGCGAAGAACCGCAACTTCACTCTCTAACCCTTCGCGAAAAACAAGGAAAAAAGAAATAAAGAAATACAGACGTACCAAGGTACCAAGTGCATTTAAGAAGCTGGGAGTCACTGATCTGGAAACCCCCTGGAGAGTATCGTTACCCTCTAGCAAGGAAGCATCACAGATATTTGCGAGAGCTTCGCATGTTCTAGAGAGGCGAACATCTCCAATTCCTTGCATGGAATCGAGAAAATATTAGACAAGAGTGCCACAAAGGGATTGAGGGGTTAGATGATCCTCCTTTGCAAAAGGAATATCAACTTCGTCATCATCCTCATCGTAACTCTCATTGGGTAGAGGACTTGAGCGAGAAGAAGAGTGAATCTTCCGTTTTTTAGAAGGTGGGGCAGTGGATTTCCCTTGCGAAGAGAACCTTTACCCTTTCCTTTGGCCTTCGCAGCTTCAGAAGTTTCTTCTCCGGCAACTTCAACACCAATCTTCACACACGAATGAAGATAAGAAACAGAGGCAACAATATTGTTAAAAATAGCAAAAGAAAATGTTTCTTACTTCATCTGTGATTGAACGGAGTATCGCCAGGGTACTCACCTTTGGATTCCTTTCGTAATTTTTTCTCAATTTGGTGATCTAAAAAGTTTGCAAGATTAGATATAAGAGGAAGTGAGGATCGCAAAGTAAGTGAAGGTTAGGAAATATACCTCTTTTGCTTTCCCGGGCCAATTGAATACCCAGGGATGATAGTTTGCGAGGTTCGCAGGGAGTACATTGGAACCCGAAATGTAAGGTTCGTTCAAAAATAGCGTAAAGACGCACCACTTGTCGTCTTTGGAATGGCGAGGAACATTGTTCTTGCCGAGTGCCAATCGATATCTTGCATGAGTATCTTGTCGCTGGGAATGTTCTCTTTTCTTTTCAACCGTGCCCCAAATGAGACCTATCGTTCTTCATATTTATCACTTCTGTAATTTTCAAAAAAGTTTTCTATCGAATATTTTTCAAGAACTATCTCTAAGTTTGCGAATTTAGGATCCTTGACTTCATCAGATATAGAGATCCCTTACCAGTAGCGATTGGCGAATTCAAGCATTAAACGGATGCAATCCCCACTTAATTGATAAATAGCTCATGAGAACTTCTCATGAGAAATAATTTCATAGAATAAGGGCAATTCGGGATTGTAGAGAGGAATGGGAAGACTGCGAGGAGCCGACCTAGCGAAATTATGATTTTCTCGATCATCACAATGATGATCGGTAAACAATTTTGCGTATTTAATAGATGAAGATTCTTGATTAGGAATGGTGGATAAGGTGAAACCCTTCTCTTGTAAATTCTTTTGAGTCTCACCCAAAAGGGTTTCGTATCTACGACAGGTGGAGCCATTCTCAGAATATGGGAATGAATAGATAATTGAAGATCAAGAGAAAGAAGAAAAGAAAGATTTACAGTAGCAGAAATGTAAATTGCAAAGAGAAAGAGAAAGTAAAAAAGAAGAATAAGAGGGTGAGAAAACTATATATAGAGAAGATTTCTCGAGAAGATAAATGCATTTAATGCGAGAGGAGACGTGAATGGTCAAGAATAAACGGTTGAAAGAGACGTGTCAAGAAATGAGCGGAAGAAGAAACATGTGTAATAAATTCTGTGTAAAAGTACGGGGTCATATCGAAAACAGATAAAGATGAACAGTTGCGGCATTTCAAAAATACTAGTTCTCATGACATTCTCTTCTTCGCCGAGAAGACATGAGAAGAGGCAAGATGTAGGATCAGAATATCGCGACATCAATACCTCGCGAGATCAATAAACGACAGCATTTCAAGGTATCGCAGATGAGTAATATAAATGACGCAATGAATGACGACAGACCAAAACACGAGAAAGATGTGAAGACCTAGCGAGATCTAGGAGAGTTGCGAGATTATATATTTGTACACTTGCGATATTTCGCAAGTTATTCCCGAAAATAAAGGACAACTTAGTTGTCATCCATTATGTAATACCCTATATAAGGAGCCGAGCATGCCTATTGTAATAGATCTTTTTCGAGTGTTGGGCAAGTCATTAAGAGAGAGAAAGTTTAGAGTGATTGTTATTCTTTAACTAATTTCCATTTCACCTTGTAAGCATTTTAAGAATTTAATCAATAAAAATTACAATTGTTCATCCTAAAATGATTTGATTATATAGATTCTTGTGAGGGGTGTAGTGTAGGATTTCCCCGCAACTACATGCCGATTCCACTGTCCGGCCAGATGGTCGAACATTTCCCGAGCCAAACCCGATGAAGGGCCGTGATGGTCTGTATTTCCGACTTTGGCCCATAGGCCACACCAATGTCCAGCCGTGATGGCTATACATTACCAACCCGATCTCCAGCCATGTTGGTTGTTCGGGGAAGTTACGGCCTGCGGGGCAATGCGCCAAAGGCGTAATTTTCCGGTCCGTCACACAAAATCTGGAAGCTACACTACTTTAACGGGATATAAATGTTTAACCCCAAGGTCAACCAACACACACCCCACTGCCGCCTGCCAAATTTATATGGACCTTACCATGTCCACCAAAAATTCGGTTTTTCTTGTGGAAATCCATCAATGAAGGATTACCAACCTTCTCCCTCCTACACCACATCCATTTGACCAACTCAGACATATGCCCAAGATGCAACACAAATCCAGAATTACAAAGTCACATTCTAATTCGTTGTCTAACGAAAACTAATTCCTGGAACAACTTATTTAATCAATCTACAAATTCATCAAACTTCAATCCCCTCCAAGCTTTCACCTTAACACAACACACAACCATTTCCAAAATCCTTCAACAACCTGCATCGACATCGGTAATCTCTTCTTGTTGTTTTCTTTTCTGGACTTTATGGATGGCTAGAAATTAGCTAATATACCAACAAAAGAAAACAACTTCGGAAGAAATCCTAGCTAGGGCACAAAAACTGCAACAAGAATACTACCGGGTCATTCACTCCACGCCACCAATTCTTCCAGGAAATACACCAACATTTAATCACCCAATAAGAGATAAGGGATTATCCACAATATCAGTACGATGGACAATGCCAAACATCACCTAGATCAAAATTAACACATATGGAGCAGCCAGAGGCCACCCAGGATTTGCAAGAGCAGGATTCATCTGCAGGGATTCAGACGCACGAACTCTGTTAGCTCTAGCTCAACCTCTGGGAATTACGACTGCTTTAATTGCGGAAACCTGGACGATGCTTTTAGCTACAAGAACATCAACAGAAAGACTATGGCCAAAAGTTATCTTTGAAACCGACTCAGAAAACCTACTGTGTTTCATCACCTCATCTACCTCTCCACCTTGGCACATAGCATGAATGATTGAAGAAATAAAAATGAGATTCCAACAGATCCCACAAGCGGTCATCCAGCACAACTACAGAGAAGGAAACCAGGCAGCCGACGGATTAGCCAATCACGCGTCGATGGAAGTCAGCAGAAACTCATCAACCAAAATATGGGACCAGCAATCCCATCTTTTATTACTCAAATCTTATTTTCCGACCAAAGGTACCACATACCCACGAAAAATTGTAAGCTAATTTCTTTTAATAAATTTCATGCTTCAAAAAAAGCAAGTATAATAGGAAACAATTTTAGATAGGTTAATGAACTTGCCCTCATATGACTCACCTCCTCAAAGGTCGGTTTATATAAACTGAAAAAGCATGTGAACATCACCCTTTACTTCGATCTTCATCTTATAGGATTTACACTCGCCAAAAAACCAACCATAGACGAGCGCAAAATAAAAAGGCTAATATTCTGCCAGTTATTATATTTTTAACACACGACAAATGAATTATTATTTCTATTCCAAAAGAACCACGACTTCAATAAAATAAATCGAACAGATTAGGATTTTTATATGCGTTAGAGTAGTTAAAAAAATAAGTCTCCAAGATGATTTCCAAGTGACTAATTGTTACTTGCGAAATGACCTAGGCGATCCTGTTCTAAGTTAAATACGGACTTAAGCAATTAAAAATATCTCCATGACGGATTTTAGGCGATCTTTTACCCGATTCCAAGCCAATTTTTTTTTTTATTTTTTCTTCATTACTTTAATGTCAAATATATGTCATGATGAACTTATATAGTTTTAATTATTACCAAAGTTATTTTATCTTTTTTTTTTTACTTAGGATGATATAAATCTTTACTGGCTTTAAGAAAACAAATTGATAACTTATTTGTTTGTCTGGTAAAACTTAGTGTAAATACCAAATTCATAATCTTCATTTTTTGTCGATAAAAGAAATTACGAACATGTGACATTAGTATTTATTTAGTCATTCTCTATTAAATTGCATTCATTTTTGCTTTCTAGGATAAAAAAAGCCTATGCATATTTACACTGAATCTCTGCCAAGTTTAAGGAGAATGATAAAGGATTATTTTTCTTCTTGTTACTTCTCAAGATTAGAGATTATTACTCTGATAAAAGAACACATGCTATTTGCATTTAAGGTCTCCAAAACAAAACATAACTAAAGGACATTTATAATATTGCACTGCTAATATCTTGCTAAATGTACGTAACGAAATGGACAATTACCAAATAAAGGCAACATTTTTATCTATATCATATGTGCGCGCGTCACTAAACAGAGGGGCCATGTGTCAATGTAACTTTTGGTTTTTACAGGATCCTAAATCTTAGTTTTTATTTCTTAAAAGCCTCTCAGTTTTCTATATATTACGTCAGGATCCCTATGTGCATATACGGACTTTTTATTTTCATTGAATGGTGCAACTTTTTTAGTAAGATGATCGGACGGCTCAGACCTGGGTCAAAATTGACCCCTCTTTTCGTTGTTCTCCTCTGTTGCCTTTAAGGGGTCATATGGAAATTTGAGAGGAGCTAGTTTTTGTGTCTCAAATCTGGATAAGATATTTCTGTTGAATATATTTGGCAACGGTCGTTTTCGTCACAGAATTAGCAACAGACACAATCGTTGCAATATCAAGGGCAGATGGCTTTTTTCTGTCGTCTACATTGCAGCAAGCGTCAGCAAAAAAGAGAAGTCATGTTTTAACATAATTTTTAGGTTTTACGAGTCCCGAAATTTTAGCTGTTATTCCCTAAAAATTCCAAAGCTTTCTATATATTACGCATGTGTCTTCATAAGTAAAGACGGAATTTTTTTTAGATTTTATCGACGGTCCAGCTATTCAGATAAGCCGATCGGATGACCCAAATTAGCTAGCCAGGGTCAATATTGACCTTCTTTTCATGGTTCTCCCCCTATTGCTATTAAAGGGTTAGACAAGTGGGTAGCATGCACAATTCACGCTCGGTTCCCTGAAGATTCGTAGGGGCTACTTTTTGTCGCTCAAATCTGGAAGACCGGTACATATGTATTTGTTACTAATATATTTGCAACGATCAATTTCGTCACAGATTCAGCAACAAATAAAAGGGTTGCAATACCAAGGGCAGATGGCGTTTTCATAGTCGTCCACATTGCGACACGCGTTAGCAAAAAATTGGGGGCATGTATCTAACATAACTCTTGGTTTTTATAGGTCCTTGAATAAAATGCTAAATACGGGACAGATTCAAAGACAAAACGGATAGTCCAAATATGGGACAGGAAGAAAGTGAGAGGATAGACGTGGCGCCCCATCTCGTGACTGGCTGCACACAAAAGCACCCCCTGCTAATCTATGGTCTCAGGGTATGTCACCTCTTGTCCCATATTTGAACCATGCTTGTTGTCCCATGTGTAGCAGTTTCGTAACCTTAGTTGTTTCCCTAGGCATCCCCTAATTTTCTATATGTCACGTCCGGGTTCCCATGTGCATATGCAAATTTTCTTCTTCTCATTGAACGGCCAGTTTTTCTGGTAAGTGGATTGGATGGCCCAGATTAGCCAGGGTCGAACTTATTTTCGTTGTTGTTTTCTACTGCTTCCAAAATATGTTTTTTTTAATCGGTAAAGAATTTGTTACCAGCGATTTTAAAATTCAGTCACTAATATCGCCACCGAGTACCTTTTTTTTCTATGTTAAACTGTTTTAAACTTTGCTCGAAATTTGAATTTGGGGGATGGCAATATTATTAGATTTTGGGAAAATACTTGGGTTGAGAATGAACCCTTCAACCTGAAATATCCTCATATTTACCGGATCACCACTACTAAGAATTGGAATATCAAGCAATTTGCAGAATCCATGGCTAATAGGGGGCCTGGAATTTTGGTTTAAGTAGAAGACTTTCCAACACTCAAATTGAAGAAGTCACTTACCTCATTTCTAGTATCCAGGATATTTGTGTAGGCTCTGAAGAGGACACTCTTTCTTGGTCGATTGATAAAAAAGGGATCTTTATGGTAAAGTCTGCTTATTCTTGGTTTGCAAAGGAGCGGGATTTAGAGACGAAGAAGCTAAGCATTTGGTCGAGGTATTGGCCACATAAAGTTTCTTACTTCTTATGGAAGGTAAAACACAAACAAATAGCTACTCAAGATATTCTTTACAAAAAAGGAAAACTCCTGGTCAATGGTTGTATTTTTTGTCGCAAAGACGGCGAATCGGTTACTCATTTACTGTTTCATTGCCCTTTCGTAATAAAAGTATGGCAGTACTTTATGTCTTTTGATAGAATTGATTGGGTAATGCCGAATTGCATTGATATTATAATTAAGGGCTTGAGAATCAAGAATCTCTCCCCAACTGGTCAAGTACTTTGGCAAGTTCTACCAGCGGCGATCACTTGGACCATATGGAACAACAGAAATGATGTTATCTTCAACAATGCGAAAACGGATGAAGACCAAGTGATCCATCAAGTGAAGACTCAAGCTTATAATTGGTGCAGAAATTCAGAACTTCTTAAAGGGATCTCTAGAAAATGTTACAGCGAATTGGTCTCAATTCTTTGTAGCATAATGTGTTAGTTTTTTGGGTTGTTTTTTCTCTTTTTTTTTTTTTTTTTGGAAGAGTTTGGCTTGAGTTTCTCTATTCCTTCTCTATGTTTGGGATCTTTATTCTTTGATTACTTTCTGTAAGCTTTTTTCAATGAATTATTAGGGTTTTGTACGCGTGTTTCAGAAATTTCTTTTGATCGAAATCATATTGTTTGTACCGTCAATAAATTGCTGGAAAGCCCGCTAGTCAAAGCCTGTTTAACCCATTCAAAGAAGATTCCAGAAGTTTCCAGAAGTCTTGTTTCCCAAGTTGCTTGCACATCAAGTCTATATCAGAATTAGGGTTACATACACTATATAAATACATGTATCCTAAACCCTAAAAGGACATGGAATCCTAGGTTATCTAACCCGAAAAAATTCAATTGTATTATGATCATTAATATAATCACTCCCTATGGGATTCCTCTGTGGATGTAGGCAACACTTTCCGAACCACGTTAATTCTTTGTCTCCTTTATTTATCGTTTTGTAGCCCTAATTTTCAATAATCACCATCAAATCATCGTGTTTAGTGCCTAAAAGTAATTTTGGGTACAAACATTGGCGCCGACTAAGGGGATTCGAGTGAAAGAATCGTGTTTTATCATTGAGAAAAGTGTGGAAGAAATCATGCACGAGATCCATGCAAAAATCAGCAGTGGAGGAAGAAGAAAATAAAAATATTAGGGTTCTCACGTAAGTCTTACGAGGTTGAAGAAACCGTTACAAGGTTGAAAAACCGTTACGAAATAGTTGAAGAAAGTGTGGCGAAACAGAAGCAAAAATATTACAAAATAGTAACAGATATGAATGTTGCAGAAGGCGTTGCAAAAGGTTCTTGATCATCCAGCCTCCTATACACTCCAGATCAAACCAACCAGATCCTTCAGATTCACAAGATCAAATCCGTACGATCTGTCCAGCTTCCCGTACACTAGTGATCCAGTGCTTCTTATGCGCTGACTAATCAGTGTACATTCAGCGCCACGTGTGTCCACCTAAGCAAAGAATGTCCAATCATTTTTTTGCCACGTCAGCAATCCATTTACAGTCAACTGCTACCATCTCAACAACATGTCTAGTCAGCAACAAAGAACGTCAGGTGCCGCCACATCATCACTTTGTTTCCATGTCAGCGTTATTAGAGTGCCACGTCAGCACGTTCATTGCCACATCAACACTATTGTCTGGTCAGCGGTTTTGCGTCAACATGCTTTGCACTGTCATCATTGCCACGTTTGCAACAACATGCGCGCTTCGTTGAAATCTTGTTTCATCAAGAACTCTTCGGTTTAAGTCCGAATTGAGTGATTTTTGGCTCGTTAGAATCGTCTTTCAATTCCCTATAACATGGAAGCAGAAATTCCAGTGTTCGAGAAACTTTGATGTGCACTTGGAGCAACAACATGATCGAGTTCGAGGTTCACGGATAGCGACATGATCGAGTTCGAGGCACGTGGATAACAACATGATCATGTTCGAGGTTTGTGGAAAGCGACATGATCGAGTTCGAGATGAGGATTGCTTATACCCTTCAAAATTTAGCCTTGCATCACATCGCAAGCACCTAAAGCCTCACCTTGCACGTGAGCACTTAAGTCTTGCTTTCGCAAGCATAAAATCTCGTCTTGCACGCTAGTATGAGAGACTTGCACCTTGGCAAGCATAAAGTCTTGTCTCGATCACGAGCCCAATGCCCGATATTGGTCCAAAGACTCGTACTCAACACAAGCAATACAACCATCCTGCCCGAGCAGCGAGCGCTACAGCCTTGTTACGTTGCGAGCAAAAAGCCTTGCCCCAGTCGCAAGCACACTACATCCACTCAAGACTCGACTAGCTCTCGAGTATCAAAAGTCCAATACTTGGAAAAAAAAGTCTCGCCTAGCACGTGAGAAAGTTTTGCAGGTAATTATAGTTAGGGGCGTCTTTGTAATATGTCTACTCACGCTTAGGGGCTAGTCACGTCATCAATGGTCGACGCAGAAGGAAAAAAAATATTCTTAACCACCAACAAGTAGGAGCTTAAGAGGTGGCGATGTTTGTACCATCATTAAATTGCCGGAAAGCCCGCTAGTCAAAGCCCATTTAACCCGTTCAAACAAGATTCCAGAAGTTTCCAAAAGTCTTGTTGCCCAAGTTGCTTGCACATCAAGTCTATATCAGAATTAGGGTTACATACACTATATAAATACATGTATCCTAAACCCTAAAAAGACATGGAATCCTAGGTTAGCTAACCCGAAAAAATTCAATTGTATTATGATCATCAATATAATCACTCCCTATGGGATTCCTCCGTGGATGTAGGCAACACTTGCCGAACCACGTTAATTCTTTGTCTCCTTTATTTATCGTTTTCAAGCCCTAATTTTCAATAATCACCATCAAATCATCGTGTTTAGTGCCTAAAAGTAATTTTGGGTACAAACACACATCAAGTTACAGTAGAAACTATCAATATTTTCATGAGATGTCACAAGTTTGATGATTTGACCATAAAAATAAACACATGCAACTCACACTCGGCACTATTATTTTGCGCCCTGGCAATCACTGGCATATTCACCGTCCAAAACAATGCATATCTGAAGTTTTTATGAATGACAATTTCAAAAAGCCCAAAAATGGAAGGAAAAAAATATGAAGCAAGAAAACTCCTGAACTTAATTTGTTAGAAGTTCCGAGGAAATCCAATTAGGAGAGGAGATGGCATCCCGCTACCTTTAAGTGTCATCTTGCTTGTGCATATTAAATTTACAAGGCTTATGAGCTAAATCTTTTATAATTTTAAGGACAAATTGAAATTGTAAATATTTAAATAAAATGAATCGAATGGATACTCCAATAAATATCAGTGGTATCTCCTAATATTATCTTAGTCACATTTGAGGTATCACCTTCTATAATCACTTTGCTCAAGTTGAGTTTTTTTTAGCAAACTCCGCGCCCAACATTTCTTTTGTATCTGCCATTGATGGAGAGGTAGCATCAAAAGACGTGGCGTTAAGTGATGACTGCTTTTGATAGAAAAAATAGGTAATTTACTGATTTGTAAAAAGATTTTGTACATATCATGACTGGTAATTGCACCAGAAGTCGTGAAAATATTAGGATTTTTATATGCGTTGGAGTTTTTAAAAACATGTCTTCTAGCTGATTTCCAAGACTAATCGTTACTTGCTAAATGACCTTGGCGATTTCCCGTTCTAAGTTGAATCCGGACTTAAGCAATTAAGAAGATCTCCGGGACGGATTTTAGGCAATCTTTAAGCTGATTGCAAGCCAATATTTGTTTTTGGGATAATTAGCCTTTGGTACTCAAGTTTTGTCCAAGACTAGGGTTTGGTCTAACATTTGTCCAACGTTAGTGCTTGGTACCTGGACTGGACGTTGACCTACGTTTTTTTTGTTGACCTACGTTGACTCGCCTATATATTGACTTATGTTTAAAAGGTATTAATAAATGAATTAATTAATTAAAGTACAAAATAAAATGAAATTATTATACACATTTACTATAATAACCATGTCTTTCTTGACATTTACATGATCAATCTTATCCCAACCCATCACCGCCACCATTTGCCTCTCTTTCACTCTGAAATTCTTCGATTCACAACACCGAAAATCGAAAACCAAACCAATCAAAATAGCAGGAAAAAATCAAAACCCTTAGCTTTAAACCTAAACTCTATCAGAAGAACCCTAATTCATCGTCTTGTTATTCCCAATTCCATGATGATTCTTGACAACAAAATACCCAATTTTTTTCCCAATTCAGAAGAACCCTATATTCGTATCATCTCCATCTTATCAACCGATGAACTTCACAATACAATATTTTGAACAATTCACAAATAAAGATTGTTCAATTGCAAGATACCCAATTACAAATATCAAATACAAATCTAAATTTCATCCAAAACCTAAGTACCAAAGGCCAATTATCCCTTTTTTTTTCTTCATTACTTTAATGTTAAATGTTGTTACGATGAACTTGTATAGTTTTAATTGTTACCAGCATTATTTTGGTTTTTGCTTTCTTTTCTTTTCTTTTTTTTATTTGACTTAGGATGATATAATCTTTACTGATTTAAAAAAAACAAATTGATAACTTATTTGTTAGTCTGGTAAAACTTAGTGTAAAATGCCAAATTCATAATCTTCATTTTTTTTCGATAAAAGAAATTACAAACATGTGACATTAGTATTTTTTAGTTATTCTCTGCTAAATTGCTTTCATTTTTGCTTTCTAGGATAAAAAAAGCCTATGCATATGTATACTGAATCTTTGCCAAATTTAAGGAGAATGATAAACGATTTTTTTTCTCTTCCTACCTCTCAAGATTAGAGATTGTTACACTGCTAAAAGAACACATGCGATTTGCACTTCTGGTCTCAAAAAAAAAAAACATAACTAAAGGAAATTTATGATATTGCAACGCTAATATCTTGCTAAATGTTAAAAAATGGACTGTTACCAAATAAAGGCAACCGTTTTGTCGATCTCACGTGCGCACGCATCACCAAAAAGAGGGGCCATGTGTCAAACTGTCAATGTAACTTTTAGTTTTTACAGGATCCTGAATCTTAATTTTTATTCCTTAAAAAGTATCCCAGATTTCTGTATATTATGTCTGGATCCTTACGTGCATACACAGATTTTTTTCTTTTCATTGAATGATCCAACTTTTTTAGTAAGCTGATTGGACGGCCCAGACTAGGGTTAAAATTGACCCCTCTTTTCGTTAATCTCCTATGTTGCCTTTAGAGCCTAGTTAGCAATTCGGGGTACGGGTAGTAGTTCGGGACGGCATACGTACGGGAATTATACGGATTCGGAGCAGGGTCGGATTCGGTCAAAAATCTGGTCAACGGTTCGTTGTTCTGACAAAGAGTTCGAACGGCATACGTACGTGCAAATTCGTTTTATAAATGTGAGTTCGGCACTTAAAATTCGGGTTACATATATGATAAATTGATGAGTATTATGAACTTATTACGAGACTAACTTTATTTGATATGATTTATAAGATGGAAGAAAACATTTTGGCGTGATTATTTAACAAGAAGTAAACAATTTAATCGCATAAATGTATTACAAAACGAGTTTTTAGACTTTTAAAACAAAAATCAACACATAAAACACCGGTTAAACAACTACTAATAGAAAATTTTAATCGAATAATTGTATTTAAATATAAAGTATATACAAAATCAAACAAAAACCAATCACCGTAACTCGGTCGAGAGTTACCTACAGAGAGCGAGGTTGGTCGTTCAATCCGGGCCAAAGTATCATTCGATTCGCCAGGTCGGATATCGTTCGCTTAATCATTCGTGAGGTCCGTATAATCCGAAACTAGGTTCTAGTTCAAATAGTTCAAGATTATCGTTGGATGCGGTCGGGCCGGATACGTCGCGAATCATTCGGGAATGATTCGGATAATTACTAACTAGGCTTTAGAGGGTCAGATAGAAATTTGTAGGGAGCTAGTTTTTGTCTCTCAAATCTAGATCAGATATTTGTGTTGATAATATATTTCGTAATGGTCATTTTCGTCACATATTTAGCAACAAACACATTAATTGCAATATCAAGGGCAGATGGCTTTTTTTCTGACGTCCACATTGCAGCACGCGGCGGCAAAAAGAGGAGACATGTGTCAACATAATTGTTAGGTTTTATGGGTCCCTAAATTTTAGTTGTTATTCCCTAGAAATTCCCCCGCTTTCTATCTACAAGATTGTGGGCACGCGCGATGCGCGTGTAAAAGTATGAAAATAATCATAATCATCCGCAGAGATGCAAATATTAAAATCAAACTCGTTTTTCCGGTATACCTCTACTGCACCTTAAAGGCTTAAAACACCTAACAATACATATGTGATGTGAAGGATGCCTAGGACAGTAGGACGGTCACATGGTTGATGGGTATTATGGTACTATTCACTTATTTTGTTTTCTCCACAAAATCCCTAAATCCAACGTCTTGCTTACCCAACAACCTCATTTCTACTCTCCTTCGCTTCCATGGCCGCACCACCACATGAACTACTTTTCTCTCATTTACTCATAGACCCACCCTCGTCCACCACCATTTTCATCTATTAATTTTAAGTTACTAACAATCCTTACACTGATTTCAGCTTACCGTTATCATTTCCATCAAAGTTTTCTATTGCTAAGGCTTCTCTTTTCTTTTACTTAACTCATCGTTCTTATATCTCTTTATTGATGGATAAATCGCCTTCATCGGCCGTTTCGGCATGTAATTTATGATTTCATTTCTGGAGTTATAGACTTAATTTCAATTCTTGTTTGATTGGATTGCATTTGAGTTAAAATTGGTAAAAACTTGATCTGATTTAATCTCTTCCAATTTTCAGCTTTATAGTCACCATTTTACCCCCTGATAATACAGTTACGTATGATTCTAAATCCATAAAGTTGAGGGCAAAATGAAAAAAATAATTTTTTAGCTTTGCAGTTACAATTTTACCCTCGAGTAATATTTTCATTTTAAAGCGGATCAAATAAAAGTAGGGGCGAAATGGGAACGCAAATGTGCAGCTTCAACTAAGGGTAGTTCCCTTTATATAATAGAATAGATTACGCATGCATCTTCATGTATAAAGACCGATTTTCTTATTCTATCGATGATCCAACTTTGCTGGTAAGCCGATCGGACGACCCAGATTAGCTAGCCAGCAGCAATGGAACAAGGATTCTATGTCCGGGTGGGCTAAAAAAAATATTCCACCAATACTCTATTATGTTTTTCAATTGCAATAATCATAAATGCATTGTAGTATGCGAAGTGACATGCATTTGTTTTATTATTTTTTTTCTTCTTCTTATTCTTCTACGTATCAATTAGGTTTCAACTCGAGAGTTCTTCCCTGAGCACCATTCTCCGAGGTGGTTGCGGGTTTGTTGTTATACAGTCGTTTTTGTCCTCCTGGGATGTTGTTTCACCATTGTGCCCTTTTCAATATATTTGTGTTTGTAGAGGGAGAAAAACATAAAGCTAACCAATTAAGCAGTGATAATCTAGTTAAATGGTGTAGCCAACTATTGTTGGCATAACTAATTAAGTAGACTCCAAGAAGTGGGAGTCGTTATGTTACTCTTCAAACCCTATGGTAGTTAATTAATACAGTATACATGAGTACTAAGAGAACTAAAAGGATTAAAACAAGAATTGACGGTTTATCCAACTTCCACATCATAACAGGTGAGCCCATTTAATAACTGATTCTAAGAACCAGTGTTTTTTACTGAACGACTGATAAGATTATTCCACATGGGACCGTGTTTCGATCTCTCGAATGACCTTTACGTGGAATCATGTCTTCCTAATGGGATAATTCAAAATTAATTATACCTGGGATAAATTTTACAAATGTAAAAAATTACATGGACAAATCAGTTTTTTTGAAAATTTGGGGTGGCTTCAGCCTAGGTAAGCCACCCCTAATACCGTTTCTGCTAGCCAGGGTCAAGATTGATCCTTCTTTTCATGGTTCTCCCCCTATTGCGTTTAAAGGGTTAGACAAATGGGCAGCATGCACTTCGCGCTTGGTTCCCTAAAGATTTGTAGGGGCTATTTTTTGTCGCTCAAATCTGGAACATATATTTCTGTTGCTAATATATTCCAACGTCACGGGTTTAGCAACAAATAAAAGAGTTGCAATATCAAGGGCAGATGGCATTTTCTTCGTTGCGTCAGCAAAAACTGGGGGCATGTGTCAACATAGGTTTCTATGGGTCCTTGAATTTTAGTTGTTATTCGCTAGGCATCCCCTAATTTTCTATATATCACGTCCTGGTTCCTACGTGCATATGCCTTCTTTTCGTTGTTGTCCTCAACTGCTTTCAAAGGGTTAGATAATAGACAGGTTGAACAACATTTTCTTTTTTATCGGTAAATAATTTGGTAATTTGGTATTAGCCAGAGTTTCGAATTCGGATCACTAAATAATTTTTCTTTTTCATAAAGCAATGAGCAAACTGTTGTGGCGACAATTTTATTCTTTACCAATTTAATCTGAATTTTACCTAACCAGCAACAAAGCAAGTATAATCTGACTCACTGAATTTAAATTCGAGAAACCGTCCAAGATATAATTAATGAATTTAACCTCATCTGATTCACCTCGTCAATGGCCGGTCCATATCATCTGAAACAGCGTGTACACTCACCACAAAACCAATTTATGACGAGTAAGTAAAGTAAAGGAGGCCAGTGTTCTACTAGTTATTCTAACACGTGAAAAATGAAATTTCCGTGTTGGCCATCCCCGAGAGAAAGTCGTTGAAGAAAATATAGAGGAAAGATAGGGTTTTGTACGCGTGTTTCACGTATAGAGAATTGATCACATCAAATTGATCGAAATCGCATCAATTCACAGTAGAAACTATCAATATTTTCATGAGATGTCACAAGTTTGATAATTTGCCAAACATTACTATTAGGGACCAAACAACAAGTTTGACCATAAAAATAAACACATGCAACTCACACTCGGCACTATTATTTTGCGCCCCGGCAATCACTGGCATATTCACCGTCCAAAAGTTCCGAGGAAATCCAACTCGAAGTTTTTATGAATGACAATTTGAAAAAGCCCAAAAATGGAAGGAAAAAAATCCGAAGCAAGAAAACTCCAGAACTTTGTTAGAAGTTCCGAGGAAATCCAACTAGGAGAGGAGATGGCATTCCACCACCTTTAAATATCATTGTGCTTGTGCATATTAAATTGACAAAGATTATGAGCTAAATCTTTTAGGTTGTGTTTGATAGGAGTTAATTTTATGGGATTAGCCTGTCGTTTGGTCAAAAATCTGTTTCCATGGAATTGCAATAAAAGCGTGGCCTTAAATATATATGTTTTAAGCTCAATTACGTAGAATCCATGGAAAGTCTTCCCTTGCCTCCACCTGGAAACTGATTCCTTGGAAACACTTTCCATGGAACTGTTTCATTTCTCTGTTATCAAACACAGCCTTATAATACTCCCTCAGTTCCTAAATAATAGACTGGTTTCTATAAATAGATGTTTCAAAAAAATAGGCTGGTTTCCTAATTGGGAAAATCAAATGTTACTTTAGTTTTCCTGAAAGACTTTTTATCTTAACTTCTTTTTTGGTGACAAGTGTCATGTGGACCATTTCACTTTTTACTTTTTTTTACGACAAGTGTAATGGGGACCATTTCACTTCACTTCTTTTATTGACAAGTGTCATGAGGACCACTTTCAATGATTAGTTCTCTTAATTTTCTTAATTTTCTCTAAAAACAAAACCAGCCTATTAATTAGGAACGGCGGGAGTATAATTTTAAGGACAAATTGAAATTATAAATCTTATTATAAATCTTTAAATAAAATGAATCGAATGGATACTGCAATATATCACCGGTATCTCCTAATATTATCTTAGTCACATTTGAGGTATCATCACTTTGCTCAAGTTGAGTTTTTTTTAGCAAACTTCGCGCCCAACACTGCTATTGTTCCTGCCATTGATAGAGAAGTAACATCAAAAGACGTGGCGTCGTTAAGTGATGACTGCTTTTGATAGAATAAATAGGTAATTTATTTTACTAATGGGGAAGGATCCGTTGACATGGTTATAATGACATAATTCGTTGACATGGTTATCGTTTTTTCTACCAAACCCAACCGATAATGAATTTAAAGTTAATATTCTGGCGACATGTTCTTCGTATAAAACTCTACATTCCTACTAAAACTGAGAGAATTCCGAAATATGAAACTTCACCATCCATATATTTTAATTTCAACCGTTAATCTTCAATGGTTGATATTCAAAATGGTAGATGGTGGTCTTATACATCTCGGAATGATCTCTTTTTTGGTGGGAGTGTAGAGATTATAATAAGAACATGTCATCAAAAAATTAGCCTCGAATTCATTGCCCGTTGGGTTTGGTAGAGAAAATGACGCTAAAATGTCAAGATTATGTCATTATAACCATGTCAACGGATCCTACCCCTTTACTAATTTATAAAAACACAAAATTGGTCAAAAAGACCAAAATCAACAATTCCTGGGTGAAAAAGATACTTAGGTTTTGATACTATTTAAATAGCCAAAAATTAAAAAGATACTGTTTAAATGGACAAAAATTTAAAAATAGGTGGATGTAAGTTTCATCCTCGTCAATTTTCAAATATTTTTTCTTATTTTTTTTTACACGGGATGCATCCAGGTTCATCCTTGCTATTTTTTTTAAGTATAAGCCAGGATGAATCCAGTTTCATCCTTGCTATTTTTTTTTGGCTATTTCACCCGTATTTTTTTACTTGTTCATTTGAACCGTGTTTTAAATTTTTTTGGACAAATGACCCATTTTCTCTTATAAAAAGTTGTTGTACTCCAGATGATAACATTGCACGACCAGCCATGACTGGTAATTGAACTAAAAGTCTTGACGTTCTAATGCACATGCTATAAGCTAAATTAAGCAATATGAAAACAAAATTATCCGTGACCGGGAGAAGTTACGTGGTCCATCAAAATGCTTACTTCGGTAACAGTTGGTTAGCAATTTCATTATGGTCGTTCCATTTATGGTCAACAAACTTGACCTGATCTGACTCGTCCCATACATGGTCGTCGGATATAATCTTGAAAAGTACGTGACCATCACCCTCCAATTCAATACGCATCTTACGTCATTTTACACTCGTCACAAAACCAGCCGAGGACACAGTGTAAAAGACCAGTGTTCTACTGGTTATTCATGTTTATCATTTCCAAGAGAACGACTGCGAATTTAGCGAGTGTTTAGGCTGCACAAGACCCGCCAATCATACCCAAACCCGTTCGTACCCGCTAAATCCGTGGGTTTTTAATCCAAACCCGTCTGTTGTGGGTGCGAGGTTGGTTTTAGTGAAGGGAAAATTCGGCTAAGGCCCCACCCATGGGTTACCCATAATATCAAGCCTTAATTAAAAGAAATTTAAATCTAGGCCCTGAAATATTAAAAGACGTTGATACCCTTATGCATATTATCAAGCCCATAATTAAATAAAATTCAAATTTAGGCCCAAATTATTAAAATATAGTGTAATTATGTTCCAACCACCTCCGACCACCACAGCCGTCGCCGCCAACCACCACCGCCAGCCACCTTCGACCACCACCACCGCCCACCGCCGTCGCCCACCTCCACTGACAACCTCCGCCCACCGCCAACCACTTCCCGCCACCACCGCCGACCACCACCAACATATGGATGTGTACACAGAAGTTACACATGCATATGACATGTGTATATGAATGTGTAACGCAAAGTTACACTTGTACATAGATGTGTACCTGTAGTTACACATGTGTACGCAGAAGTTACACATGCGTATGTCATGTGTATCTACAAGTTACACATCCATATGCATGTGTAACTTTTTATTACACATGTTATATGTACGTGTATCTACAAGTTACTCATCAGAAAATACTTTCATTTACAATAATTTGTCCGTTCATAGATTACTACAATTATAGTAATTGGTTGTTTGAACACAATAAACGAATTAAAACACGAGATATGGAAAGCGAAATCCTAGGAATAATGCTCTATTTCCTTTCTTTTTATACTTGCACATCTGCAAAACAAAAATAAACATCCATGGGATTAGGTTGGATGGACAAAAAATAAAAAACAAAATTATAGAATAATTGCAAAGAAAGAAAGAAAATTATAGAACAATGGTAAAGCGAATAACAAAGATATGTCTAGTGTAACTGTGAGTTACATATGCATTTCTCATGTGTACTCAGAAGTTACACATGCATATATTATGTGTAACTATAAGTTACACATGCATCTGACTTGTGTAACTCCTAGTTGCACATACATATTATTTGTGTTTTGGAACTGCAGACAAGCATATGTATATAGATTGTTATATTAAATACAAATATACATGAGAAAAGGTAGCAGATGCTGAACTTACTTGCTGATTTGAACATAGATCGTCGGAAGGGCAGGTCCATGAACACATTTAATATTAAGCATCCAATGCAGGCACCCATCTCCACAATCAACCTGTCTGTCGGAAATTAACAGACCTAGTAGCCTGACTTTAATTCTTTAATTTCTACATCCTAGGTCTCCATCTACTGAAAATTTTGAAACAACTTCAGTCAAACAACATCATTGATATGTTAAAGGCATAAATTGCTAAATATCAACAATGCTCACCTTGACAGTAGCCAATATCCATTATATACAGGCATAAACCGCTAAATATTCTTGCTTCTAATAGTAAGCTAGTGTCATGTCAGTGTGCAGAAACCATATCGAGGCCTGCATAGACCAATTGATCCATAAAAGGTTACAATTATTCAGAAATTACTTCCATAGAAATATTGAGATATCATAGTCTAAACAATCCTAAAGTAAGCATGTGTAATCAATGGTACACATATAAACCGCATATGTATGTAACGGGAATTACATAGTCTAAACAATCCGAGAGAAAGTTACAAGCTTCAGTATAGTTTGAGGTAGTCAATCCACTACAAAAAAACAATTCAAAAACAAATAAATCAATCAAAATTATTTCCAGCACCATTCAATGTTTTCCATCATATGTACATTGACCATAAATGAACCAAGAATCATATAGAGACATACCACCGTGCAAGCTTACACCAGCTGACTTGTGTAACTGAGAGTTACACATGCATACAACATGTGTAATTAGGAGATACACATGGATCTGACTTGTGTAACTAATGCATATGATTAGTGTAACTAGGAGTTACACATGCATATGTCTAGTAATGATGGGTGAATGGATGGATAAATTCAATCAAATATGAGATGATGATCATATTTGCAAAGCAATTAATCAAATGCACAAAGGCTGAACACATGCATACCTAACTTCACCAGTGAAAGCACCTCCTTTCTTCACCAAGCATGCAGCCATTTGAATCTCAGGATACAATGTACTTTTAGCCGAGGTAAGGAACACAAATGGAGGATTGACCACAACCTCTGTACAAAAAACATCCCCAACTACATTTAAAAATTTCTAATCCATAGAAATATCAAATATAATAGCATATTCACAACATTATCAATACATCCACTCACCAACAATATCTATGGATGCAATTTCAGCACCATTAATGTGCCAATAATCATCTTCACTTGGTCCTCAGTTCCATTATTAAATTCCACAATTACTGAATTATGAATTCCACCTCCTACTCCTCATTTCAAAATTTCAGCGCCAATTCCAGGGAGACCATCCTACAAAAATACCACAAAAATAAGCAGTAAACTTTATTGAGTTATTGGCAACCTAAAGAGTAACAAAAAGCAACTAGATTTTATGATATTAAAAAGAACAATACACACAACAATGTATAACCAGTTTTACTTGCACTTGACTAGTGTAAATAGGTGTTACACATGTATATGACTAGTGTAACTGGGAGTTACAGATGCATCTGAACAGCGTAACTAAGAGTTACATATGCACCTGACTTGTGATTCTCATTCACAATTTCATTTGGTTTTGAAATTGCTTCAACTTTAGATCTGCTCAAACAAATTGAACAACAAATATTTATGATCAAAAATAGAGAACCAAATAAATCAAACAAAATCGAAACTAACTAACAAAATATATAGTGGATGTGTAGAGAAAAGTTACACATGCAATTCGGATGTGTAGACGAAAGTTACACATGTTGTGCATAGTCATCAAAATGAGAAACTCAATCACATTGAAATATCAATCAAATTCTGAATAAAAGAACAATAAACTCAAATCATAAAGTTTATACAATTTCAATATGATACATTCAAACCACAAAGTTTAAATAATTGAAGTGAACCTTAACAACTCATTATGAAAAGCTAAAACATGAAAATTCAAATGTAGTGTTAGCCACAGACTTGCATATCGAGATGTTATAAATGCGTTTCATGATTTCCATCAACACCATTACTAATCTCTTCGATAGAATTATGAAAATCATTTTAAAAACAGATTGAAGATCCTAATTAGGTAAAAATCTAAAAGTAGATCAAACTCTAAAAGATTTGAGTAATAGAGATTAAGATATTATGATTACTAATCTGAAGTTGGATTTTCAATCAGAATAAAAGATTGAGAGATCGCTCAAATATCAATCATGAACCCTAAAAACTATTGATGATTTTTTTTTCTCTTTTTAATCTCAAATCGAAGATAAAAATGAGCTGATTACAAATCCAGCCTCTTATTAGGAAGAAAACTTATTTGTTTATAGCTAAAGTTTATAGGTTTTTGAAACTGCAAATTGATTTTTCAAAAACAAAATTATCAACTCAATCAAAAGAGAAACAGAGTTTAGGAAGAAAACTTATCTGTTTTAATTGTTAGATTTATTGATGGAAATGTTGCGATTCAATATTAATCTTCTGATATTCAAAACCTAGAAATAATTTTCACCGGACCGAGAGAGAAAGAGAATGGAGAAGAGAGAGAAAGAGAATAGAGAAATGAATATATCTTCTAATATTCTTCTTGTATATATATATACAAAAGAGTGGTGTTGTCATTATTAAAATTCGTAATAATTAATTATGGGACAGATCTGAAGAAAATTTGATATTTTGGGCCCGGTAATAGCATTTTGGTAAAGTATGGAGTTGACAATAAAGGATCCATTTTGTTGGGTTTCTTAATGTTGAACCCATATAGTAAGGGGTTACTAGTAGTTTTCACTTTAGCTAATACCCGCCCAAACCCGCCTGATAGACACATTTTTGTGTCTGATTTAATCTCAATTGTATATTTTGTTAGTGCTCGATTTTGTATTTATTATGGCTTTTTGTGTCATTGTAGGTGTTTTTGGAGAAATACACTTGTGCGGAGAAATTGGCTCAAAAAGTGGAATTTGCGCACCCGGGGGCCGCGTGCTATTCGGACCCCTCAAATGGATAAGGGGCACCCAGATGATAAGGGGTAACCTCACATGGCAACTACTATTGGTACTCCACTGTCGGATAGGGGGAGGTCATCTCCTACATTTTGAATTTTTCAAAATTGGCGGGAAATATCTTTGCAGCGAGAACAATTTAGGGTTTGATTTTTCAGTGTTTTGGAAGGAGATTCAATCGCTAAAAAAGGTTGGGCTGGACCTGCTACAGCCTAACAGGGATGGTATGTGTGATTGGATCGACTGAGTTGGGCTGGATAAGCCGGAAGAAGAAGTCACAGGTGTGGAGTTCGAGGATTCTTTGAGATATGTTGGATCGGGTTTGGGTGATATTTTGTAAGAGATATTCATGGTTAATGATTCGTATAAGTCTGCTGTTCCTTCATAACAGGGAGTGTAAGACGGTCAAATTCGAAAGAATAAGAGCATATCACCGGCTTTGGATAAAACATGGAAGAACTATTATCGGAATTTTCTTGGTTCTATACACGGTATTTACGTACGAGATAAGGGAAGAATGGTTGTCTTTCGATTCCATAATATCCTTGAGGGATTGCAGTACGTTAGATGTAACTCGAAGACGCGTACAGAGGAGGAAAAGGAAACATTCCCGTAACTTGCTGAAAAATGGAAGAGAAGATAATACGGAGGTTTCACCGATTGTTCGGAGGTCTGTGGCTATATAAGAGCTTTTGGGAGTTCCAAAAGGGGTTACGGAGACTTTGGGGAAGTTTGGAACACGGCAGAGATCAACAGGAGGAGTTGCAGGAAATCGAGTTCTGCTGCTGCAACAAGGAAGAACACGAAGAACAAAGACAGTCGTTTTTGGGGTCTTAAATTCAGCGACAAAACAACAGTGTTTTCAACAGTTCCATTGTAAATGACTTTTTCGTAACACATATACCTTTGCTGCGAATCGGTTGCTTTATCACCTTTCATCCTTTTAATCATCTTTTGAGCCATAAACACATATTTTGAGACCATGATTAATATGAGGAGCTAAACCCCATTGCTGAGGCGATAAAGGAAGCTATTTTTCCAACAAAAAGTGGTATATTCTATTTTATTTATTTATTTGCAATTATTATATGATTATTTTCCTTGATTGAAGATTGTTTGAATGATTTTTGTTAAGCAATTGTGATTTCTTTTGATAGAGCATGCTTAGACTTAGGTTTTTGATGTTCTATGCTTCGGATTTACACTTGTTAGTTTGAGAATCTACTTGTCGCAATAGTTTAGAATCAAATTTAACGAGAAAATTGCATGAATATAAATATTGGATTAAATCACTTTGAACTTGGAAAATAGTGGAATCTTGGCCTCAGTGTTCTTTTAATATTGATAACATCTTTGTCAGAGTTTGCTACAATTTTTAGTGAGTTTTCTATTTTTGTTTTGAATTTAAGTCTAAAAATCCTTCACAAGTCTGAGAGGAACGACATCTTTCTTCCACTTTACAACAACTTTCAAAACCATATCAATTTTTGGCACCGCCGACGCGGACTTGTTTTTAGGGTTTTAGATTTGTTTTTCTTTTTCTTTTTTAGTTTTTTATTATTTTTGTTCTTTTTTACGTTTTTGGGTATTTATCTTTTGTCTACAGGTTCTGGATCATAACAGAAAATTGAGCCAAGGAGTTCGGTGATTTCGTAAAGACTTGGAGCGAAAGATTAAAGCAAAAAGAACGGGAAAGAAGACGATTTTATTTTAGTTATTTTGTTTTTAGGGTTTGTTTATTTTTAGAAAAAAAAAAAGAAAAAATTTTTGTATTAGGGTTTATTATTTTTGTAATTTTTTTCTTTTCTTTTTGGACTTTTTGGACATTCTGGACATTATTTTTAAACCCTACAGAAGGGTATTATTAAATATAAACTGTTTGCAGAGAAGGAGGACAATTACGATATTGTCTCGCACCTTAGTTCGTACACCGACATAGGAGTCGGTGGCCCGAGTCGACTACAACCGATTCATCCCCGTCCGGAACGGAGGTAAGATTCTGAACACTCGCGAATCCCCGTCGCCGAGTTCTTGGACTCCTTCGTTTGCATATATGCCGAGGACTTGAATACGGTTGTTTTAATTTTCTAGTAAAGGGCAAGGCTCGGCCATACAAGATAAGGGTTCGGATTTCATCACCGTTCTCTTCTTGCCCGCCTTAGGAACACGTAACCTACGCGAACCTAAGCCTTAAAATTTTGACTAGAACAAGATCGATAGGGTAACGAGCTTAATAGGAAAGTCATTCGAAAAATATTGGTTACTCTTTTAAGCACACTTCGAAGTTCATGAAGGTTTCTGTGAGTTGAGTGCGTGACTGCGCCGCATTGTAATTCCGGTGAGGCCTTGGGTATCAAAGCTCCACTGAGCTTCCCTCGCCTCTATTCAACTTACTTTGACTCAGATTGATTCCATAGGGGTTGCTTAAATTGTAACGAATTCCCTTTCGAAGGATTAGAAGCTAGTCTAGAAACAATCTAAGTGGAGCCATCATGCTTTTTGTTTGCTAGAAATCTCTAGGTTTGCTTTGGTTGAGTCGGCCTTGATTTGTGATTGCATAGAATTCCCTTCCTTATTCTTTTGCATGCCTCGAACGTAAAAGAGACGCCTAGGTAGATTTGTTAAAGAGAAACCTAGTAGTTCTAAGCGTCTCGATTACCTCAATTTAGAAAGTCCGATTTTTGAAGAGTCCGTTTTTGAACGTCCATTTGGGGAGACAATCCCTAATATTCCGATAGTGCCAGAAATGGCAACTTTGAAAGCCTTGTTGAACCCGACTAGGACTACTCGTCCCTCGTGTATCAGGTTAGCAGAAACAGAAGCAAATTATGAACTTAAACCTGGGACCTTACAGCTGCTCCCAATCTTCTTAGGGAAAGAAAATGAAAACCCCTATTTTCATGTTAGGGACTTTGAGGAAATTTGTAGTACCTTAAAGATTAGAAACCTTGATGATGATGCTTTGAAACTCAGGTTATTCCCTTTTTCCTTGAAAGATAAAGCCAAATCTTGGCTATATAGTTTGGCTTCTGGTTCAATTGAAACATATGAACAACTTACATCTGCCTTTTTGAACAAGTTTTTTCCCTTGGCACAAAACATCGTCTATTAGGACGCAAATTTGCACGTTTTCTCAATAGGAGGGAGAATCTTTGTATAGGTATTTGGAAAGGTTCAATGATCTATTAGCCCAATGTCCTCATCATGGTCTCGAAAAGGTTAGGTTAGTTCAGATCCTTTATGAGGGTTTAGATTATTCCACTACAACCACAAGAGAATCTATGTGTGCTGTGTGGGTTTGAAAACCAAACAGATTGATGAGGCGATGACATATTTGCATGAAATCGCCGAAAAGACTCAAGCAATGGGAAAATAGTAGGGAACCCAAGAAAACAATTCTTCTAGGAAGAGGAAACGTTAATAGGCTAGAAGGAGGCTTTGAATCGGATGCCAAAATTGCAAAGAATAGCTAAAAGGTTAGAAGCTTTAGAATTGGGTCACACTAGTGGTAGAGTGGAGCCTTTTAGGAAGGCAGACTATTGAAGAGCAAGCCAATGCTCTTTATAATAATAACACTAGATTTGATAACCGTCAAAAGTTTGACCCATATTCAGAAACCTATAATCCTGGTTGGAGAAACCATCCGAACCTCTCATGGTCTAAGGACCAGAACCAAGGTCAGTTTAGTAATTCGAATGCTCCCCCAGGTTTTGGCTATACTAAGAATCCTTCAGGAGTAGCTCAGTTTCAAAATCAGTCCGATAAGAAAATTTTAAGTCTAGAAGAAACTCTTGCCTCATTTATTCGAAACACTGAAAAGATGCACCAATCACTTTCACAAAGCGTAGAAGCTAGTAACTGGATAGGGCAAGAAAATAGTCAAGCTATTGCGGAGTTAAAAACGCAGGTTAGTCTGATAAATGAGTCCTTGAGAGAAAAAGGTAGGTTCCCTAGTCAAACACAAACAAACCCTAGAGGAGTTCATGAAGTAGGCGAAAAACCATCACATCAGTTGAATTCAGTTAGAACCCTTAGGAGTGGCAGAGTAGTAGACAATCAGGTAACCATGCCCGATAGTGAGCATATTGTAGTTCACCCCTCAGGACCATCCATAGCTGATGGGACTGATAAAATCTCTGATGATGCCGATTCGGTTCCTGAGAGGACCTATTTTATGCCTAGAGCCCTATTTCCCCAGCTATTAGTACCAACAAAGAGTGAATCCAACTTTAATGACATAATGGAGGTTTTTAAGAAAGTTACCATAAACCTTCCGTTACTAGAAGCAATTAGGCAACTTTTGGCTTATGCCAAATTCTTGAAAGATATGTGTACGCGAAAGCGCAAGCTTAGTGTCCCTAAAAAAGCCTTTTTAGCTAGTCATGTAAGTTCGATCATTCAGAACAACACAACTCCTAAATATAAAGACCTGTGTGCCCCTACCATTGCTTGCACGATAGGAAAACATCGGGTAGATAAAGCTTTACTTGACTTGGGAGCTAGTTTGAACTTACTGCCGTACCATGTGTACTTACAGCTAGGACTTGGTGAATTGAAACCTACCAAGATAACACTGCAGTTAGATGATACATCTGTTAAAGTTCCTCGTGGTGTGATAGAAGATGTTCTTATTGAGGTCGACAAGTTTATTTATCCTGTGGATTTCGTGGTCTTAGATACCCAACCTGTCCCCGACCCAGAGAACCAGATACCTGTGATTTTAGGTTGCCCATTTTTAGCTACGTCTAATGCGATCATTAACTGTCGAAATGGTATTATGAATCTATCTTTTGGTAATATGACTATTGAGTTGTATATTTTTAATGTGAATAAGCTACATTCGAGCTAGATGACACATGCATTGAAGAGGTGAACATGATAGGAACCTTAGTTCAGGAGTCATTACCAAACACCTTATCGGAAGATCCATTAGAGAGTTGTCTAGCCCATTTTAGCATGGATTTCGACGATGATATCAACATTGAACAAGTAAATGCTCTGTTGGATTTTATTCCTATGTTAGATACCGATAAATGGAAAGCTAGGTTCGAACCATTACTAGCTACCGAATCTACCTTAAGCCCTTGTTTCGAAGAGCCTAGAGATCCTCCTAAGTTGGACCCTCATTATGCATTTTTAGGCCCATCTCGAGATTTTGCCTATAGTTTCCGATTTGGATAGTGATCAATGAGTAGGCCCGGTGACCGTACTTCAAGACAATAAGGAAACTTTAGGGTTGCCCATAGAGGATATGAAACATATAAGTCCTACGGTTTGTGTGCCTCGGATGCATTTAGAGGATGAACCACCTGATTATAAATTAGAGAAAGCAATTGACCTTTTCAGAACCTAATGGTCTAGAAATTAGGAATATTGTGACTAGTCTATCTAGAGACACCGAAAATTCTAAGTTTGGGGGTAGTAATAGTCAAGTATCCCTATTTGAAGTCCCTAACTTGGGACTCGAGCCTAGTGTGTCTAAGGTATTACCTGAATCTCTTCCGACTCCACAACCCGATCCTCCTGATATTATCCAGGAGGAAATCCAGCTATTTGAGACTCGTTATTTGGGTAAATCAGTTTATCAAGACACTCATATGAAGCCCAAGTGGGCACCACAGAAAAACCCAGTTGTCTTGCAGGAAACTTTGGATGAGGATGTGCTCTTTCTGTTCATTTTTCTGATTTGGTGCAGTTGTCTCATAATTGTGGCAGTTTTAATTGATTTTGATGATCCACAGTTGTTTCGACTATTGATATACGATTTTAAAGGGTAATTAGCCATTTTATGGGTACGTAATGTCTGGCTGAAGATGTTAAACTTAGCACTTCTTGGGAGGTAACCCAATATTCATGCGACACGGTAATATCTTTCCTTAACTCTTTTGCTTTAAATGGTAACAGTTTCTCCTTGTTCATGCTTTTAATTTTATCTTTAGAACATTGAGGACAATGTTAGATTTAAGTTTCGGGGTATGGGAAAAACTTTTTAGTTGCATTGATAAACTCGAGCCTAGAAATTTATGCTTATTAAGGATGGCACTAACCAATCTAAGTGGATGGAAGCATTTTGGTTGTAGGAGTTGAGGAACCAATCTGATTAGATGGCAACATCTAAAGAGTCTATTCATAAAAGCACAGAGCTCAGGTGTTAGAAATAACATGATAGTTTCACCAATCTCGTTGAGTCCTTTTCACTTCATTGTTTTTATTTTTATTTTGTTTTTAAACTATGTTTCTCTAAGTGATTAGGTGGGGCTCACGATTCAAGTTGTTACCAATGCTAGGGTGAAATAGAGTGACTGAGATACAAAAAAAAAAAAAAAAAGTGAGACCGGGCCATCGACCCAAGGAATAAATTCAATAAAGTCGACCACCGGAACCCTTGTATATGCCAATTGTGTTGACCTAGAGTTAGGTTTATCGACCACTTGGTTCCCTTGTATATGCCGTGTGTGTTGATATTAGTCAGACTAGTATCTCGGTCCATTAGGTTCATTTTGGCGGAGGCCTTGATTGAGATATGGGAAACACCAATCACTTAGTAAACATCAAAACCATCTATGTTTTCTCTATATCCATCTTCTTGATCTATCCATGTGATTAGTTTTGACTCGGGTATTGATGTCCATAGTGTGACTATCTCGAGTAGAGCTCTGTGACTTATATATGAATTTTAGTATGCTTGAGTGCAAACTCGTGTACAAAGAATTGGAATTTCGCATCGTGGTACTTCCTCCCGTAGTCAAAAAGTATGCCAACCAAGGAGATTCTTTAGTGCCTTCCAAGGGTTCGCGTAAATAGCTAAGGTCCTGGAATGTAAAGGTTTTGTGGGTATATCTCCGGTAAACCCTCCCGAGACTATAACTCGGCCACTAGGGCCACCTAGGGGTTTAAAGGCTTGTTGCATACGCTAAATGCAATCGACGATGCCCTGCGACAAGTGAGTTAGGATTTTATTTTCTAGATTTGATTTTCTCGAGGACGAGCAAATAATAAGTTTGGGGTATTTGATAGACACATTTTTGTGTCTGATTTAATCTCAATTGTATATTTTGTTAGTGCTCGATTTTGTATTTATTATGGCTTTTTGTGTCATTGTAGGTGTTTTTGGAGAAATACACTTGTGCGGAGAAATTGGCTCAACAAGTGGAATTTGCGCACCCGGGGGCCGCGTGCTATTCGGACCCCTCAAATGGATAATGGGCACCCAGATGATAAGGGGTAACCTCACAGGGCAACTACTATTGGTACTCCACTGTCGGATAGGGGGAGGTCATCTCCTACATTTTGAATTTTTCAAAATTGGCGGGAAATATCTTTGCAGCGAGAACAATTTAGGGTTTGATTTTTCAGTGTTTTGGAAGGAGATTCAATCGCTAAAAAAGGTTGGGCTGGACCTGCTACAGCCTAACAGGGATGGTATGTGTGATTGGATCGACTGAGTTGGTCTGGATAAGCCGGAAGATGAAGTCACAGGTGTGGAGTTCACGGGATTGCTAAGATATGTTGGATCGGGTTTGGGTGATATTTTGTAAGAGATATTCATGGTTAATGATTCGTATAAGTCTGTTCCTTCATAACAGGGAGTGTAAGACGGTCAAATTCGAAAGAATAAGAGCATATCACCGGCTTTGGATAAAACAGGGAAGAACTATTATCGGAATTTTCTTGGTTCTATACACGGTATTTACGTACAGATAAGGGAAGAATGGTTGCTGCTCGATTCCATAATATCCTTGAGGGATTCAGCACGTTAGATGTAACTCGGAAGACGCGTGCGAGAGGAGGAAAAGGGAAACATTCCCGTAACTTGCTGAAAAAGGGAAGAGAAGATAAACCGGAGGTTTCACCGATTGTTCGGAGGTCTGTGGCTATATAAGAGCTTTTGGGAGTTCCAAAAGGGGTTACGGAGACTTTGGGGAAGTTTGGAACACGGCAGAGATCAACAGGAGGAGTTGCGGAAATCGAGTTCTCGCACAGCCAACAAGGAAGAACACGAAGAACAAAGGCCATCGGGGGACGATCGTTTTGGGGTCTTAAATTCAGCGACAAAACAATAGTGTTTTCAACAGTTCTATAACATTCCATTGTAATGACTTTTTCAGTAACACATATACACATTTGCGAATCGGTCTGTTTTATCACCTTTCATCCTTTTAATCATCTTTTGAGCCATAAACACATATTTTGAGACCATGATTAATATGAGGAGCTAAACCCCATTGCTGAGGCGATAGAGGAAGCTATTTTTCCAACAAAAAGTGGTATATTCTATTTTATTTATTTATTTGCAATTATTATATGATTATTTTCCTTGATTGAAGATTGTTTGAATGATTTTTGTTAAGCAATTGTGATTTCTTTTGATAGAGCATGCTTAGACTTAGGTTTTTGATGTTCTATGCTTAGGATTTACACTTGTTATTTTGAGAATCTACTTGTCGCAATAGTTTAGAATCAAATTTAACGAGAAAATTGCATGAATATAAATATTGGATTAAATCACTTTGAACTTGGAAAATAGTGGAATCTTGGCCTCAGTGTTCTTTTAATATTGATAACATCTTTGTCAGAGTTTGCTACAATTTTTAGTGAGTTTTCTATTTTTGTTTTGAATTTAAGTCTAAAAATCCTTCACAAGTCTGAGAGGAACGACATCTTTCTTACCACTTTACAACAACTTTCAAAACCATATCACCGCCCGAAAACCCGTTAATTATTCACCATTGATAAAACTAATCGGAAGTACTTGATCTTTGAGGATGCTAGGAGGAGAGACTTGAAGATGATAGAAGAGACATGAGTCACTTACAATTGGTCTGGAAACTTTTATTGTTTAAGTTTTAATCTGAACTTTAAAGTAGTTGTACTGTTTAAACTTTAAACTTGTTTTATTGGAAGTACTAGTGTACTATGTATACTAGTACTTGTTTAAGCTTAACAATGAAGACTTATGTAGTTATGTTTATGGTTTGTTTTTTTAAGTTATCAAGAACTTAAGTAAGTAGTTTATTTAAATTTTAAAACATGTGTGTGAATGATTATTGAATATAAAGCGGGTTTAAACCCAAACCTGCCCAACCCGTAGCGGGCGGGTAACAAAACCCGCGCACTGTTTGTGGGTGTGAGGTTGGTTATGAAAATCAAAACCCGCAGTCTATGGGTGCGAGGTTGGTTTTAGCTAATACCCGCCCAAACCCGCCCATGTGCAGCCTTAGTAAGTGTCATTGAAATAAAGTGAAAAGATTTGACTTTTTATATTATTATTTTTTGAAGCATGCATATATTATTAAAGGAAATAAATTGATTTGGGATCAAGCAAACCCGCATTTGACTTTTTATATGAGTGTATTAGATGTAGAAAATTGACCATCACATATTTCTGTTGATCGAAAGCATAACATAACAAGTCATAGTAAAATGTCGATATTTTCATGAGATGTCACAAGTTGAAAACTTGGGCAAAACTTGATGTTAGAGTCCGAACAAGAAAATTACTAATCTGATACCGAAAAGGAAAAAAAATTGACGATGATAACATACACATGCAATTTATACTTGGGACTATTACTCTACGTCCTAGTATTAGTAACCGGCGTATTTTACTAAAATTTACAATTAAAAAACCGGCATATTCACCGTCCAAACAATATTATATCCTGTTGAAATTATTAGTCCCACAGTTATCTAAGATCCTCAATCTACTCATTGCCAATTGGTTTTGAGTTGGATGCCCATACTCTAACATATCCATTTTGTCTAAGGTTGAAACGATAAATGGTAAATTTAAGAAGTCAAAAATCTTTGGTTCACATAATCATTAGGTAATATATACAAAAACCAATGCTTTCGTCCACAGAAGTCGGTCAGGTATGCCATTATGATTAGGATGAAGTCATAAGTATTTCGCACAAGATGAGTAAGGTAGCTGAAACACCAATGGGTCGCTCAACTTTATTTATTTTTTTGCTAAATCATTTATTTATTAAATTTCAAATCAAAGTTCCAAATTACAACTCACAAACAAGGACCAAGAAAAGGCCTTCTGAAAATAAAGAAATACAAATTAAAGTTCATAACTTCTCCCTAACATAATCTATAATAATCACAATGAGGCATTTCAATTCTGGGTAAGAAATTTGGCCTCCCTTCCTGAAAATGTCTTTCTCCTGCTAACAATTTAGCACCTCTCTTAGCCACTGTATCAATAGAAAAATTGACTTCTCTGAAACAATGCTCAAGATATATGGAAGAAATCCTTGATTTAGCCATTCTCCATCTAGATTTCAGAAACCATGGGATGTTACATGCATTAAAATCTTGCAACACAGTTTTGGAGTCTGACCTGATTTTAATTTTTGTTAAGCCCGGTTCCATTGCCAATTCAGCTGCACATAACACTGCATAGTTTTCTACAATGTAATTTGTTGCAATTCAAAGGCCTCCACACAGAGTACCAATTACTTGACAATATTCATCCCTGATAACCACTCCAAAACCAGCTGCTCCTGGATTACCTAAAGATGATCCATCACAGCAGAAGAGCATATAACCAGTTGTTGGAGGAGTCCATAAGCATACTTTAATACACTGAAATCTTGTTTTCCCGTGTCCCAAGTTGAAAAAACTTATTACTTGATCATCATAATCTTGACTCCATTTATGCCCTTTCATTCTAATTCCTCCTTCCTGCACATATTTCATTACTTTCCTTTTAATACCCTGAGCATTTGGTTTGGTTTCTTCAAAGTATTTCTTATTTTTCTGGAACCACATTTCTTTGAGAATAGCACAAGAGGATAATCCAGATTTCTTGTATAAGAGGATTCTTATTTTTAGCACTTCTCCAAACTTCTTCAAAGGATCCAGGAGCCTTGTAATTGAACACAACAGATATCCATTCTCATATATCTACACTGACAGAACATTCCCAAAGTAGATGGTTCATACTATCCTGTTCTTTCTCACACACACAACATCTAGATGCTAGTTCACATCCTTTACTTACCATAATAGCATCATCGTATATGATCCCCGCACCAACTTCCAAATGTTACTTGCAATACTTGGTTGTAAAAAGTTTTACATACATACCTTGACCAGTGCGTCTTAGGTTCTCTATGTCTGAGCTTATTTGTTGCAGCTGGCATAATAAGTGTGCCTTTAATATCTCCATTCCAGATTACTTCATCTTCATCCCCATATATTCCAGGCAGTTTTTGATTCACTAACATTACTTGAATTTCACTTGGTATAGACCATGTACCTTCATTTAAAATGTCACCTAGCTTCATCATTTTGTTATTTAGTAAGAACTGAGAAGATCCCATTTTATCCACTAGAGGAGTATCCCCTATCCAAACATCATACCATACTGATATGTCTTCACCATTTCCAATGTTCCATATGATATCTTCTTTCAAAACTTCCCATGCCCACTTAAGACCTGGCCATACTGTAGATAATTGCCACGCATTACTCCATTGGCCATTTTTATCCATGTACTTTTCCTTGAAAAAAGCTGCCAAATCTTCATTTGAGTGCATGATTTTCCACATCATCTTCATCAACAATGCTCTGTTTATTACTGCAAGTCTTGGAATAGCTAGACCACCTTCATTAAATGGAGTACAAACTCTTTCCCAAGCCACAGTTTTGAACTTTCTAACATCACCAACACCTGACCATAAAAAGTTTCTGACTTTATACTGTCATGTTGTAACTTTCTCACAAATTGTGATTACAGACGAAGGCCATTTGTATACTGTCATGTTGTAAATGGGGATACTGCAAAGAACTGACTTTATAAGCACTAATCTTTCTTGAAAAGAAAACATTCTTCCCTTCCAAGCTGCAAGCTTACTTTGTAAGATTTCAACCATTGGCCAAACTGTTGAGGTTTTAACTCTGCCAACTGATAATATGACACCCAGATATTTGTCAGGAAAATCACTTCTCTCCATTTGCATTATATCTTGGATCAAAGATTTCCTTGAATCAGTTGTACCATCAATAAATAATTTACTCTTATTCTTGTTAATTATCTGTCCAGAGCATTTTTTATATTCATCTAATAGCTGCAGAAGGTTTTGTGGAGTTTTTTTCCCTCCATTGCAAAACATGAAAACATCATCTGCAAAAAACAGATGAGTTGGCCATATTCCCTTCCTGGTGACCATTGGACATATCTTGCCTTCATTCACCGACTGAGTAAGCTTCTTACTTAGTACTTCTTCCATTGGCACAAACAAAATTGGAGAAAGGGGGTCTCCTTGCCTTAGACCCCTACTCACGGGAAAAAAGCCACCAGGGTCCTCCATTTATTAACAATGATATTCTTGCAGATTTAAAGATGTTGTGCAACCAATCACACCAATTAGTTGAAAAAACAAATTTCGGAGTACTTGAAAAAGAAATTCCCAACCGACGAGTCATATGCTTGTGAAATGTCAAGTTTAAGTCCAACATTACCTCCTCTTCTTTTCTTCTTCATTTCATTGACCATTTCGGATGCGAGTAAAACTCGCTCCCGAATGCATCTCGCCTTTATATAAGTTTGCTTGTTGAGGGGCCACCAGTTTTTTCATTAGAGTGCTCATCCTTTACGTCGCATATCTTTGTGATAATTTTAAAACTCACATTACTCAGGCCAATTGGCCTAAATTTATTTGGATTTTTTTTTCTCCCTACACTTTTGGAAGAAGAACAAGGAAGCTTGAATTGAGGCCTTTAGGAATGAACTTTTTTGCCAGCAATATTGGATTGCTTGAACTACATCATCTTGTATGATCTGCCAAAGCATGCTCTATAAAAGCATCTTGAGAATCCATCTGGACCTAGAGAGCTATCTGGATCCATGCTGAAAACAATGTTTTTGATCTCTTCTGTGTTAGGAATGGAATCCAACATATTTTGGTCTTCCTCAGTAATCTTTTTTGGAATAACCTCTAGTAATGAATATGATACTTGCACTTCTTTAAATTTGAATTTATTCTCAAAATGACTTACTAGAAGATCTGCTATCTTTTTTTGATCTGAAATAACATTCCCAGTATCATCTTCTAATTCACTTATACAATTTTGTGCTTGCCTTATCTTGATAGAGGTATGAAAAAAGTTTGTGTTGGAAGCTCCTTCCTTTATCCATTTCACTCCTGCTTTTTGTTTCATCATTTGGACTTCCTTAGTGTTAAACTCATTTTGTGCTTCCACCAACTCATTCAAAATCTCTTCATTAAAAGGATTGTTATCAGATTTTTCCATTGCTTCTTGAACTCTTACTTCAGCTTCTTTAATTTGAACATTTACATTCCCAAAAAACCTTCCAATTCCATTCTTTAAGAATATTTTTTAACCTCTTCAATTTTGTTTGAAACACAAAGGCAGGATCTCAAATAATAGGATCTGACCAACTTTTTTGAACTGTCTCCATGAAATTAGGATGAGATATCCACATTTTCTGAAATTTGTGGGGGGAAATCTTTGGCTTTGGAATATTTTCACAACCACCAAATATAGGTGCATGATCTGAAGCAATTCTTAAACCAACCTTGAAACCCCAATCTGCATAATTTTGTAGCCATAATTGATTGAACATTGCTCTGTCCAAACTGCAAAGTATTCTTTTACTGCCATGCTGACAATTTGACCATGAATGTTGTAACCCTGATTTTGGAGCTTGAAGTAATCCACAACTATAAATACAGTTGCTGAAATCTAACATTAATTTTTTATTAGGAGCTTTTCCACCAATTTTTTCTTCTGCACAAGTAATAGCATTGAAGTCTCCAAGAATTAACCACGGCTTTTCAAATCACTAATCATTTCCATTTCAGACCATAAAAATCTTCTCTGAACCACCCCCACATGAGCATGAACTCATGATATTAAAGAATCTTCCACACTCACTGTGATCATTTGACTTGATATAGACACAACTGTTGGTGTTGGTAATGTCTTATTCCAAAATAACCAAATGTTCCCTTTTTTATTTGAAACTGAATTATGAATCACCATGCTTTGCATACCAGGTAGATTCAACTTATTACAAAAATAAGAAGTGCAAAAAAAAATTGGTTCTACAACCCAAAATAGTGAAGGATTAAGTTGATTTACTAAAGACCAAAGTTTTTCTTGAGCCCTAGGTCTTTTAAGGCCCCTTAAGTTCCAGAATAGGACTTTCATTGTTTAGAATGGAGGCCTATTGTGCCTCCTTTTACTTTATTTTTCCTAAAATTGTATTTCACTGGCACTTGTTGAGGAATTACCTTTGGTTCTGCATTCTTCATTTGAGCTCCAGTTTGTGCATGTGCACTTGGTTTTTGAATAACTTTGGACCAAGAGGTAGTAGGAATTATTTCCTCAGATACTGATCCATTCTTTACATTAACATACTTAACCACACTTGTATTCAGAGAATTATCTTCCGCTATTTGTAAAACTTTAGCTGGACTTATCATGTCCATGACAATATTGTGCTCCTCTTCAGTTATATTTTGTAGAGATCCAAATTTCCCTGAATTACTTGGAATGTTACTTGTTGTGCTGTGAACTGGTTCTTCAGTAATATTAATTTGAGTCACTGGTGTTTCACATATATCAAACTTCTCCATAATTTTAATTGGTGTCACATTCAAATTTGTTGTAGGCACACTAACTGCTTTCTGGTTTTCTGCAACTTCTTGATTTGAATTCTTCTTTGCTCTGCACTCTGGCTGAGTATGACCAATGATTTGACAATTTGGACAAAATTTAGGAAGCTTTGTAAGTAGAACACTCTGCATAAAACCTCCATATTTGGTCTTAATCCAAAGTTTATGAGGAATCTTCTTTGCTAAATCAATTTCCACCAAAACCCTTGCATATAGACCATTCTCATAGTTCAGAGTAACTTCATCAACTTTCACTGGTGTACCAATTGCAATGCTAATGGTGAAAAGAGTTTTTTCATCCCAATATTCCAAACTGAAACCAGGATAATGAACCCATACCATAGATAAGGATGTTCTTTGATTCTCTGGTCTAAAATTAGGCATCCAATTTCGAACCCTTAAAACTTGATCAAGGACTTCCCATTTGCCAGCTTTGATTGTATTTATATCTGCCATATTCTCCAATTTGATTGTGAAAAACCCCTTTCCAGAGGAATCATTTTACATTGACCAGTTAATTTCCATTGATTTTTCAAACTCGTAACAGCATCAACAAATTTGATTCTCAAAAAATCAAGTCTACTAATTAGTGAAAAATTCCATACATCATATCTATCTTCTGAGAAATTATTGATCAAATCGATCGATGGACTTTCTTCAACAAGAGTAACCAGATTTACTTCTGGGACTTCCATCTTAAGAAAACCTTATTTTTTGATGATAATTGTTTAAAAGAGATCGGAATAGTAGGTGAACATCATTTAAAAACACCAATCATCAATTATTATGTAAGAAATCAGCTGAATTAATGATTAGCTTCCCTAAAAACGATGATTGAAACGAAAAAAAAATCTCCGAGTTGATCGCCGATTTGCAGAGAACTGAGTCGACCAAACTAATAGATTGCCCAACTCTTTATCTAATAGATTGCCCAACCCGTGATTCAATGTCAAGTTCTTAAATTATAGGCTAGTAGGCTTGTGATTCAGTTTGTGAATGACTTAATTGTCTTTGAAGATGTTGGAGATGAACAAGTATAAAACTTGAGAGTAATGAAGCAAACTTTATCACCGATAAAATCTATGAGGTGCTCATTAAATTGAGATTTACTGGTTTTCCCTTTACATGGTCTAATAAAAGATCTGAATCTGCGTTTACTGAGGAATGGTTACTCCCATATCCAAGAACCTCCATCATCAACATGCTTTCTATCGGCTCTGATCATCATCCGATTCTTTTGAATTTTCTTCCAAACTCGGGAAATGGTAATATACCTTTCAAATTTTTTGGCCCGGATGGATCATGAAGACTAGACGAAGATAATAACTAAATACAGGAGAAAACTTCTCTAAGTAATCTGCTTACATGATAGGATAAATCTAAAGTTAAAATCTGCAATATGGAGGTATATGACAACATCAAAACTAATATGGAGGCATGCAGAAAGCATTTATACTAGCCCCATAAAAATTATTTCAACTATGATAGAGGAATGGCTATAAATATGGCAAGGAGCACGGTCAAAGACTGGTATGATGTTAGAGCATTGCTCGGTTGAACCCACCAAGCTTCGGTATGTCAAGTTTAGTTGTCATAGTTTAGTTCTAAAACTTGAAGTTGTTTGATTTGTTTACTAGAATCAACTTCTCTAGGTTAGAATAGGATCATAATAATGTTGATGAAAAGGAGAGTACCAAGTAAACCACCAAATTTTTCGTTCGGCAACCTGTATGGACAAAACCCAATACAATTACAAATATATCTGAATTAAAGATATTTGAACAATGTGTATATAGAGTTTTTCTCTTATCTCTTCCACAATCAACGTCTAGAAAACAAATTTCGTAACATGATTGTGTAGAAAAGTTCTTGGACGATCTCACGAATCAATATCCAACATCAATCTAGTCGTATCCAAATAAAGAGGATCTGGATTCTACCAAGTATGAAACTTTGTATCTATTTTTCAAGATACGAATTCAATAGGAACAAATCTCGTTATTGATCACAATTAATAAGGACTTAAACTACCTAGATTGAATACGTACTACTTGTGTTATTCCTATTATATATAAAGATAAAACAATAAAATGCGTAAAAGGAAAAACATAAGAAGCCAGAAGTTTTGTTAACGAGGAAAACTGCATCTATAGAAAAACCACGAGACCTAGTCCATCTTTAAAAACCAAATTGTATTGAGCCGCTACATACAGTAATCTACTACTATCACACTTCAGACCGGAACGTGATTGAGACCGAATTAACCTTCCAATAAATTCAGATGCAGTCGTGCTCCTTACGTCTCTTGAATCTCGCAAGGCTTTACGTTATTGATTCCCTTAGCCGACGTCCTTTACATCCTAAGAGTTGCTTCAAGCTAAGTAAACACTTTTGATACCAATCTTCTTCAAACAGATAAGTCTATTTCATTTTTCTTTAGATATTTTAGATCAAGGCATGGAAATCTTATTGCAATAGGCAAAGCTAGCAAACTCACGAATCTGGAACACTTACACTCAGTTAGCTGAGAAGCCTGGATTACTAGCCATCTTTCAAGAACAATCTATACCGATCAATAAAGAAGAGTTTTAGACATCTATCTTGAGGAATCACAAAGCCTGAGACGAAGAGAACTTTGCGAGTTGTATCTATCTCATTCCTGATCGGAGATTGACGAAAACCTTAACGATCAATAAGAACAAGATCGGGATAAATTAACTATCAAGTAAAAGATAGTCAGACCTGGCTTCATGAATCCCTAAGTGAAGTCTTCGAGTCGTAAACCTAATTATGTTTCATAGAGAAAACCTAGGCTAATAGAGGGTGACTCTAGAAAACAACTAGGACACATAAGTGTCGAGGATTGAAGTTCCTAGTTGTTTGAGTCTCTCTATTTGTAGATTTTCAAGGCTCTAGGTAGCTTTGAATTCAAGCTAATATAACTTGGGATTCAAGCAAACAATTTTCATATTAGATGAAATTCTTGTTAGGTATTCATGTAAGTATGTGAGAAGTTCTCCTTGAAATTACAGAAGAATATACACTATGGTCCAGGGTTCTGGAACCGAGTACAATAATAGTTCTTGGAAAATATGCCTAATGAACTTAAAAGCATGACCGTGTTCATTAAAACTTAAACCATGATTCATAAACACAACGTGATTTAGTGAAAAAGTCGTCTTAGAAGTGTTTAAGAGATTTGTAGAAATGCCAAACATATTTGTGAAATAGTTTGTGTGTATCTGTTTAGTTCGTATTGGGTAGGTATGTGTGGGGTACGCATACCTATGAACCACTCTGTGAACTCATGCTGCTAGGTTACGCGTATTGGGTATGGGTACGTACCCTATTCCGGAACTCAGATGTCTAGGGTACGGGTACTGGATAGGCGTACCTACTATGTATCCAGAATATTAATAGTTTTTAAACAATTTGAAAACTCTCTTTAAACAATTTGAAACATTCTCAATCGCCCTAGAGAATATCATTGCTTGGGAAATTTTCAAATGGTCAACTTGAAACAAAAATAGTTCATGAACAATAAATTATTCTCAACTAAGACTGTTAATGATCTATGAACATCCATTGTTTGAATCATATTCGAGAGATTTGTCAAGACAATCTTGACTCGAACTTTCTTATTTGCAGTATGAAATCTACTAAAATCGTACTAAACAATATCATAAATATAGAATGGCAAATTCCATGAGTAAATAAGATGGTTCATTTCTTCACATACCTCTTTGTCGATGAAGTTCCCCAAATGTCTTCGTTTGATCTTCACTCTTCAATCTTCGAGGGCTATTCGGTGATGTTTGATACTTAACTACCATATTATAATCCTAGTCCGAGACTTGACATTAGTAGACTAAAAATCAAGATATAATTTTGTACATCTAACATTGACAACAAGCTTGAGATACAAAAGCTTGTGAGTTAGACTGAGTAGTGTGCTAACAATCTTCCCCTTTGTCAATTTTAGTGACAAAAATATCAATACATATGAATCCAATATAAATAAACCTTTCAGCTTAAAATTCATCATGCTTGATTTCTTTAGTTCTTCAACGTGGTCTTAAATTATTCTATGGTTTTGCATGTGATTGCTTCAACAACTTTGTTGTTGAAGATCCGTAGGTATAACAACTTATGAGAAAACTCTTTCAAAGATTTTCTAGAATGATACTCAATTCACTGTTTGTCATATGAAGTTTTGTACATAAACTTAACAAACTTCTCTGTGCATAATATATATTGATACCTTCCTCAAAGTGAAATTGTACTAAAACTTTGAATGAATACTACAATGATATGTTCTCCCCCTTAGTCTTTACTTACTTCTTTTACATAATAGGTAAAACTATATCTTAATTATAGTCCACTTCATATTACATAATTCTCTGAAAATCCATATGTTATAGTAGAATACTACTAAATAATTCTTCTCCCTTTTTGTCAACAAAATTGGCAAAGGCGAAAAACAAGGGATTGTAATGAAACTACACAAAAGAGTTATCGAGACTAGAGATAACATACCAGCTTTTTATTTAGAAGATTCCACCAAGTAAACTTAGCATCTTTGTCGAGAAGACATACATGTATAGTCATTTCCTACAATTCCATAGCCACACTCCCCACAAAGATATATTAATTAAGCACAAGCTCAAATTGAACTATCCCTTATTTGATGTCATTACTAAAATAACAACATGAGCGACCTTTCTCTAACTATAAGAGAAGTATTTTCTTAGATATTTACAAACTTACTCGCCAGTTAGGAACAAAGTAAGTCTGTATCCCAAATATATTCTCTCTTTTCACCAGTTATGAACAAAGAAGGTAAAAACAACAATCTTAATGTTAGAGGCACTAAGATACATTACTTTTGTGAGAAAAATAATCACCGACAAAAATTATTCTCTAGGCCAGTTACAAACAAAAAGTATATTTTAGCGATATGACTCAAGAATTATATCTTTTCTAGCCGTGTACGAACGTAGTGATTAAAGTTCTCGATATTATCCCCTTCCAGTTATATATGGTTTCTGAGAGGAAATGTCACAACTAAGAACATCTTACGGAGTCCCTGCAATATATTCACAAAATGTAACAATGGGAAGATCAATATTGCAATTCTCAAAATAATTTACTCCTCTTGTAGTGATGAACACAAAGAGTTAATAGCTTAACCTATAAGAACATATAGGATATTCGTTCTAATTACTAGAATATATGATAGCAAAGAAAAAATCTCACAATATAAACAATACACACGATAATCGATAAACATACACATTACATTCATCTACAGGCTAAAATAAAATTTAAATAAATAGACTTTAATCATTTCAAGATGATAGTACTTGGAATAGCTAATGTAAACACATAAATATGATATTCCAAAAGCTAGTGTTCCTCCTTAAAACAATAAGAATAAAATTCCTACAAGGAGTTAACTAAAAATGCATCAAATTACTCCTAAGAGCTTGAGAGGGGAATTTTTTCGATCTCATTGATGAGACATGAGAGGATCATTCAGTTCTTCCTGGTCTTTAGATATGTCAGTTAACTCTCTAAATTTTCCCCTAAGATTAGTCAAGGAATTATGTTTCATAGTCGAAAGAGAGTTCAGGATTGATCCCTTTGTAGGATTGATCCCTTGTGGCAAGGACCAATCCCAGGTGCAGATATGTTCATGTCCGATCATGTTTACAGTTTAATTTGTATTAGTATTTTTGATATGTTTGGTGATATTCGGGTTTGTACAAACATCGATATGTACACGGATCGAACTTGGAATATTTACATAATATCGAAATAGCGATTTGAACATGTGCATAACTCATGTTATTTAATTTTCAAGTATTTTATTCTCAAGGCGAGATCCCAAAATCATATACCAGAGGTTTGTATATCTTTAGTTAGTATATTAGTAAAATATATGAATGTATGCTAGCAAATATTAGTTGTCAACTAAGAGTGGTTTCGGTACATTAGTTGGATTACGATAGGTGTTAGAGCATTGTTAGGTTGAAATCGCAAGTTTTTCTATGTCAAGCTTGTTGTCAATGTGAGATTCACAAAACTATATATATCTTGATTTTCAGTCTACTAAAGTCAAGCCCCAGACTAGGATTAGAGTATGGTAGTTGAGTATCAGACATCATTGAACTCGAAGATTGAAGACTGGAGAACGATTGAAGACATTTGAGATAACTTCATTAATAAAGAGGTACGTGAACATTGAACCATCCTATTTTAACTGGGCAATCTTCAATTATGCTAAACGGAATCTCCAAGACAAATTTCAACACCAAAAAGACTTAGACGAGGAGGTTCATTGTCTCCTTTCTTATTTATTCTAGTAGCAGAGGTGCTCACAAAACTACTTAATAAAGAAATAAATTTTAGCATCGTTTTTGGCTTCCACATCAATTCTGAAACTAGAGCCTTTCATCTGCAATTTGCAAATGAAACTATCATATTCTTAGATGCAAAAAAAAAAAAGGGTTAAGAATATGTTGGTGGTGTTGCAAGTCTATGAATAAATTACTGGATTGAGAGTGAATCTGGCGAAAAAATACCATAACCAGTATTGGTACAGACAGCAAAATCAAAGATTTAGCCAAAAATCATGCATTACAGAGTAAAAGGTATTTCATTTAAATATCTAGGAATGCCTCTTGGATGTTCATGGAAACAAACTTCAAAATGGGAAGTAATAATTGAGAAATGCAAACTTAGCAACATGGAGGATGAGGTTCATGTCCAAGACTCAGAAAATCACTCTCATCAACTCATTACTTGCAAGGATGTATGTATACATATGTAGATACTTATGTGGGTTTAGAGAATAGCTAAGATCATGAGATATTTTATTTTTTTGGGTTGCAACCATTGAGAAAAATAAAATATACCGGGTAACGTAAATAAAACTTAGTAAGCCAAAGGAGTTGGGGTGATATTAGACTGAGAAATCTCAGAACTACAAAAAAACATTGCTAAATAAATAGGGTTTGAGATACTCAGTGAATAAGAATGCACTAAGGAGAAAAAAATTGCAATTATAAACTAAATCACATGTACATGACTTGTGGGCTAAAGTGTACTGAAAACCACTTAGTAAAGGGTATTGGAAATCCATTGAAAAAAGCAAATATTGTTACATATGAACTCTTCCATCAGAATTGCAACAACAAGGCAGTTAATGTTAAGTGCATATTTTGCATATATTTTGTGTCGAATCCATGCTAGTAATTGCTATATATTCTTGCGAATTATTGTATATTACTCTTGTTTTCTCTTGTTTATGTTTTGCTAGATGAATCATCCAAAAGAAGTGAATTGTCACATATTTGTGCAATAAAGGAAGTTAGCTAAAAGCGGAGAAGGGCCAAAGACCAAGTGAAACTCATCCAAATCGAGGAATTCTTAATATCATCTCGAAGAGGGCTTAAAAGATGAAGCCAACGGCAAAAGAATTGAGTCAATCCGACGTTGTATGAAGAATCTAGAAGCATTTGAAGCAAGCCAAAGTTGCCGAAACATAGGGAACCTACAAGATTGAATTGTCAGTCCTGCAAGACTGACAGCTGAAGGATATTTCTAAAGGCACACGACTATTTTGTTCGGGGCTGCCACTAGCATCTTCTTCACCAAGCATCACGACCAGTTCAGGGAACTGAAATTAGGAAATCGCCATTGGCGGTTGACGAAGATGAGAATGATCGAGAGCAATAGAACATGGAGGATAAGATGTCGCCATTATTGGCGAGAGATCGATGGAAGGAGAAGCTACCGATATTTATTGGTATGCTCGGCTTTGTATGGGAGTTCGAGAAGATCATGAAGAATAAACTCGGAACTGTAATTGTCGACAAGCTAGGTTGTAGCTGATAGCATAGATAGAAGTCGAGCAGAGTATCGAGAAGGTTTAACGGTGACTGATCAAAAGAATGAAGTTGTTGGCTGCTGCTCGAGCCATTCATGGAAGATACTCGAAAATGGAACTGAGCTTTGGCTGCTACCATTATTTGAGCTCGAGTCTGTATAAATGGATTGAATGAGAAACTGACGATGGAGTTTGGAATGAATGATGGAGTTTCTGCCGTTGACGGAAGGTTGCTGCCAGCATGAAAAGGACTTGGTCGCTGTGACTGAGAAGAACACGACCAAGAGTCTGTGCTCGTTGCAGTGTATGATGGCTAAGGATCACTCGAATAACGAAGCTGTAGATGGCAGCGATGGATATAATGGAGTTAGAAGACGGAGTTGCTATTCATGGTTCTTACCGGCGACTGATGAGAGAAGTTCTGCTGCTGAATATGGTGATGGATTTGAGCTTGAGTAAGAAAACAGAGAAGAAGAACGATGGAGCTCAGCTTCTGTCGAGCTGTAAATGGGTAGGCCATGGGCGCTGTTGGAGAATGAAGAACTTGTGCATGGTGATGCCATTGTTGGGTGATGGAGTTAAATTGTGGTCTTGACTGTGGATTAAACATGAAAGGTGTTGGCTGTGGTCATTGATGAGAGACGAGATGGAGACACGATGGAGGATTCTACAGCGATTGGGGAAGAGTGTTGGACGAGTTTGGTTTTGCTGTACAAGGAAGAATTGTTGTCGAGGAACTCGAGTTGGTTTGGCATTGGAAGAGGATTAAGCGCTGTTTTTGGAGCTTGGATAAACTATGAATGATTTCTACACGTTTGTGGAGATTATGTAATCTTTGGAAGCTAAAACTTGACCGAGAATTCAGATTATGGATGAGCATTAAGTCGCAAAAACAGTCACCAAGCTATCTCTTTGCCGTTGAATTTCAAGATGAAGGGTGAGGATTCAAGACTATTTTATGGTTTGAGTCGGCTAAGGAATGGTTGTAATTATCAGATTCGAAATTTGAGGAATAAAAGCCTATAAATAGAGGCTCGAATCATCACATAAAGGGAGTTCCTCAACCCGAGTTCATACACACAACCTGTTCGACAGAATTCCTGAAAGAGAAAAGAGGTGTTCTACATCAAAAGAAGAGAAGAAGCTAGGAGCAAGGAATTAGGGTTTACCCCTTAGGGGGAAACCTTGGTATTTTGTAACGTATTTTCTCCTCATATTTCATATATTTTTCATGGGTTTTAGTAAACTCATGTGTAACTAATTTCTATTGATTGAGGATGAATTCAATGTTCTAGCGTGAAGCTCTATTATTATACAAGTTTGTTCGGAGTTTTAATCACATCATCGTTTGTTTTCACTATTTGATCTTTATGAGTGATTCTTAGATTGATTTGGGATGCATACTAGATTAGTCTATTAATTGTTCTATTGCTAGTATTGGGTTAGGAGATAAGTAATCGTCGAATAATTCATACACAAGTAGAAATCGCGAGACCTTGCAGAGGGATTCTGTGGAGAAATTGCGAGTGAAGATAACACCAGCAAGTGGACCTTGAGCTAAGAGTTTAACTACTGGGATCAACCTAATTCACAAAGCCTAAGCGTTCGATCGGATTACACCTTGAGTGAGCTACTACTTGGTGGTTCGGTTGGATAGAATCTGATATTGGAGAGCTTCCGTATCCGTGGTAAAAGGAGTTTTGAGGATAGCACTGAGCTAGCTGCTTTCCTACGGTTGGTGATGAATGGTTCTAACGAAGATAGATAAGTATATTAATCCAGTTATCGCTTGGTAACGGCGAAGGATTCCTTGATCATATCTTTCTTTTATTTGTTATTCTTTTTATTTCACTTTAAAACAATCCCCTTTGTGTTTTTCATTATTTTGCTGAACTAAATAACATATCAATTACACAGCTCTCTGTGGGAACGATCCTTACTACCGCTATATTACTAGTTAATTAGTGGGAAATATATTGATTAATTTGTTGTGGTTACGACACGCATCAGTTAAATTTTGGAAGGATAAATGGTGGCGTTAATACCCAATAATTACTCCTAGGTAAAACAATGTACTATCGAAGTACTTTCTTTAGGTTTGAAAATAAAAATCGTACAAAACGAGCCTAAACCAAGAAATTGACCGTTCACGTTTTGCTTCAGTTACAAAGAGACAAGATGGGTTCATCTTAAGGGAGGGAAAACAAAGAAAGTTGAGGAAAGAAGTGGAGAATAAATTATTGTGTGTGAGATTGTCGAACTATGAAAGAAGCAGAGCTGGAGAATGATAAGCTTGTTTTGTTCTTCTGAATAGGCAAATGCGCTTATTTATAGTTGTATGGAAAACTCACTGTTTCCTCATAAGTAGTGGAAGTCGTGAAAAGATGGGGAGATGGAGATAGTGTAGGTAATGGTAAAGTTACGCCCGTTATGCTTACTCCATTACTCCTTTAACCGCTCTTAACTATCACAACTACTTGTTACTTCCTTATCATGGGGTGTTGCCACGCTGCGTGTTAATGTAAACCACCATACCAATACCCACGAATAATTCCCCCATGTAACATGTTTTGATTTCTCGTAGGAATTAATTAGTAGAGTCATGGACTATCTCGTGTCTTTACTAGGTTGCTACGATGTATTTGACTGAGTAATCAGCCTAAGCTAGCCAGACCTTGTCGAAGTGACATAGCTTGAAGAGATAAGTCAGATCCAAGGTTATGTGTGAGTAATAAAACGTTTACTGTAAGATGGCATTGTTTGCAAGCTTATTACAATTACGTATTTCATGGCATATTTGATTATGATAGCCACAATAATGCGCACAGGTACCATAGCAATATCCACGTCTTGGGAGGCGCGACCAAGATGGCTTGGGACATTTGGTGGCACGGACACGACATGGTGTGAGGCACAACCAATTTAATTACTAGTAAATTTGGCATAAAACGACCAAAGTTGATAGCTAGCCAAGTTGGCATAAAATGACCAAGTTTGATAGCTAGAAAATTTGGCATAAAAAGGCCAAAGTTAATAGCTATCCAAGTTGTGATGCGGGACGGCCAAGTTGGTATCTAGCTAAATCATGGTGCGGGACGGCCAAGTTGGTAGCTAGTCAAATCGTGGTGCGGGACGAACAAGTTGATAGCTAGCCAAATCGTGTCTTGGGACGGCCAAGTTGGTAGCTAGCCAAGTTGTAGCGCGGGGCACTGTCAGTGGTGGCATGTGCCGTTTGGTGGCGCGGGACACTAGCCAGTGTGGCATGGGACGCGGCCCAATGATGGCTTAGGATGTCGACCATGTTGTCTCGAGACGCAGCCCATGTTGTCACGGGACGTTGGCCATGTTATGCTAGGACACTAGCCATTTTGGCATGACTATGGGATGCGACCCATGTTGTCCCAGGACATTGGCCATGTTGGCACGGTTATGGGTGTTGATGGTGGTTTTTAGTTCAAGGGCTAAAATCATAAACCCTGTATTTAGTGCGCTGTCATCCTGCAAAGGAACAAAAGCCATTTAAAAGTAATGAGTGCTCAAGCCTCTTCGCTCACATATGTATTGAGCAATTCAATATATCTGTATATATGAAATTTACTCAAAATGGTGCGTGTAACAGCAATCCCAAAATATTCTGTGAATTTTATCTTCCACCAGCATTATTTACTAATGCATGACTTGCCTAGTATTTTCCTATGCTATGTTCCCAGCCGAACCCTCAATATTGACATGACATGACGATTAAATGTTCACTCTCAACAGAGTAGCATGAATCTCCCGAAGTGTCAGTATTGAGATCTGCATGGAAGTACTCACATAGGCTGCATCACTCTCTGACAAAGAGAATTTTGTATCGACGCACTTTTAAGTTATCTCGATTGAACACGCATAAATTCCTTAGGGAAAATCTAGACTATTAATATCAATCTCAAAAATGATCACGGTCACACGATTTGGCCGCGCGATTCAGCAAGCCTAGACTACTCCTGGCGGAACTAGGCGATCGCCATATTGACCACCGGCGGGCCCACCAGTGCCCTAATCGATCGGGTCCCATTTAGTTCATTCACAAGCGCTTCAAACGATTAACCCCAATGTGGGTGATCGCGTAGTTGGAAAAACAAGTTCAAACGAGTTGAGGACGGCAAAAAAGGTCTCACAGTCCATTGCATCCGTCCAACTTAGCCAGCCTAGTTGGACGGCCTAGATCGCATCTTGAACGACCGAAGAAGTACCAATGTGTTCATTGGTGGCCCAACTCCTCCTTGGTCGATCGACCTACCCGCGACAAGTCCATAATGCATCAAGTCGTTCGATCGAACTAGGATGGACGTGGCCGTTTTAAAACCTAATTTGTACTTGCGGCAGTATGATACTGCCGCAAATCGATCATGGCCACCCATCTTCGCCAGCCGAATCGAGTGGCTTAGATCTAATTTTAGGCGACCCAGGAGATGTCAACATACTCACTAGCGGCTCGTCTTCATACATGGCCTATCATCCTGTTCAAAGCAGCGCCGGTGCTTTGGTTCGATTAACCAAACTAGGGTTATCCGCACAGTTTTCCAAACCCTATAATCAACGACAGCAAGCAGCTGCTGCAAAACCATCTCGTCCGTCCAACTTCGCTAGCTTGGTCGGACGGCTTAGATCAGATATTAGATGATTGATGGGGTACTTTTATGATCACCGGCCATCCCTCCTTCACAGGGAGCGATCGACCAAGCAATAGCTTGTCCCAAGAGATACCAAGCGATCACCCAAAGGTGGTCGACCATGCTACCTATTTTAAGACGCCCAATCCGCGACTTATTCAATCGAGATCTAAAACAACGATGCTTCATGCACATCGATTATTTTGAGCTGCTTAAAGGTGATGCTTTACGTGCATCAAATACATACGATATTTCATATCGGCCTCATAAACAACTTAGTTGTTTAAACTAATAGCACCATATGCTATTATTTGCGGCAAGTCCCCACGACTTGACCCACTTACTCGAGACATCAAACATGTCACAAACTGGGGGATACTTACTGGGGTATTGATCTGGCGGTTTATAGCGTGCGGCGTGCAACGCGCCCATTACGAGAACGTGTCAGGAAAGGACGAACGGTTAACAACGATGAGAGTAGTGGGTGAAAGTGTGACCACGTGATGATCACCACCTCTTACACAACCCTACTACTCCACCACTTAATCTTCTCCACTTCCTACGAGATCAGGGTTGCGCTCAAATGACTTTTATAAATAGGTTTTCAACCTATTTCGACAATGACAACACAAGTATCCAGAAAACACCAAGAACTGATAGCTTACATTCTGCAAGCCAGTTCCACATTCTGATACAAGTCATAAACAGCCACACCTTCATAATTCAACATTCTGATCTCAAACACCTTCTTCGCTTCCCTCCCTAAGATCAACCCTTCTCCTTCACCTTGTGACCGAATTGAATCTGGAACGACCATTTCTTGGTTAAGGCCAGAGTCTTATAGATTGATCTCTTGAACTCAAAAGTACTCCTGTGCAGTACATTTGTTTAGGGTTTGAATTCGTTTCTCATCAACACACCCAAATTTATCAAAAACAGCAGAATCAGTTTTTACCCCAAAACAATGGGACGCGACCCATTTTGTCACGTTGTCCATGTTGATTTGGCAACTTATCTTGGCTATTTGGCCTGACATTGCAGTTGGCTCTTTGTTTGTATCATATATAACATATTCAAGGAATTCAGCCGTGGAAGTTCTGCGACTCGATATGATGTTCAATGTAATTTCGTACTAAATAGTATGCTTCTAATAGTACTTTTATTCAAAATGGCATAGTAGCTTATTATGAATATTTCTAATTTGTACCATTAGTATACACTGATTAATACATGACAATTCGTATGGTCGTGCATAAAATAATGAGAGTTTAGCTGAGTGAAGATCTAAAATCTTGCAGGCATATTCAAGGCCAATATAGCCATTAGCTGGATACGCATTCTCAATTCTCTTACGAAATATAATGTAGAAGTACGAATTTATAGTTCTGATGTCGGGTCAGGAATTTATGCATATTTTATTTCATGTTACTGCAGCTGGGCAGAGGCAATATTATAATTTTCTCCCTTGTCAAAATTCCACCATCAACATGTGGGATTCTGCTACTTAATAATTTCCTCATCAAAAAGCTTTCAAGTTGACAGCTGACTAAGAGGCAAAGATAGTTGATCTAATACAGGATGGGAGATGATAAATCTTCTACAATATCTGGAAGAAGGCAGAATTTCCTACATCACCAACACAAAGTACATAACAAAAAATTATCATGAATGGTTGATGAATGCAAATGCAGAAGCCTCTACGATATATTTTAAGTTTATTTGGAGGAGATATTCACCTAAGAAAACATATTTGTTGCTTAGGTAGTGGTGCGAAATTCCCACCATGGGCAATCTATTGAAGAGAGGATACATCAAAGAAACTCAATGTTGTCTATGATTAAATTCCCATGGGAAAGTGAATCATTTAATGTTATATTATGTTTTTTTAGTATGGGACTATTTTGTGTCTAAAATATATATGTCCATAAGAATAACATTAGGGAGCAGTTAATACAATGGTCTCTGCATTCAGGTGGGAAAATGTGGGGAAAAAATAAGAAAGAAGGGGTATCACCCCTACTCCGTTCCGCAATAATATGGGTTTTATGGTTAAAACGAAATCAAAGAATAGTGGCTAAAAAAAGACACAGGGAGATGAAGACTGAAAAAGCGGGGGTCTAACAACCACGCCCAATATTTCGCTTAGCAATTTGTATGGACTAACTCCAATATACTTTCTAGAGAATCAACTAGACAGTAAGACTCAATCTTAAGAAAAGTATATCCAAGAGTTATATCTCGATTTGTCAATTAAATCTGCAATCAAACAAATAGGAATTTGCGAGCCCGATTGAATATAAGAAATAACTTGGACGGTATCATAAAAAATGATAACCGGTTTCTTATTAGTCATATATAAACCAATTTATGCTTTTTCATAGAAAAAAATGCATGCATATTTTTAGGACATATTGATTCATTTCAAATCAATCTAACTCCATTTCGTATGAATCATGAATGCACTTAGCACGTGCATCAAGCCTTTGAACCCCTAGGCGACCCTAATGGACGAATTGTAGTTTCGTGAGGTTTACAAGGAGATCTACCTAAAAAATCTACACAAAACTTCTAAATCTGTCATCGGAGGAATTAGAGGAATTTCTGTCTGATTCAACAAACACGCTGCAAAGTGATAGCTTTCATCAAATGTGAATGCTTCTCCCTTTTCCTCCAAGTAGTGTGCTTTTACGACTTCCTCCTACAATAACACAAAATAACCTCACTTTGTCAATGTTTTTTATTTAGAATATCAAAGAACTTAAGTTATGTAAAATAAAGTCTAAAAATACTTGCAAATTGTTGTAGCGACAAGCTTAAATGGCTATTTTTTGAAGATTCTTTGTTGAATAGCTATAAAAGCATATATCGCATTTTGGATAACTAGGTACCTATCATGAATTTGTCGAAGAGTTATTTTCTTCGTATTCCCATACTCTTGTAAATATTTGATATATATCTTCGCCCAAAAGGTTTCGCGATCTACCCTTACGGGAGAGACATATACAACTTGACTTTCGGCGTACCATATTTTAATGATGGCTAAATTTTCACTTGAATCAAATGATGCCATGCTTGTAGAGTAAATGAAAGTAGGTGTATGTTTTTTGAGTAGTGGATGGAGTAGGAGTGAATTGAATATGCAAGTTTGACGCAAATTGGGTCCGGGAGTGAGGTCTCTTTACATAGAGAAAGACCCGAACGACTAGTTTAGAAAAAAGTGAAATAATTGAACACAATTGTCCCTCGTAAAATCCCATGAAAACCGATTGTGGATTGATGCCAAATAGATTCGGTCCTTGTCAACACTTACCGATTGTAGCTCTGAGAATAAAAAAAAAAAATTGCACTTTCCGCCGACCATAATCGGTTCATATTGTTACACAATAATCCGATTATGTCTAGAAAAAGATACATAAAACTGACAATTCTAAGGCTTGATGAATAGGATTATACGAACACCTACATACACCAATTCAAGGATGAAACCTAAAGATCGGTTCATAGGTATCGTCATATAGACTGATTGTGTGCCTGTATTTATAAATCATAGTTTGAAGCATGCATAAACTCATTGTACCATAACCTATTATATACAATAATTATAATTGAAACCCACAAGTTCATTGTGCCCTAATTAAAGAAAACCATCATCCAAACAAGTCTTCCGATAATTACAAAACCATTAAAATCCTTAAAAACTTAAACTTATAATTTGATAACATGACTAAGCACTAGGGAGCATTAACATCAGGAAGCTACAACATTTGGAGCAACGACATCACCTGCATTAGCAGCAGCAACAACTTCTGCTAAAGCTTTATCCATTTCTGTATAAAGAATATTCATCTCTTTGTCGTGTGCCCTCCGACTTGGAATTGCATCCCTTCTTTTTCTGACAAATCTACGATAAAAAAAAAACTCAAGTGACTGAAGTCCATAACTACAAAAAGCAAAATCATAACAAAAATCTAGTTAGACAATCGGTGCATAAGAAAATATATGTAACCCTAGAAAACTTCACTGGAAAACAAAACCATAGGAATCGGTGGATGAGACATATAAATATGCCCCTGATTGTGATATGGGAATCTCAAAAGACAAGTTAAACAATCGATAACTGAATCGCGAATATAAAAACCCAATTGTAGAAGCACAAAAAAAAAAATAGTACCCAGAATCGGTTTATGTTCATTTGAGGACATCTACAAGATAGCATTCTGAACACATCATGGCCACTATGAGTTTAAAGTGATTCCTTTTGGTCTTACAAATGCACCAGCCACATTCCAAGCTTTTATGAATGTTATTTTCAAAGATCACTTAAGACACTTCATTCTTGTGTTCTTTAATGACATTTTGGTCTTTAGTCCCAGCTTGGAGGCACATATCAAGCATTTGGAAATAACATTGAGTATTCTGAGACAACATCAACTATTTGCCAATTTCTCCAAATGCTGATTTGCCTAACAGGAGCTAAATTACTTGGGTCACATTATTTGCTCATCATCCAATCTTAGCTTTACCTGATTTTTCTAAGGACTTTATCCTTGAGGCTAATGCTTGTGATAATGGTATTGGTGATGTCTTATTACAAGAGGGAAGACCAATGGCTTTCTTCAGCCAACCTCTGGGTCCAAAAGCTAGTGCTTTATCCACTTATGAGAAGGAAATGATTTCAATTGCTCAGGCAGTCACTAGATGGAGGCATTACTTACAGGGCCATTAATTCATTATTTCTACAGACCATCAAAGTATTAAGCACATTCTAGAACAGAAGATTTCTATAGTACTTTAGCAAAAATGGGTGATTAAGCTACTTGGTTTTGATTATGAAATCAGATATAAGAAGGGGGCTGAAAATAAAGTAGTTGATGCCCTGTCTAGAAGATCAGATCTCCATGGTGAATGAAATCTATTGGCAACATCCACACCACTATGGGCCTTGGATATTATCTCCAGCTATGCCCCAAGGTGCAACTGCTTCTTCCCCAGCTGCTAGTAAATCCATCTGCAATCCCATACTTTAGTTATACTGAAGGCATTTTAAGATACAAGAATAAGTTGTATATTGGAAGTGGTGCAAATACTAGACAAACCATCTTGGCCTCTGTCCACTCTTCTTCAGTTGGTGGCCACTCTGGTATACAAGGTACATATGTTAGAGCAAAGACTTATTTCTTTTGGCCCAACATGAAAAAGGATATTATGCTTTTTGTTTCTTCTTGTGATATCTGCCAAAGAAACAAAGGAAACCATATATACGCATCATGCTGGCTTACTGCAGCCTCTTCCCATTCCTGACAAAGCCGGACAGCACATCTCAATGGACTTCATTGAAGGACTACCTGCAAGTGAAAGAAAAACTGTAATTTTGGTGGTTGTTGACAGGCTCACTAAGTATGCACACTTCATTGCTTTGGTTCACCCATACATTTCCATCACTGTGGCCAAAGAATACATCAACCATATTTTATGATTACATGGCCTTACTGCTTCCATTGTGTCTGTTAGGGACAAGGTCTTCACCAGCTTGTTTTGGAAGGACCTATTCAAGGCCCTGAGCACCAGTTTAAACCTCAGCATATCATATCATGCTCAATTTGATGGACAGACAGAAAAAGTCAATGCCTGCTTGGATAATTACCTCAGATGTATGACTGGCCACAGGCTAAAACATTGGTTCAAGTGGTTACCACTAGCAGAATGGTGGTATAACACTAACTTTCACACCAGCATCAAGATGAGCCCTTTCAAAACTTTATATGGCTATGAACCACCTCATCTTGCTTTTCCCTCCACAAACATTACTTCTGTCTCAGCAGTTGAAGACTACCTACAACAAAGAGATGCCACCCTGGATATTCTTAAGGAAACACTCCAGAAGGAACATGAAAGGATGGTACACTATGCTGATAAGAAGAGAGTTGACCAGTATTTTGAGGTAGGTGATGCAGTGTATCTCAATCTTCAACCCTACAAACAATCTTCAATTGCTCTTAGGAGGAACTTGAAGCTCTCTGCCAAATACTATGGCCCCTTCCTAGTCATCCAGAATATAGGCTCAGTAGCTTACAAACTCCAACTTCCTCTTAGCTCCAGGATACACCCTGTTTTTCATGACTCACAATTGAAGAAGTGCATTGGCAAGTCTCATATTCCTTCTTCCTAATTACCAGTGGTAGATGATGATGTCCATATTGTTCTTCACCCAGCTGCTATTCTTGACACTAGAAGCATCACCAGACATGACAGAACTGTGGATCAACTACTTATCCAGTGGACTAACTCCACGGGTGAGGATGCTACTTGAGAAGATACTACAAATGTCTCTGCTCATTTTCCAAATTTCAATCCTTGAGGACAAGGATTTGGTAGAGGGGATGGTATTGTCATGTACCTAAGGCCAATAATAGTGGGTGCCCTTTATTCTAATAAGCTACCTCGTAGCCCCGAGTAGTTAGCTAGTGATAGTGATGCGCGTCGTTTACACAACAAATTAATAAAGATATTTCCCACTAATTAACCGGTAATATAGCGGTAGTAAGAGATCGTTCCCACAGAGAGTGTGTAATTGATAGGTTATTTAGTTCAAAAAGTAAAGTAAAAGACAAATGAGGGATTGGTTTAAAGTGAAATAAAAAGAATAACAAGTAAAATAAAGATGATTAAGGAATCATTCGCCGTCACTGGAAAGAAACTTAATAAAAGTACTTGTTTATTTCTTGTAGAATTTCCATTGTCACCAACCGTAGAATAGCAATAAGCTCGCTATCCTCGGAATTCTGTTGCCACCGGATACCTAAGCGCTCGACTACCGGATTCTATCCATCCGAGCCACCATGAATAAGCTCTCAAGATGTAACCCACCGGATGCATTACGTTTTGTGAATTAGGTTGATCCTAGCATCGACGCATAAGCTCGGTCCGCTTACTAGTGTCATCTCTATACACAATTGCTTAATGAGAATCCCTCCGTAGCTTTTGCGATGTACTACTTGTGTATGCAATCGAGTGACTATTACACGTATCACCAACCCCAATACTAGTAGAAGAATTATTATCGTGTTAATTCAAATGGCCAATTGAATAACCCAATAGTAATCTTAGACGATAAAAATAATAGAGACAATCGACAAGGAAAATCAACTTAAAATAAACTTGTAAAAAGAATTAAAGTTTCATAAACCAGGACTTTGAAATCATACCTTAACCAGTAAAAGTTCAGCTACACATGGATTTACTAAAACCCATGAAAAATATATATAGAAGAAGAAGAAAATAGCTTGGTTTCCCCCTAATGGGGTTAACCCTAGATATGAAATAAAAACCTTTCTTCTCTCTTTTATTTTATGTCTCTCTCTAAAAAGTTGTATAACTACAAAAGAAATAATAAAAGAAGAAGTTCTTCTTTTTCTTTTGGTTTAGGTAGCTATTTATAGGCTTCAAATACCCTAGGAGATCCAAAATATGCGTGCAAAATAGGAAGCAAAGTCGGTGATAGTTATCACAAAAAGTTCTCCGATTATTGGCGCGACGCAATGTATTCTAGTATCGCGCAAATGTCTTCCGATCCATTCGATCCTCCGATGAATCCTTGTACTTCATCCGCACCATAGTTGATCTATCCGAGATTCGATGAACCGCAAAGGCACACAATCATTATTAATCCCCAAAACACGTCAAAGCTTGGCGCAGAAGTACCACAAATACAAACGCCCCACCACGTGCTTGTCCATTCCCTCTTTTCTTCCGATTTGTACGACTCTTGGACTTCCCTCATCACACGTGGGTCCCCCTTCACGAACCAATGAGACTTGCATTCGTTAATGGTGACAAAGAACTTCTCGAGCTCCTCATGGCTAACCTATCTCTTCTTCACCGATGCATCCACAGCTTCATTATCAATCACCGATTGAACTCCATCACTTTCCTTCTCGAGCTCTACTTCATCACTCTTGTTTCGTTAACGACAAGAAGACATTGCTTCTCCGTCTTCATCATGAAACTCCATCGAGCACAGCATCATCTCAATCAACAACAACAAACCATTCTAACTCGAGTGCTCATTATCACAGCAGCATCATCTTCCGTTAACCACCATCGTTTTTGCATTAATCGCCAATGGCAACATCCCATAATCGAGTCCTTCTCGGCTTCTTCTTCCTCGTCGAGCTCCACTACGTCATTGTCACCTTCGATCCCACGATCTCAACCCATTTCAACCGTATGCTCCTTCACCGTTGATCAACATCAATGACACCTCCATCTCTTATCCGTTAAAGCAAAGCCTCGAGCATCATTGTTGTTAGTCACCTTGATCGATTTATCGAAATCGGCAAAGAACCCATGTTTTCTACCATCTCCGGGGAACCCAAAGTGATGTATTCGAATTCGAATATCACTTCTTCCGAAATTCATCACCGTCGTGATCATCAAGCTCCGAGTTCCATTACATGTGTGTTGTTTAGGAATAAAGAAGAAGAAGTGCCCCGAGTAATAAGTCGGGTGTCTTTAGTATTATTTGAACTTTGGCAGCCCCCTATTGTAAAAGACTGGACTCCCTTTAGCACTTCTCTTGAACTTGACTGCCCCTTAACAGAATGACTACCCCTTAACGTACGGCGGGGGTGTAAATAGCACTTTCCCGATAAAATGACCATTCTGCCCTTTATGCTTCTAGTTCTTGTTTTGCTCATAACTTCTTCATACGAACTCAGAATGACTCCGTTCTTTCGCCATTGTCTTCATCTTCTCGTCCTCTACACAATGAAAAGTAGAAATCTTGTATTTGAACGAGTTCCAATTGATCTTCGACCTTTCTCCACTTATAACTAGCTTCTTTCCTTGCACAATTAAGTGTATATTCACTTCTTTTGGATGATTTACCTAACAAAACACAAATAAGAGAAAACAAGCGTAATATACAATAATTTGCAAGAAAACCAACATATACTAGCATGGAATTTACATTAAATATATGTGAAATATGCACTTATCAAATTCCCCCACACTTGCCTTTTGCTAGTCCTCGAGCAAACTAAACTAGACTACAACAACTCCATTTCGTCGAGGATACGGTTGCACTTAGCATGTGCAACAGGCCTTTAAACCCCTAGGTGTCCCTAGTGGACGAGTTATAGTATCATGAGGGTTTACGAGAGATATACCCACAAAACCTACTCCAACTTCAAAGCGTTCCAGCTTCCCGAGCATCCAAAGAGCTATGAGGACATAGAGTTTCTGCATGCTAGTAATAAGAAGTTAGAAATACCAAAGAACATATTCTCATTCTTAAATGTTGAGTGAGAAATAACCACACCATAATGAGAGAACGCGTGTTTGAGAGCGATCAATAAGCATTTCGCCTCGACTTCACGCCTCACTTAAAAGGATTTTATGATAATTGCACTCAATAAGACAGCTTTTTTATGGGTCTCACATGTGTGTAGGTAGGAATGAAGAGAGAAATCCTACACACGTTGAATGGTGGGAAGGAAACCTTCCGAAATATTTCTGGAGACTCCACAAAATCGTGGAAAACAAAGATATTTTTCTGATGATCTCTAAGAAAGGAAATCAACCATTATTATCGAGGATGAGAGTACTTACCACCTTCACATCTGATTGCAATGATGAAAGCACCACTCTCACAGCATCCAATAGAAACGTCTTCCTTCGGCTCGTCTTCTTCATCTTCTTGGTCTTCGTCTTCGGTCTTCAACTTCTGATGATAATCTCTTGAACTTCGTAGAACTCCGACAATTTGTAACTCTTTTCCTCTATTTCCTTGTTGCATGAAACTTCTTTATATATTTTTCTTCCCCATGGCCTTATTGAATAAATAACAACCTAATGCAAATCTTTTTGTATTTTTTTTTTTTTTTTGTATTTTTTTTTCTTTTCATCTTTTGTATTTTTTTATTATTTTTTTATATTTTGTATTTTTGTATTTTTGTATTTTTGTATTTTTTTTTTGAAAAAGATTGCAACTACAAAAATAATAATGAAATTAAAATAACATGGCCATGAAAGAAGTATTTTACCACTTTGATCTTCACAACTTGTATTGTCTTCATACCATAAACTTCATTAATTCTCGTCTTTTGATTTTCTTCGCTCTTATAAATAAGTCTTCAACTTGGATATAAAATTCCGCTCTTTATTTGTAAGTCTTCAACATGTATATAAAAATCTGCTCATTATATGTTGCTTAACTTGGATATGAAATTTGCTCTTCCTTGTATTGTTGCTTGTAAACCTCAAACGTCTTCAACTTTCCTTGTAGATTTTGATGTCGCTCCGCTTGTTGATGATGATGTGTTTCTATGGATCTGTTGTTGGCGAGAGAGAGAATGGTGCTAACTGCAAATCAAACTACAAGAAGATGGTTTTCATCTATAGACGTCACCCTCATGATTGACAAAATTAGCACTCAAGAGATCAAAAATAGTGCTTCTATTGGTGGGAGGTTGGGTAGCTCACCATTCTACCCGGAATTAACGTACGGTGACACACACTCAAAACAAAGCTCTTTAGTCAGCTACAAAGAAATTTGGTCTGGTGCCTTTGTTGATTTGAAAATAGGTAGTCTCCACTAATGATTGATCAACAACTCTAATAATGCATTTCTCTCTGCTCCTAATTTGCATCACCGGCATGATTAAATCCATTATTTAACACTCTAACAAGCAAGAAATCCGAACGTAGTTCCCTAACACTTCCAAGTTCAGTTATGTCGGTCAGAATCTCTATGTAAACATACCTAGAAGTATGCTAGTGACTCTAAAATCTCTACAAGTTGGAGGTTTTTATTCAAATATATACAAAGAATTTGAAAATTTTGACTCAAAAAGGCTAAAAACTCTATATGCAAAAGACTCCAAACACTCCCCCACACTTAAACTTTACATTGTCCTCAATGTAATTGACTCGTCCTAAGTAAATTCAAGGTGGGAAATCCTAATATGATATGCAAAAGAAGAAAACTAAAAACAAAAAGGATAGAAAATACAAAACCTATGGGTTGCCTCCCATTCAGCGCTTAGTTTAACGTCCTCAGCCTGACCCTCTGGTTATCGTCCGTAAACCAATAATACGAAAATTTGGTAGTCCATTGAGAAAACAATCTGCAATTCTAATAATGACTTCATGAAAACATTAGCACAAAATATAAACATAGAAGCTATCACTTTATTGAAGTTTCCCCCACACTTCGTCCTTTTTACACTCGAAAGTGGATAGAGAACATAAAATTCGGGAACTTCAAAAGGTTCTTCAGCTTGATGAACCTGCACAATTCTAGAATCAAACACATCAAGTGGTGGATACTTAGAAGCAAAATAATCCGTTAAAACTTTGGAAGCACATAACTCCAATCCTAAGTGAGGTATTTTCTTAAAAGTTTGGTTAATAACTCTTTGAGAATCTACTTCAATTGGATGAAAAGGATCAATAGATATTAAATTATGTAAAGGATTAGACAAACCTTGTTCGAGATCCTCATTTTTTATCTCTAGCGAATTATTTACCTCAAGTATATCGTGGTCCTCTATCGAACTATTATTTTCTGCTTCAACCGAAATCTCAGCATCATTATACTCCTTGACAAGCTCAATTGGGTCTTCCACAACTTTAATCAATTTGGTTTCATTCTCAATCTTTATCTCTTCAACAATCTCATCATCGGAATCGGAATCATCTCCTAGGAAGTCTAATTCATTGGTGCAAATCTTAAAATCTTCACTTGTGTACGTTACACCATTTATAACAACGGTTATGTCATATCCATCCTCCTCCTTTTGAATAGGCGAGTGATCGTTATTATGATCCGGAGATGGAAAAACTTTACCATTATTGCACGAACTTTCTAAAGGTTTCTCATCTTCATCAGAATCTTCGTCAACCTCATAATCTTCCCTATCCCAACGATACTTGAATTCCATTTTTATGGCCCTTTCTATTTCTTGAAGAGTCTCCTCTCGATGCTCCATCTTCTTCCAGTTGATTGTATCTCTTATAAAGTTTTCTGATGTTTACACGTTTTCTATCATTACTCACAATAGAATACCTAGACCGCAACTCTTCCCTTTGAATAGGTGAAATCTGAGCAATATGAGTGGGTTTGGTTACACTATCATAAGTTTTTAGTTCGAAACTCTCTTTTATCTGCACATTACTAGAAAACAATTGATCAGAAACATAACTATCCTTCCATCCTCGCGATTGTTCACTTACATGCCCGTCATAAGGTTGTTGACATGTATGAGAATATCCATAAGGTTCTCAGGATATTGATCATAACCAAAAGATTGGTTTTGATTATACCCATAGGATGGTTGGTAGTTGTTATAAGAATGAGATTGAAAACCATATTGATTACCACTATTGTATGTGTAATCTTGTGCTCCGTACATGTAATTTCCATAAGGAAACATGACGACTCACAAGAAAGAGAATAAAAACAAAAATCTAAAAATAAAAATAAAAACAAGCTAAACAAATAACAAACCAATTAGCAACCGCTCCCCAGAATGGCGCCAAAATTTGATGCGCGTCGTTTACACAACAAATTAATAAAGATATTTCCCACTAATTAACCGGTAATATAGCGGTAGTAAGAGATCGTTCCCAGAGAGTCGTGTAATTGATAGGTTATTTAGTTCAGCAAAGTAAAGTAAAAGACAAATGAGGGATTGGTTTAAAGTGAAATAAAAAGAATAACAAGTAAAATAAAGATGATTAAGGAATCATTCGTCATCCTTTGGAAAGAAACTTAATAAAAGTACTTGTTTATTTCTTGTAGAATTTCCATTGTCACCAACCGTAGAATAGCAATAAGCTCGCTATCCTCGAATTCTGTTGCCACCGGATACTAAGCGCTCGACTACCGAGATTCTATCCATCCGAGCCACCATGAATAAGCTCTCAAGATGTAACCCACCGGATGCATTACGTTTTGTGAATTAGGTTGATCCTAGCATCGGACGCATAAGCTCGGCCGCTTACTAGTGTCATCTCTATACACAATTGCTTAACAGAATCCCTCTGTCAGCTTTTGCGATGTACTACTTGTGTATGCAATCGAGTGACTATTACACGTATCACCAACCCCAATACTAGTAGAAGAATTATTATCAGGTTAATTCAAATGGCCAATTGAATAACCCAATAGTAATCTTAGACGATAAAAATAATAGAGACAATCGACAAGGAAAATCAACTTAAAATAAACTTGTAAAAAGAATTAAAGTTTCATAAACCAGGACTTTGAAATCATACCTTAATCAGTAAAAGTTCAGCTACACATGGATTTACTAAAACCCATGAAAAATATATATAGAAGAAGAAGAAAATAGCTTGGTTTCCCCCTAATGGGGTTAACCCTAGATATGAAATAAAAACCTTTCTTCTCTCTTTTATTTTATGTCTCTCTCTAAAAAGTTGTATAACTACAAAAGAAATAATAAAAGAAGAAGTTCTTCTTTTTCTTTTGGTTTAGGTAGCTATTTATAGGCTTCAAATACCCTAGGAGATCCAAAATATGCGTGCAAAATAGGGAAGCAAAGTCGGTGATAGTTATCACAAAATGAGTTCGATTATTGGGCGCGACGCAATGTATTCTAGTATCGCGCAAATGTCTTCGATCCATTCGATCCTCTCGATGAATCCTTGTACTTCATCCGCACCGTTGATCTATCCAGATTCGGTGAACGCATTGCACACAATCATTATTAATCCCCAAAACACGTCAAAGCTTGCGGAAGTACCACAAATACAGCCCCCACCACGTGCTTGTCTCTGTTCCTCTTTTCTTCTGATTTGTACGACTCTTGGACTTCCCTCATCACACGTGGGTCCCCCTTCACGAACCAACAGACTTGCATTCGTTAATGGTGACAGCAACTTCTCGAGCTCCTCACAGCCTAACCTATCTCTTCTTCACCGATGCATCCATGACTTCATTATCAATCACCGATTGAACTCCATCACTTTCCTTCTCGAGCTCTACTTCATCACTCTTTGTTTCGTGCTGACAATGAAGATTGCTTCTCCGTCTTCATCATGAAACTCCATCGAGCAAAGATCATCTCAATCAACAACAACAAACCATTCTAACTCGAGTGCTCATTATCACAAAGAAGATCATCTTCCGTTAACCACCATCGTTTTTTCGGCATTAATCGCCAATGGCAACATCCCATAATCGAGTCCTTCTCAGCTTCTTCTTCCTCGTCGAGCTCCACTACGTACTGTCACCTTCGATCCCACGATCTCAACCCATTTCAACTGTATGCTCCTTCACCGTTGATCAACATCAACAGCACCTCCATCTCTTATCCGTTAAAGCAAAGCCCGAGCATCATCAAGTTGTTAGTCACCTTGATCGATTTATCAAATCGACAAGAACCCATGTTTTCTACCATCTCCGGGAAACCGGTGATGTATTCGAATTCGAATATCACTTCTTCCGAAATTCATCACCGTCGTGATCATCAAGCTCCGAGTTCCATTACATGTGTCTTCGTTTAGGAATAAAGAAGAAGAAGTGCCCTGAGTAATAAGTCGGGTGTCTTTAGTATTATTTGAACTTTGGCAGCCCCCTATTGTAAAAGACTGGACTCCCTTTAGCACTTCTCTTGAACTTGACTGCCCCTTAACAGAATGACTACCCCTTAACGTACGGCGGGGGTGTAAATAGCACTTTCCCGATAAAATGACCATTCGCCTTTATGCTTCTAGTTCTTGTTTTGCTCATAACTTCTTCATACGAACTCAGAATGACTCCGTTCTTTCGCCATTGTCTTCATCTTCTCGTCCTCTACACAATGAAAAGTAGAAATCTTGTATTTGAACGAGTTCCAATTGATCTTCGACCTTTCTCCACTTATAACTAGCTTCTTTCCTTGCACAATTAAGTGTATATTCACTTCTTTTGGATGATTTACCTAACAAAACACAAATAAGAGAAAACAAGCGTAATATACAATAATTTGCAAGAAAACCAACATATACTAGCATGGAATTTACATTAAATATATGTGAAATATGCACTTATCAAATTCCCCCACACTTGCCTTTTGCTAGTCCTCGAGCAAACTAAACTAGACTACAACAACTCCATTTCGTCGAGGATACGGTTGCACTTAGCATGTGCAACAGGCCTTTAAACCCCTAGGTGTCCCTAGTGGACGAGTTATAGTATCATGAGGGTTTCAGAGATATACCCACAAAACCTACTCCAACTTCAAAGCGTTCCAGACTTCCCGAGCATCCAAAGAGCTATGAGGACATAGAGTTTCGCATGCTAGTAATAAGAAGTTAGAAATACCAAAGAACATATTCTCATTCTTAAATGTTGAGTGAGAAATAACCACACCATAATGAGAGAACGCGTGTTTGAGAGCGATCAATAAGCATTTCGCCTCGACTTCGCCTCACTTAAAAGGATTTTATGATAATTGCACTCAATAAGACAGCTTTTTTATGGGTCTCACATGTGTGTAGGTAGGAATGAAGAGAGAAATCCTACACACGTTGAATGGTGGGAAGGAAACCTTCCGAAATATTTCTGGAGACTCCACAAAATCGTGGAAAACAAAGATATTTTTCTGATGATCTCTAAGAAAGGAAATCAACCATTATTATCGAGGATGAGAGTACTTACCACCTTCACATCGATTGCAATGATGAAAGCACCACTCTCACAAGATCCAATAGAAACGTCTTCCTTCGGCTCGTCTTCTTCATCTTCTTGGTCTTCGTCTTCGGTCTTCAACTTCGATGATAATCTCTTGAACTTCGTAGAACTCCGACAATTTGTAACTCTTTTCCTCTATTTCCTTGTTGCATGAAACTTCTTTATATATTTTTCTTCCCCATGGCCTTATTGAATAAATAACAACCTAATGCAAATCTTTTTGTATTTTTTTTTTTATTTTGTATTTTTTTTTCTTTTCATCTTTTGTATTTTTTTATTATTTTTTTATATTTTGTATTTTTGTATTTTTGTATTTTTTTTTTTTTTTTTGAAAAAGATTGCAACTACAAAAATAATAATGAAATTAAAATAACATGGCCATGAAAGAAGTATTTTACCACTTTGATCTTCACAACTTGTATTGTCTTCATACCATAAACTTCATTAATTCTCGTCTTTTGATTTTCTTCGCTCTTATAAATAAGTCTTCAACTTGGATATAAAATTCCGCTCTTTATTTGTAAGTCTTCAACATGTATATAAAAATCTGCTCATTATATGTTGCTTAACTTGGATATGAAATTTGCTCTTCCTTGTATTGTTGCTTGTAAACCTCAAACGTCTTCAACTTTCCTTGTAGATTTTGATGTCGCTCCGCTTGTTGATGATGATGTGTTTCTATGGATGCGTTGTTGGCGAGAGAGAGAATGGTGCTAATCGCAAATCAAACTACAAGAAGATGGTTTCGTCTATAGACGTCACCCTCATGATTGACAAAATTAGCACTCAAGAGATCAAAAATAGTGCTTCTATTGGTGGGAGGTTGGGTAGCTCACCATTCTACCTGGAATTAACGACGGTGACACACACTCAAAACAAAGCTCTTTAGTCACTACAAAGAAATTTGTCTGGTGCCTTTGTTGATTTGAAAATAGGTAGTCTCCACTAATGATTGATCAACAACTCTAATAATGCATTTCTCTCTGCTCCTAATTTGCATCACCGGCATGATTAAATCCATTATTTAACACTCTAACAAGCAAGAAATACGAACGTAGTTCCCTAACACTTCCAAGTTGGTTATGTCGGTCGAATTCTCTATGTAAACATACCTAGAAGTATGCTAGTGACTCTAAAATCTCTACAAGTTAGAGTTTTTTATTCAAATATATACAAAGAATTTGAAAATTTTGACTCAAAAAGGCTAAAAACTCTATATGCAAAAGACTCCAAACACTCCCCCACACTTAAACTTTACATTGTCCTCAATGTAATTGACTAAATCTAAGTAAATTCAATGTGGGAAATCCTAATATGATATGCAAAAGAAGAAAACTAAAAACAAAAAGGATAGAAAATACAAAACCTATGGGTTGCCTCCCATTCGCCGCTTAGTTTAACGTCCTCGCCGACCCTGCAGTTATCGTCCAGTAAACCAATAATCGAAAATTTGGTAGTCTCGCCTTGAGAAAACAATCTGCAATTCTAATAACGACTTCATGAAAACATTAGCACAAAATATAAATATAGAAGCTATCACTTTATTGAAGTTTCCCCACACTTCGTCCTTTTACACTCGAAAGTGGATAGAGAACATAAAATTCGGGAACTTCAAAAGGTTCTTGACTTGATGAACCCGCACAATTCTAGAATCAAACACATCAAGTGGTGGATACTTAGAAGCAAAATAATCCGTTAAAACTTTGGAAGCACATAACTCCAATCCTAAGTGAGGTATTTTCTTAAAAGTTTGGTTAATAACTCTTTGAGAATCTACTTCAATTGGATGAAAAGGATCAATAGATATTAAATTATGTAAAGGATTAGACAAACCTTGTTCGAGATGGCGACAATCCAAGAGGATGGATTCAGAAGTGCAACCATTATTTCCAACTTCATGTCATCAAGGATGAGGCACGGAAAATCAAGATGATGTCTATGCATCTCGAGGGTAAGGCTGAAAAATGGCTGTATAACCTTCACTCTTTTCGCACTATTATTAAATGGTTTGAACTTACTGAACAGGCTTGCATCCGATTCGAAAGTCCTTCTAATGAGAATATTGTTGGTAATTTTAATAAGTTACTTCATAAAACAATTGTTGATGATTTTTTTTGAGGAGTTTGAATCTGCAGAGGCTCCACTTCTTAGTATACATCCGATCTTGAAACCCAATCCAATAACCAAGAACCGCCATTAAAACGAAGATAAACCTCAAAACAGTAGAAAAAACCGTATAATGGTGTAGATAAGAAGACAACATAATAAAAATTAAGCTATAACTACTAACTAACCTAGAAAACAAGAAATAGTGAAGAAACCTCGCTCAGATCCAAATTTCAAAATGGACTAGATCTGAGAAGAGAAGGGTCGTCCTTGATGGGTTTGTTGTTGAAGAAGGAGGAGTGAGAGAGGAGAAACATTCCATTTTGTGGGTCTTTATGAAACCAAGTTTTAACCCGATCATGCAGATTTTTACTCCGTAGCAAGGTAAATTATAGATTACAGGGTAATTATTTGGTCCCTGCGCTGGTCAATCTCCGGTCACAAGGCAAAATCGGTTCACTGGCGAGACTTTAAATTTGAACCTCAAAACTGAAAATTGTACCAAACACTGCTCTTTTTTTTTAGACGAAAAACCAAACACTGCTCGGATAACAAGGGTTTGGAGTCTTTGAACTTTTGGGTAGTTTCGGCAGGTAGGCTGTACCTAAGGTTATCTCTTGCTCTTTCTTTAATCATGTTCGTAAATTGAAGCCATAGTAATCGTAGAACTGTTCATGTTTATCTGGGAAATGTGATTATGTGATACAGTCTGATTCTGTAATGGAGTTCTTTATATCTTAATGTTTCCTGTCTACACATTTGTACTAACAATACTGTACGTTCCCAATTCAGTTTGAACTCGTTCATAAACTCAGAATTAGGCCCTTATCACCTTCTTCTTCCTCTATTTCCTCTATCAGAGAAAGAAAATCAGAGCAAACTTTTCAGTGTATCAAAAGGAGAAGAATTGCCCCAAAATTGTAGCGAAAATGATGCTTAAAGGCAAGTACCCCATCTCCATTCATCCTATTTCTATACTTATAACACTGATAATTTGAGCTCTTCAAATACATTCTCATAGTGGGAAATGAGGATGAGAATATAGTTGAGCGTTAACTGTTTGATAAATTGCTTCTTAGAAAGCTTTAACGGAGCATATCACTTCTACACTTCAATGAATTTAGTTAGTCTGAAATTGTTGCCATGAAGCGAATATGTCTGTTTGATATTGCTTCACATATCATGGTTGTTTTCTGGAGAATTATGTGATTAATTGATTCTTTTGAAAACTCTTGTTTTCTTTTTACTTAATTAATAATTTGGTATCGTGAGCTTCATTATCTGGTAAGCTTACTCTTGTTTGGATTACTTTTCAGGATCGATATCAGGAAATCATGTTCAACCCAACATGCTTAACTTCCATAATACGCAAAATAGTGGTATTGTTGAATTTCTTGATTCAGTATTATCTATGCATATAGTAGTATAGAAGAGGAACTCCTTATCCCTACACCAATGCATTAAACTCGCCAAATTACTCATGGAATGCGGCAATTTTGCAGGTTATCATGTGAGACAGTTGGGCTTCTCAACAAACAAATTGAGATTAGGTATAATAAGATCAGGGATATCTGAGTCTGCTAGTATTTCACCTGTTCAAGAAAACTGTAGACGCAATCCACCATTAGTGAAGATGTGTGGAATCACATCTGCTAGAGATGCTGCTATAGCTTCAGAAGCTGGTGCAAATCTTATCGGAATGATCATTTGGCCCAACTCAAAACGTTCAGTGTCACTCTCTGTTGCTAAAAAGATTTCAAAAGTTGCAAAGACATATGGGGCACAGGCTGTTGGTGTATTTGTAGATGACGACGCAAACACGATTTTAAGGGCATCTGATGCAGCAGAACTTGACCTTGTGCAGGTAAAAGACCATCAAAAGTTAAAATAAGGTGTTGCATATTTGAATAAATTAAGATTATGACTATGTGAAAGATGTGCAGCTTCATGGAAATTGTTCTAGAGAGGCTTTTCCACTCCTGCAGCAAGAAAGACGAATAGTCTATGTGCTTCATGCTAATGAAGAGGGAGATCTTCTAAACCAGATTGCTGATGAAGATTGTACTTTAGCAGATTGGATCCTGGTAGATTCCGCCAAAGGTGGCAGGTGAGAAATAATGCTCCTGCTTGTATTTTTTTCTTCTTTCATTCTTCAACCACTTTGTCCATCGGAGAGCGATAATATTTTAAAAAAGAAAAAGAAAAGTCTTACTGATGTTCTCTATTCCAACTAATTAAAATTACATTTTCTTTGGCGTCTCCCTGTGAATACTATGTATCATCAAGTTTAGCTGGATAATACCATTTGGTTTGGTGATATGTGCTCAGGTATCCAGATGGATAGTCTAAATTGTGAATATGATGATTTTGTGGGCTATTTCACTTCATTATTTAGATCCTGTAGCATGTGGGTTATCTACATGTTCTACCTAGAAACAATATTACTACTTACTTAACATAGTATTACCATGGATAGTCATACTGATGCTATTGACTGATGAGGGGTTTAATGTATGTATGTATTATTTTTTTGTTTTTCTTATTACATGAGAGGATAATACTTTTGAATATCTTTATTTGGTTTTCCATTCTTTATGATGCTTCCAATAACTGAATGTTGATTTTTGTGTTTACAGTGGCAAGGGATTCAACTGGACAAAGTTTAAGCTACCACATATTACAAGTAAACATGGATGGCTCCTAGCTGGAGGGATTCATCCAGAAAATGTCTGTGAAGCCCTTGTTACTCTTAAACCGCATGGAATTGATGTCAGTAGTGGCATTTGCGGCTCTGATGGCATCCAAAAGGATCCATCTCGGATATCATCGTTCATGTCTGCAGTGAATTCTGTGAGATATTGATCTCAGCGAGAGAACCAGTAGTAATATATCTCCATTCATTGCAACTTAAAAGGGTATCAGCAGTCTGAGGTTTAGGATAATCCAGTGATGATGAGCTCCTAATGCAATTCGGGCACAAATATGGCAATATGGCCATGTGTTATTGTTGCATTGTAGTAACTTTCTGATGAGCTCATAAAATGCTTAAATCCTAAACTCCCCAACGACCAAGAATTGCAAATTTCAATTACTTATCCCTTTGTTTGTTGCCTTTTTCTTCACAATTTTTAGCCTACATTTATGGATAGGCTCAAAATGAAATGATACATGCACCTCCGCCGTTGCCTAGAGTTGGCAACACTAATCTTGGATAGCACAAGTATGCCCCAAGAACTTATCAGTCTTGGATATCATCACTGGTGTCTGTAGTGAATTCGTATGCGTACGCATATTACAAACGAATAAGAAGACAGAAATCCAATTGTTGATACTGTCCATCACTGAAGAGCTTCACATTTCAGTTGGGGTACAAAGATGTGACCTTGTATTGTCCTTTTCCTATTGATTTTTTTTTTCTGGAGGTTGTTATCGTTGTGGTTGTGGAGGCTCAAGAATGAAAGTCAATCTCCTCCACAACATTTACATACTGAGATAGAGACATTTTCTGAATATTGTAATTGATGTCTTTATCTAATGAAGATATACAAACAATAAAGATCTGCTGTAAAACACCCGTTTTGTTAAAATACCACTTAGCATATGCTCTAATAGATAGTATTACAAAGATTTGCTCTAATCTTAACACAAGTATATGTATTACAAAGAATGGTAGATTGATCAACTCTAATCACATTTATACGAAACAATTACTTTTTCCTTGCCATGTTTTGGAAGGAAAATGACTTATTACGGACTACTGGTGTAGAAGAATAGCAGCTTCCTCATCGAAGTTGAAGAATTACATCCATAACTGTTGAAAAGGATTTTGATGAATAATGTAAGAACAGGAGCTTCCTCACCGAAAAATCTTGCTTGTCTTTGCAGCTTTAAGCAGACTTTTCTTGTGAAGTACCAGCAATTTGAGGGTCAGTCTGGTAGAATAAGATATCCCCTGTGTCGCTAACATAGTGATCTTTTTCAAACTTTCTACTAGAGTATCGACTAAATGAAATGGTATAGGTCCGGATTTCTTCGGTTCTCGGTAGTACTTCCCGAGCACTGGTTTAGCTGCCTCTGTCTACAGTGTCAAGAACAAAGGAACATCTTAGTATTATAAAAACTCAAATTTTCTTTCAGCATTCATTTTGTTTTAGAAATGATACTCACTGCTTCTATGAGGTTATAATGTGGTATTTGTGGGAAGAGGTGATGTATCACATGAGTTCCGATGTCATGGTGGATGTTGTTAATCCAACCATAATCACGATCAATTGTTGTAAGGCCTCCTCTTAAGTAACTCCATGCCTGTTCAGTTCAAATTCAAGTATTACTGACAATTTTCAAACGAAATTCCACTAACCCTGCAAGCATGCATTTATCCACTGCCTAAAATTGTAAGTTCTTCCACAATTTATGTACTAAACTCTTGGTGTTTCAGCAAACTTCGGCTATTTAAGAGAGAGTCCAGAAAAATGAATACCTTTCCACGATACCATGGAAGCTTTTTTCCTCATGGCCATGGTGATGTAAGTAAGTTACGAAATCCAACCACATGACAAAGATCTGCATTTGAAATACAATCAAAGTGAGATCATTTCATAACCAGGAATAAACACTAGCAGAAGTAAGAAGGAAGCCTCTAAACTTCAAATACACGACAAGGAGCAAAAAAAGCGAGCATACCCAGTAGGGAACTCCGTAGAGCTTAAGCACTTGCATAGGACCTATTGTACATGATAAACCAACGAGCAAACCCACCATAGCTGTCCAACAAGCTGTGGAGGTGATGATATCTTTCCTCTCATTCGGAACAAATAAATCGCTGTTAGGGTCATAGTGAGAACCCGTCTTTCCAGGACTTCTACTCCACTGCAAAGCAACCACGCAACAAACGACAAGAATAATCAAACTTTATCCATTTAATTCCACCGCTGAACATACATAATCCACATTCATCTATGCAACGACAAACTCACCAAGTAAAATGGATATGCAAGGAGGGGAAAAGGCACTGTAAACCGCAAACTCTTTGTAGCTGCGTCTAGGTTCTTATAAATTTTCTGAGGCAACTGAAACAAAACAGGAAAAAAAAAAGTTAAACAAGGCATTTTCATCAAGCAGAACTCATTTTCATAAGAGTAATAATAGACAACGAAGTATACTAACCGGGTGCCATGATTCATCATTCTCGACGTGACCGTGGTTTTGATGGTGAGTCCTATGACTAATTCTCCTGTATGTAGACAAATACGCATTTGGTTAACACCATACTTTCTAAATTTCCTATCCTACACACTGAAGCACGCGATAACAACAAATACATGAATAAGAATTGAACATACCATCCATTGTATGGTACAAGAATTGACGAGTGAAGAATATGCCCCACCACGCTATTTAACTTGTGGTTGTTAGAAAAGCTTCCATGACCACTGCAAAAATAGATTTCAAACCAATCCTTTTCGATCAAAACCAAGAAATGAGAATTCAAATTCAACACCTAAAAAAACAAGAATTCATCCTAAATTAAGGTTATGAGTAATCAAAATTCAACATCAAGAAACAAAAGAATTCAATCTTACCAATCATGACCAAGAACAAATAATGCCCAAAACATAGTTCCCTGAGCCGCCCAATAGAGCGGCCAAACAATCCAATTATTAAGAGCAGCCGCAGCAGCAGCTAAACCAAAGACAACAATAACATCTCTAAGCACATAACTCATAGACTTCCATGTATTCTTAACCCAACAATGTTTAGGAATAGCAGCTCTTATATCAGCTAATCCAAATGGTGGTGGTACACTTGGGTCAAATTCTGAATTCTTCATAAACCCATTCACCTTCTCTTCCTCTTCTTCTTCGCCATCTAAAGGTGCAACCTGTAATGGTACACTAACTTTCAATCCCCAATCTTTACTTCTTATCCTTTTATCATATACTGCTGCCCCATTGAACCAAATCTGATTAAGATCTCTTGAACCAACTGATTCAATCTTTTTATTAACAACACCGAAAGGCAGCTTAATACTACTTCTGTTGCTGTTCGATAACAATCCTGTTCTGGGTTTTGGTATTAGACGAGGTAAAGGTCTTAAACCACATTCTGATAAGACCCAAGTTGCCATTTTTATTTTATTTTTGCAGAGAGAACAGAAAACGGTTTTGTTCTGGGTTCTCTCCCTCTCCCACCAAACCCCCAGAACCAGAAAAAAGAAGAGAAGAAGAGGGTAAATGAAGAAACCAAAGAATCTAGCTTTATAATGAATATAAGAATTCAAGAAGAGAAGAAGAAGATAATGTTAGAGAGATTCTCTTAAATTCTCCTCCTCTTCTTCTTTTCTGTGACCCCAAACTAAAACCCCTCCTCTCTCTCTCTATCTTTTCTTCCTGCGATATAAATATGGTTGGATTTACCAGCAGCCGTCTGATTACGGAAACTCTTCGTGTAAAACTATTGACTAGACATTTTGTAAGACTATGGTGGTGGGACCTACGGATGAAAAGGGCCTACGTGGTCAAATGTGGAACGTCTATAACTTTGGGAGCTTTTTGGGGAGTCTTTTTTTATTTATTTTTTATGTATATGTATAGTAAGCTTTGGTGCTAGAAAAAAATCTCGTTGCTAGTATTTTGTTTGGTGTGTGTGATGTGGAGATGGATTGAGGGTGGTATTCTTCTTTATATAGAGTCAATGGTACCGACCATTGGTGAGGCTTGGTAGCTTCAGTCAACCTAGGTCAAGTTTTATTCAGGTGTCAATATGGCCGGTGTCTCGTGATACTCTGCACCGCGTTTGAGTTTCATTTGAGGTGTGTTTGTTGGAGTTTGGAAAACTGAAACTGGGTCATTAGGCCGTCCATATGTACTTTATGATTTTGATGATTTTCATTAGAACAGGTTTTCCTTTTCATCTCATCATTTTGCCATATGATAATCATGGGAAATGAAAACTTGGTATAATCACGTTTCCTAGCTAAAAGTGGGATTCGTTTAATGTCTTATGGTGTGACCCAAGTGGGGACATATTCGGGAACCTATATTCAGGAATTCCCCACAAATTGGTGGATATTTTTTGTTGTTGTTGTTGTGGTGGTTACGATTTTTTAATGCCGATTGTTGCAGTTGTTACTGAAAAATTATGGAAATAGCGATAAAACCTAGCTAGTTTAGCGTTTGTAGGTTTTATTTTAGGCATATCAGTTTCTTCTCACAACTTATGTAAATGATTATGGGGTGTTTAAATTTGACAAAAAGACTGATCTAGCCTCAAATTATCCCTAATCCTAACTCATTTATATAAATACAAATCATTTTAATTTCAGCTAAAAACCAAAAACCTAAACCTTTAAAACAAAATAAAACCTTTCCATATTCTTCTAATCTTACCAAATCTATAAACCCTAATCAAAAAGATTTAATCTTTTTGTCCAACTATTACCGATCCATCAAAAGTAATGGAAATCCCCATCAAACCCGTTATATTATTAAGATTTATTCATTGTTTTGAAACCACTCCACTAGTCGAACAAACAAAAAATTATTACGACCTAACTTCGATATTTTAAGTCATCATCTTATGCAATAATTTGCCTTTCACCTACCTTTTGATTAATCTTTTTAAGTTACCTTGATTGCGATTTGAAGCATTTGAAGATTTGCCTGAAAACATATAGTGTGATTTTGCCAATTTGTCTCCTCTAAGAAATATTTTTCTTTTATTCTGATCCCTACTTTCGACTATCTGATTCTCACTTTTGTTGGATGTGTCTACGAGAATATCCAAAAAATCTCTTTTCCGTAAATCTTTTTTTCAGTTTCTAAAGTTAATCTTATTTTATTCACACGCCCGGTTTAACAGACATCCAGCCGTCTTAACCCTAGCCCTACCCCTATAACCTCCACTCATTTTCTCAAGCAATTGTACACGTGTAACGCATTCACCATGCAGTTTTTCGGCAAGTACAGTTTGATAAGCACGCTTATCTTTCTTCTTCACTTTCTATTTCTAAGATCTGTTTCTTCTGTTAACTTTGGTTCTCCCATGGAACCTCAGATCAAAGAGGTCCGGCTTGTTATGGAAAGAAAATCACTTTCTGAAAGGCTCAGAGCTCTAGAACAACCTATCCTCACAACTGAAGAATTAATTCATGGTGCAAGTCAATGGAAATTTTCTTTCTTAGGAAAAATTTACTCTTGCAAGGATTACTCAGTCGCTGAGCTAGATAAAGAGCTTAAAAAACTGTGGAGCAGAAGAAAAGACATCTATATTAAGAAAGAGAAAAAGGATGATTGTTACATGATAAAGTTTTATACACATGAGGAGTATGATATGGTTCTAAAACTTAGGCCATGGTTTATTGAGGGAGACTTATTTGTTTTAGAACCATGGAACCCAATGATCCCAAAAAGTAAAGTTGATCTGAAAAAATAACTACTATGGCTAAGATTATACAACATGCAACCTGAGTTTGCAAACCGTCATATTGTTAAAAGCATTGCATCAGCTATGGGTGAAGTAAAAGAGCTCGATCCCCCAGATTGCATTGTCCCCAAAGGCAAAGTGCAAAAGTTAAGATTCTCGTGGATGTTAGAGATCCGCTAAGAAGGGGTTTCTGGATGAAAAATGCAGTGGGTGAAGAAGTTTGGATAAGGTTTTTTTTACGAAAAGCAGTCATTCAACCTCTGTGGATTTTTATATACTATACTATTGATAGAGGTGTCAAACAGCCGGCTTTGGCCCGCCTTTGGTCACCCTATAAAATTAAATAGCACTGGGATTGAACTCGTACCACATGCTCTTTAGCTATGCTTGAAACCAATTGAGCTAATGTAAGTTCGTGATTGCATAATACAGTGCAACTTATATGTAAGAATATAAAATACTTATAATAGTAGTAACTAAATGAAGTCCTGTGAACAGAATCATTTTTTACGCTTGAGTTGGAGAATATAAAATACTTATAATAGTAGTATCTAAATGTAGTAACTAAATGAAATCCTGGGTCCAAATTGGGATTGTCTTGCAGGCTGTGCCAGCTTTGCCAACTTATACGGCATGACCGTGCCAGGATAGCCTGGCCTCTTTGACACCTTTAACTATTGATTATCAAGAACAGAAGTGTGAAACTATTGCAAACTTTCTACTACAGCAACAAAAGGTTTACTTGTTATCAAACTCAATCTTAGATCCTCCTTCATGGAACAATCCTGACACAAGAGGAGTCAAAGCAACAAACAATAAAGGGTCTCAAAATATGTCGGAGCTAGAAGATGAATATCCAACTAACATTACGTGATCGGATGCATATAATAAATGAAGCTCAAGAAATAACGGCGCATCAGCAAAATGCAAAAAATCTCATTAATACATGCTCTCAATTCAATTCTGCTCAAGTTCTTATTCCAATGATGACATGTATTAATGAACAAATCCGGTTGGGGGATCATGGGGTCAACTGAGTAACTCGAACCGAGCCAACTATTACTTTGGGCTGTAATAAACAAGGTATGATTCAAATCCACTTTAATAGAGGAAGAGATAAGGATGATATCGCCCATAGACAAGGAAAGAAGATTATAATGGAAGTGGGTGGTCCAAGTAATACTCATATTACTGATTCAATATCTTCTCCAGTTGCTAATAGAGATCAATCAAATATCTTGATTTACACTTCCAATCAAACTAGCCAATTTTGGAACAACAATACTATGATTTCTATTCAGTATTTACATGGGATATGGACTCTGTAACTTCAAAAGTAAGTGCCTATCTTTTCTCACGGATCTTCACCAACATCAAGGCCATCCAGGAAGCCGTTTAAAAACTCTCTCTTCTCCACATACTCGCATGTACAAACTCGAAATCTCAAGGATGCACAGAGAGACAAAATTAGGGTTTTGGCCAAGTAAACCCTAATTAACAAATTCCATACGCTCAAGACGGAAATTTTGTCTCATCCAGACTTCACTATCATGTCATTAACGTCTAACACAAATCCCGTGAAGTTCCAAAGTCCAAAATCAATTCCAAGATCAGAGTCATAACAATCAAATACTAAACATCAATTCGGGGACTCCGAAAGTCTAAAAGACCGAGTGGATTTTAATTTCGTATCTGAATGATTTGTCACCATCTATATACTCATCATAGAACAATCAAGGTTCTACTCTGAGTAAGGGACTTAATGTAGATGGTAAAATTTGGATAAGTGACAAAAGCGTTATTTTAAGACCATAGACAAAATTAAACTCTCACGGGAGTGATTAAGCCCTTGGTCCTCAAGGCACCAATAGCCACGATTACTAGTATACGTCCCCACGAGACATTGCTGGTCGTGATGCCGTGATTCCTTGCGCACATCCTCGACGAGATACTTATGGTCACGTAGGTTCTGTAGAGCGTAAAACATCCCCAGTAGACTTATGAACCAGAACAACCACAATTCCAGCATGTCTTCGCGAGACGCAGCTGATTGTGATGCCATGATTTCTAGTATACATCCCCGCGAGATACTGCTGGTCATGTAGGCTCTGTAGATGCGTAAAAACTTCCAGGCGTACTTATAACCCAGAGCAGAGACATACATGTCTCCTGTAAGCACGACTCACCCTATTTGAGATCAAGGACTGATTCCTGGTACATCATCGCGAGATACACTGGTCATGTCTACTCTAGGCTCTGACTCGACTTACCGAGGCTTCAGAATAATTCTTAGGATATCCCCGCGAGATACGCTGGTTATTCTACCTCTGGGCCCTTTCGACAGACTCCTAGAACATCCTTCTGAGATACACTGGTCATGTCGGCCCCATAAATACGAACATAATTGATTCCTAGCATATCTCTTCAAGATACGTTGATCACAAACAAGTGAGCCAAAGTCTCGCAGAGTCATTAATCGGGCGTACAAAGCCCTTTCTCTCTCTTCAAGACGAGTCCCAGCTGACCACAGAGAGATTTGGATCCGTCTTCTTTGCAAAATCTCCAAGAGATTCACATTTCTCCTCAAAATCTCGGAGAGATTCACATCTCTCCACAAATTCTCAGAGAGATTCAAAATCTCTTGTGAAATCTCAGACATGGTCGAATATTCCCAATGATAGGAACGAGCCTTATGTAGGAATCAAGTTTCCTTTTCAGACTCTTGTTATGTCCTAACTACAATAAATACATGAAATTGAATGATAAACTCTCAAACCTCACGATCAGAGTCTTTTAGTTTAAGGAAAACTAGCCAATTTTGGAACAACAATACTCTGATTTCTATTCATTGAAACTTAGCCGCAACAATGTTAGTTATTACACATTTAAAGTAGGAGAACCCTATATGGGTAAGAGCCATTCTCTGCTCGACACATGTAAATCGATCAAAAGGAAAAACACTAATTATCACTAGCTAACTACTCAAGGCTACTAGGTAGCTTATTAGAATAAAGGGCACCCACTATTATTGCCTTAGGTACATGACACTACCATCCCCTCTACCAAATGTACCCTTAATATTCTACACTAAAAATGGGCTAACTTAGCTAAGTAAGATTTATTGGGCCAAATATGCTCATCAAATTAGCCAAATATGGCTAACTAGGCCTCACAAATACCTTACATAGAAGCACATGTGCATAGGTCCAAGCCAAGCAACTAAGGAGTCCTATCACCAGTGCCAAGTCAGCATGCCACGCCATTGTAGATGGGGCAAAACGAGTGCTGGTTTTTAAGGAATTGAGGAGACGACCGTGCGGAGGAAACTCCTTGAACCGAGCGAACTTCTTAACCTCACACAGATGCACTGCAAGAAGGGAGTGCTTTGAATTCAAGAGATCAATCTGCAGGACTCCGGCCTAAACCAAGACAATGGTCGTTCCAGAGTCAATTCGGTCACAAGAGAGGATGGGTCGATCTATATGAGGGAAGCTGAGAAATGTGTGAGATCAATGGTGATCGAAGATTGTAGGTGTGTTGTGTATTGAAATAATATAAGTTCTGAATGATTGAATTTTGCTCTGTTGAGAGTGTTTGCTTTCGAGCGTTGAGTTGTTAATCTCTTGTTGTACATTTGACGTAAGATTGTCTTGTTTTCAATCATGATTCAGAGACTTATTTATATTGCTAGAATTGTAAACACCTTGATCCCATGAAGTGTGACAGTTGTTGGAGTCAAAGAGTGGGGAAGTGGAAATCGTATTAAAACCAGTTGCTCATCGTGCGGAGACTTGGTTGATTTTCCATCCACTACTTTGCTAACTCCTTTAACTGATTGCACGACTTGCTCACATTCTCGTCGTGTGTATGAACACACGTGCAGTAGACTGCCATACCAAAACCCTAGTTAATATCCCCCCATGTGACTCGATTGATGTCTCGTGATTGTGGAGTCTGCAAGGCAGACATGTATTTAGTTAGTCAGTTGTTGACTTCATGGGACGATGAGTCCTTGTATTGCTGAGTCGAACGTGATTTGCAAATGTTCTGAGATTCATGAATTGAACGTGCCTGTTGAGACAGAGGTATGATTCTCAAGTAAATGTTGATAGTTAAGGTGAGCAAATATTGCTCATTCGATGGATTGTTGAATATTGATAGTTGAACCAATATTCATTGGTTTGAGAAAACATTGCTCATCTGAGCAAACATTGCTCATTTGATGATGGTAGCATGACCAAATAAAGTATTATTTAAAATATCGCAAATCGAACCGTGTATAATTAATAAAAATGTTGATCATGGGATCAACGTAAAGTTATTAGTGTTTGAATCGGAATTATGAACCTTGGACTCTAAAACCCTAATTCGATCAATTGATGATTTATTTAAAAATCAACCACGGAGTAAAGGAGGGACCGGCTACATGGGATGATGGGGTCGACCATGTAGCGCCCAGATGCTCGAGTGAGCAAATGCCAAAGTCTCTTAAAGACAAATTGATGAAAAGATGATTAAATGCTGGTTTAATCATTTATTAAAATAATGCTCGTCTGAGCCTTTAGGTGATAAAACCTAATTAATTATGAAGAGATGAGAGACCGACCAAGGGGTCATGAAACCGACCTTGTTTGGTCACGGGACCGTCGTATGACGATCGTTTTATAAAATTCCAAAATTGTTTGGAAGAGTTTGAACCTAATGTGAACAAATTAGGTCAAATGATGAAAGTATGAGGGACCGGCCTCTTACAAGCCAAAGAGCCAACCTTGGCCGGTCAAGGTAATATGCTCATGTCACCAAAGTGTTCGTGTCTCAGTCCTGGGAATTTTGATATTTTCTGATGTGCGTTTGACAAATCATTTGAGAAAATATGAAGAAATCAAGAATTTTTGCTGAAACTGAAGAAACTTCATGAGATGAAGGAAAAGTAATCATAAAATGAAGGAATCATGAAGTGTGGGACCGGCTATGGCTAAGGCATGGCCGGCCGGCCAATGAGCTCGGTCCCATAGCATTTTTCCTAATTTTATTATATTTTTCATGATTTTAGGGAAATACCATGAAATCAAGGAGTTTGTTGAAATAAAGGAGTTTTCCTTGAAGTGAAGGAGTTTCCATGAGATGAAGGAAACAAAATAATAAAATAAGGGCGTGTGGGACCGGCTTGGGCATGACCGGCCGGCTAGGGCCCGGTCCCGTGAGCTTTCCCTAATTTTATGTATTATTTCATGATTTGAAGGAATTTTCATAATTTGAAGGAAATATCATGAAATCAAGGAATTTCATGCAATGAAGGAAACATAAAAAATCATTAGTACGAAACAAAGCTAGGATAAGTTTGCCTTTGTTAGTGGTGCTCAGGATTTGTCCATACAAGGATAAATCAAGGGCTACGGTGCTCCGTGCCACACCCTACAACTCGCACGTGTGGCGTTAATTCCAATATTATGAATGAAAAATGAATACTCAACTCAAGATATGGATTTTCAAAAATTATAACGGGGAGGTTCGAACTCATGACCTATTGTGTCATAAGAGTGGCCTCTAACCAGTGTTCCACCTTGGTTGGAATTAATAAAAAAGATAAATCAACGGTGGTGGTTTGTTCAACTTAAATATCATTATTATTTTATTAATTAGTGTTTCACTAATTGCACATAATAAATAATCTATTAATTATAAAGTGTTCTTTAGTTAGTGTTTCACTAATTGCTCATAATAAATGACTAATCATTTTTTTAATTATAAATATTTTCTTAATTAATTATAATATTTATTTCTATTAATAAGTAATTTTGATAAATAATATCAATAAACATTTTTGGCGACAATGAGTAGTAGAAGAGGTGGAGGCCGAAAGATTAGTGGTGGTTAAGGGCGGAGCCAAGCACAATTATACTTATTTTTGTTCTTTTATCGTAAAATGGGATACGAAGTCCATTTTTCACATGTATCCAACTTGCCAAGAATTTTTTCTCCCTCTTTCCTCAAAATCCTGGCTCCGCTCCTGGTTTGTGGTGGAAGAAGTAGTGATGGTGAGTGTTGGTGAGTAGTGATGGACATTATTAATTTTATGTTGTCGTTACAACATCGATAACATCATAGTGTGGAAGATGTGGTTGGTTGTTTTTAACACTTTTGATAAATGAAGGTACCATATATTTCAGGGATGATATCATACAAGACAATATTTTCATGATCGTAGTTGGATCACCCAAATGGTACCTTTGTTATCTTTGGTAGTATATCGTATAAATCATGATTTTTTAATGTTAAAATAAAATTGATTGCAATACAAAAAATAATATATACACGGAAAAAAAATAATGAAACCAATCAATTGACGACATTTTGTTCAATCTAAACCTCATACATGGCATTTGTGATTGAAAATTAGAATTGCGTCCAACAACCTACATGGGGTGGGCGGCAGTGATGGTGGCAGTAGTGGAGTCAAAAATTGACATTGAGGAGGCCTACTTTTTTTTAAAAACAGAAACATGTAAACTTTGGTGGACTAAACCATAAATATATATGGACAAAGTACTATTTATAAAATAAACTAAAAAATTTATGTAGTTATTAAAAATTTAAGGGGTTAGAGCCAGGTTAGTCAACCCTTGGCTCTGCCGCTAGGTGGTGGTGGTGAATAAAAAAAATGGGTTTATGGTGGTAGCGGGTATTGGTGAACAAAATCATATTATGCTAATTTTGTAATGCCACAAAATATGTAACGTTATATTATAAAGTATAAAACGTGGTTGATCATTTTAATGTTAAAATAAACTCGATAAAACACATGTCCATTTTAAAAAATTGGTGCAATCAATTGCCATGTTATGTAATAACTAAACGAACGACACGAATCAAGATCTGAACATATGAAATTATTTATTATCAATTTGTCTATGTAAAGAGTGGTTAGGATTTGTCCTTGGCAAAGATAAATTTATCGCCGAGGTTTGTTTAACTTAACCATTTTTAAATACTTTATTAATTAGTGTCTCATTGATTGTTCATAATGATTAATTAAATTTCTATTATAAATGTCCCTTTAATAATCTAACATAAATACATAATTTTATTAATAAATAATTTTACTAAAAGCTATATTAATTCTAATGGTGGTAGTGGAAGTAGGGTTAGTATAAACGGTGGCGGATGTTTGTGAATGGTGGAGGCGATAACATTACTATTGGTGGAAGAAATAGTGGCAGTGTATGGTTTTTATGGTGGTGGGTGTTGGTAATAGTAGTGGATAATAATAGTTTTTGTTTTTTAGTGAGTTTTATTGACCGAGTAAAAAAAAATCTTCACAAAACATGCAACATTGTATTGTGAAAGATGTAATTGGTTGTTTTTAGCTCCATTGATAAGGACAAAAATCAAATACCGGAACGTATAAGACAATATGATCATGATTGTTGGATCACCGAAACGGTATCCGTATTATATAAAGGCAATTGGTGTGCCCTCGTAAGAGAACATTATCGCTCTCTCAAGTACTATTACATTTTTTTCCGAAAGACCATCAATGTCGAGTTTTTCGCGACAACTACCTACAAAGACAACAATTTGTTTGAAAATATTTGTTTGTTCATCAAAATCATCATAAAAAACTCTAAATCATAAATCTAAATTTCGCCTCCGATGTTTATAGAATATTTTTTATATTTTACATTCTCAAATCATGCGACCTCTTGATTACAAATCAACAATATCAAATTACGGATCAATATGTATAGGTTTCATTCACTGGGTTAGAAGGTAGAGTAGATACATATGGGTAGATCACACAAAGCAGAACATGACTGAGAATACTTCAATAATTTGGTGAAGAAATAAGGTCAAAAATTTAAGATTAACTTTATATAGGACTAATTAGATCGGCTTCGATAGGAGCCGACTAAAATATGGATTAATAATAATTTCCACGTAAGACAATTTCAAAACATAGTTTGGCTAACTCTGCCTATGTAAAGAGTGGTCAAGATTTGTCCTTCCTCAATTGCTATGTTATGTGAGAAGAAGGTGATATCTAAGATTGAGGTACAATTCAAATCCATTAGATTCATACCATTTACAATTGGACGCCTTGAAAAAAATTGACGTGTTGTTATTATTATTACAGGTAAGGGATACATTGACCACACTTGCGCAAATAACTCACTTCACAAATGATTGGTGTTGCATGTACTGTCTAGAATGCAACGATGAATTTGAGGAAACAAGGCACCAGAAGCAGTGTCCGGAGTATTTTGGATATAGTAACTTAATTCGATGAAATACTTATGTTCTTTTTTTTTTAGTTTTTCCACAATCTATTTATTTAAGAAAAATGAACATTGCAAATACATAACATCAACAAAAATTAGACAGATTGCGTTTGATAATAATGGCTACCGATGGTCCGGAAACGGCAAAAGAAAGGAATTGTTGTAGAAGAATTTTTGGGATATACGATGGATTACTTGATACGAATGAAAGAGGTATAACTATTTCGATTCCGAAATCACATAAAGTTCACAGTAGAAGATGACATCAAGTTTAAAGTTAGTAACAAACATAATATTGCTAACTAAAATGTTAAAAAAAAAAACTGGATATATAAACTTAGAAAGCCGTGGGACTTGAAGAGACCAATTTTGAAAACTAGAATCTTAGAAAACAACGATCCAAAATACCATAATTTTTTTTTATAAATATTCAATGTAGAAGATGTCAACTTTTGGTAAAGGATCTATTGACAACCTATAAATTTGAAATAGGATCAGGGAGTACAATATGTGTTCAAGGTTCTTTATGAGGTAATGTGTCGCCAGATTGTATTCCAAGTGAAGGTAGGAACATATGGAAGTGACAAAATGTCCAAGACTTTTGAAGTTACCAAAGCCTTCGTTAAGACGAACTGTTGGGCACAATACATTGTCGAAGATTTAATGGCAGAGGTTTGCATATATACAATCCCTTCGAAAAGGTAATTGGTACACATTTTAAACATTTTCATTTGATGGGTGTTGAAAAATTACAAGAAAATCATGTCACATTGGAGAGTTTGTATCATCCGTTCGATGCAAAAAAAAATATTATTCTCTGCCTATTTGGAGGATCGACAACATGACCATGATAAATGAGTCAGCTGGAGCGAAATAGGAGCATGGGGAAACTTTTATGGACGATATTGATTAGTTGATTTCACTGAGATGAGCGCTGCTGACGAAATATTTCCAAACAATATTTAAACTTCCATGTTCATGTAGAGCATTATCTCATTATAAGCAATAAACCTAAATAAAAAATTGTCTGGAAGTTAAGATTATATTTCTTTCGTTTGAGCAAATCTTCGACGGTAAAATATTAAAGGGAAAAAACAAGAAAAAAAGAGAGGAACATCCCGACTATTTTTACGACAAAACCATATTAAATCATCAGGAGTTGATAAGTATGCGGGTGTTTATGGGTGAAAACTACTCCTGCAGAATTTGGTAATTTGGGGTGTGGATGAGGAATGAGTTTAAGCCTTAAACAAATGCACTGCGCGGTGAGTGCTTGTAGATTCGAGAGATCAATCTGTGCAAGTCCGGCCTAAACCAAGAAATGGCCGTTCCAGACTTGTTTCGGTCACAAAGTGAAGGAGATGGGGTTGATCTTAGGGAGGGAAGCGAAGAAGGTGTTGAGATTGTGAAGGTGTAGACTTGCTTATGACTTGTAACAGGGAAAGTGAACAAGCTTACGATTGGTGTAAGCGGTGTTCTGGATGTTTTCTTGTTGATTTTATCTCGTTGTTTGGAAATATGGGCGGAGAACCTATTTATACAAGTCATTGAGTCTTATTCACGTCTCTCGTGGGAAGTGGAGGAAGTGGAGTGATGGAGTAGTGGAGTTGTGCGTTGGTGATACACGACCAGCCTTGCCCACTTCTCCTGTTCATCTCTAACCGTCCATGACTTCCTAACACGTTCTTGTGATGGCGCGTTGCACGCTGCACGCTGTAAACCGCCCACCAATACCCCAATATGTAGATGTGACATGATTGATGTATGGAATGTGTGGATCGTGGATCCTCGAAAGATAGCATGTAATGTCAATTGAATAACTGCGTTATTCGGGGAAGTCGATACTTGTGAAGTATCGTGTGTATTTTATCAGTACTGCATCATGGTGTGGTAAAGTGATGGGTAATGACACCTCACCGACCAATTAACTCCGACTGTGGATCAGTATAACCAAGTCGGTAAAGTTGGACGGATGAGATGATCTTTGAGACACTCATCCGCGACCGTTGACGAAGTTAGGGTTTTGAAGAGGTGCGCATGCATCACTCTTGACCTTGGTCGAAACCAAGCATGGGATACAACTTTGGCCTAACCATACATGCGTGTAGATGGCATGATGGTGTAGGCGCCTATACCCCATCACCTCATGAAAGTATGATCTGGGTCACTCAATTCATCCGGTGAAATCGAGTGGTCGAGATCGATTTCCGACAAAAAACTAGTGCCGCAAGGGCCGCGTCACGCCTCTTCAGCGCACGTTCCAAGACGACCAATCTTGGTCGGTCTTGCCGATTGGCCTGGTGTGAAGGTGGTAGGCTGATGTTTACGCCTATACCCGAATATCCCATGAAAACGTGATCCGAGCCATCCAAATCGTCGGCGAAGTTGAGTGGTCAAGATCAGTTTGCTGTTTGGGAGGTGTGACCACGCTAGTTTGAGCCTGCATTTTGGATTAGCCAGGCATGATATGCCTTGGCCGATCGGGTTAGGGAATATATGGGTCCACGGTGGTCATGCTGGTATGACCGGACCTGCTTAATCTAATCTTGGACCCTCCATTCATGTCGGAGAAGATGGACGCTCGTGATGCTCAAAACCCTAATTTTGGGTTTCAAAGCCGTGCGGCATCTCTTGTTTGGGCGACGATTTTGTCACGACCAAACATGGTTGGTCTTGACCGATTGGTCAAGGTGTAGGCGAGCCCATGGTGATCGTGTTGACATGCTCGGGCCCTTTGAATCTACATCTACACCCTCCATCTATACCTGCGAAGATGGATGGTTGAGATTGTTTTGCGACACATGTAATATGCCGCAAACCCTAATTTAGGGTTTTCCGTCCATAATGCTTGGTATGAACGTTTTTTGGCAAGATAGGGGCCAATGGCCGAATTGACCTGGTCGGGCAAAGGGGTATTCTATACCGCTGGGGGTGATGGAATTGATCCGGGTCATCCAATCATGCTTGTGGAGTCGATGATCACATCATATCCGGGACCGATACGGCCAGTCGGGATGCTCAATCGGGCTAGTATAACACACCGAGAGGGGCTCAATCCAAGCTAGTATAACACACCAAGAGTCACCAGACGGGTATTTCGTACATGGTTTCATTATAATGCTTGGAGGTTCGT
>JAJJWW010007049.1:0-336447 GCA_023531295.1 Papaver armeniacum
CACCTCTCCAAGGACCGGCGGATAAAAACATTCTCACGCTATCAATAGAGATAGCACTAAACGCGTCACTAGTTTCACACTTGCAGGGACTCCAGAGATCCCAGGAAGACCCTTAACAATATTGTTTTCCTGACGACGACATGATGGCGAGGAAGGCGGTCTACTTAGGGCCTTGCATGTTACGGCTCTAAATGAGAACATAGAGTTTGACGCTCGTGGCTCACGGGTGCGTCTTCGATGTCATCACTCAAACTAGCACATATGGCTACATCAAACTTGGAGGGGCGCGGTAGGGCCCGTCCGAATCGCGTGGTTAGTAATTGAAAAAAGAGACGAACTACCACATGATGTTTGAGGGAAGGCCGTGTTTGTACAATCTCAAAATCGTCCCTTCAACATACCATCAATGCACAGCAGATGAACAGGAGAGTTATTCGCATCCCAGCGTCAACTGTCTCCACATGCACCACAGTCTGCAGGCGCGTGGGCGAAGGAGGGTTCAAGGCGTGGCGACCAAGATTCACGGGTTTTACGCTGCAAAGTGGACATCGCTCGGAGATGGCGACAAGCTGAGAATACACCCGCGAGAGAAGACCGTCCTTCCACCACCTCCTCGAGAGGAAGGCTCACTTCGGTCTCTTGGCTCTGGCCCAGGGTGCAACCGTGCACTTTGGCGAGTACACCCTTCTGCGCGAGGCAGTAAAAAGGAAAGCTCACACATTATCCATAGAAGCTGGTAGCAGTGCGGAGGACCATGGCGATCTCTCCACCGAAGGAATGTCTCTGTGCCGGGGAGGAAGTTCAGGCGCCCCTCAGGCTTCTAGATGGGACCGGCAACGCAGAAGCGAACTTCGAAGCTGTGATAGGGAATGAGAATTCATGACCATTCAAATCTGATTCGACTCTACACATCTGCGGAGCGCTCAAAGCTAGTCGACCTACTCAAAGAATACCGGGGCGTCTTGCATGGACTTATGAAAAATGCACTTGGATGGGCTTGGTGCCACCATCCCCATGCGTGATACCGGATCCAAACCGGTCAAGCGGCCTAAGACAATTGATTGGCATTGAAAGAGCAAATGCAGGCAGAGATAAATTACTATGCTGTTTGTCAATATTACCATCTACTTGGTTGAGAAGCAATATAGTTACAGTTAAAGAAAATTATTAGATCAGATGTGTATTATTTAGAGATGCAGTGATAAAACACTTCAAGAATAATTTCCGCTATTCTTCATGTTTATCTTGTGGCTTACCGGAGTGGTGTAATATCTTCTTTTTCATGGATGATATAGCGTTCTAACAAGGTAAAGATGTACCAAATCACAGCATAACAAGCGCTTCCGAACCTCTTGGAAACCTATTGGCGCATCATGCCTTTGATCTGAAAACGACAGCCACCACCATGCGCCTTGCATTCTACATCTTCAGAATATGTTACCAATGATGATTTCATGATGGTGCAGTGGTTCATCGAGGCTTAGGCGAGATCATCCCGAGAAGCCTTTAGGCAGTATTCGAAAGATGCATGAGCTAGTTGAAGATGAATCCTTTGAAATGCGCTTTAGGTATCTGGAGGGAAAAATTCAGCAGGATTCCAATGTGACCGCATGAATAAGTTGATCCGGTCAAAACGCAAGCTATCCTCCGTGCCGCCTGCAGACCGTGAGGGAGCTCCCAGTTTGTGGGCAAAGAAGTGAACTACATTCGTCGCTTCCTCTGCAGGGGTTAGCCACTTATTTTCCTTGCTAGTTCTCCTGCGCTAAAGAGGCAAGCTTCCACGGACTCGGTCTCGGGCCAAAAGATTGCAGTCCGACCATCATCCTCTTAGCCAGTGAAGCCTCCTATGCAAGGGAGACCACTATGTCTCTACACGGCCTTTAGCGTGTGCCATGGGCCTGCTCACTGGCGCAAAGGACGACAAAGGAATGGAATTACCCCATATACTAGCTGATCGAACGTTGAGGCAGACTCGAATACCCCAAGGCGGAAAAGCGTGTTGGCAGCGTTATTCATCCGGAAGTTCGGAGCCTGCCTCTCGATAAGAGTAGTGCTAGTGTCCAAATCGGGCCACATAAGAGATTTCTCCTCTCGAAACACTGCCTTGATAAGGAGGCGGCTAGTGGCTCCTACGGCTATGAGAGTTGGAGACATAACGTGCGTCTCCCAAGGCCATAAAGGACGGCATTGCCGGACTGTTCGCGGCATTCCCAGGAGAAAACCTGCAGAATTACGAGAAGGAATCTCGGGAGACCTTCAGATATCTTTTTAGTCAAAGGAAGAAACATGGCTGCTATTCTTCGATGGCTCTTCCATGACACTAATATAGGAGGAGCGGGTGTTGTATTAGTATCTCCTGTTTGGAGAAGTCTTCTCGCACTCTTTCAAGTTAGACTTTAGTGCACAAATAACTCATTTGAATACGAAGCCTTCCTAATTTGGACTATCATAGCTAAGCAAGCGTTACGTTTGGAGAATGAGAGATTCCAGAATTACTCATCGGCAATTAAACGGGATGCATGCATTGGAAAAGAACTATGTTTTGGCGCCATACGAGTGAAAGCACAAACTACTAGTTGTTATTTACATGGAAACAATATACACATGTCGGTAGTAAACGGCAACAAACATCTTGGGCCTTAGCTACACTAGCCTCAAAAGCTACAATTGAAGGAGGCGAAACCACTGGCAGTAAGCAATGAACCATAGCTTCAACATAGCTCACAACTTTGAAAACCAAAGGCGATGAGCTTTGGAGAACTCCTATCATTCAATAACTTCAAACAACTCGCTTTTCCAAGGGAAGGTGCGACCTCAAGACTGCGGAATTTCTTTATGCTTTAAGGGTCTATTATCTTCATGAAATCGAATGACTCTGTCCAAGGTGTCTCGGGAAGAGGAAGCACAACAACAACTTGAACATGTTCATAAATTTTATTAGATAACGTCATTAATGTCCACTCTCTGCGTCGTTTACATGACTTGGTCTTCGGAGATGGAAACCCGATCCGACTACTCGGAAAACGTGTCCCAGCGCAGAGCGCCCCATGTGGGGTGAAGTCTCAACATCAGTCTGGCAGGAGGCTAGCGGGGGGCAGCCCATGGTTTTCCTTCACGGCGGCATTATTTCACCCCTATGAAAGGGATGCGTCAGAAATTTAGGCAGATCACGAAAGGTCGCTGTTCCATGATGGGGTTTATAAGTTTTGGGGGGAAGTGTGGTGTTTAGCGATGCAATCCCGGTTATGTTAAGAAGGCCCACGGCGAACACCAAAGGAAACGAAACTATTCCTGAGATACACGAGGAAATCACTTTCTTGGCGGGCACCGCATGGAAGGCAATAGCGGCTACCTTCGTTCGGGAAATGCCAAGAATGCCCAGTCACGAAACCTCATCCACGTGCCTCCAACACCCTTATACGCGATAAGTAGCCGTGGCCCTTTCATAGGCCCAGGGGGCTCGACATCATTGGGAAGATCAACCCGTAGATCCTGCAACGACGCAGGTACCGTATCACTTGCGGCCAAGTACTTTACCAAGTGGGTCGAAGCTGTCCCGTGAAAAGGATACTTTGGAGCCCTGTCCATGGCATTAAATCGAGAACACATCATCTGCTGTTTATTTTTAACCTGTCTATCTTTGACAACGGCACGCCTTTTGCTAAGCAGTACGGGAAGCTGCCTTGAAGGTACGGAATCAAGCAAGTCTTTTCTACCTTTATTATCCCTGGGAAATGCGACCGTGAAAATGCAATGGAACTTTGATCTGAATCCTCAATGGACGATACGACAATCGATCTTGCAGCACGGCGGTGCCCAATGGCACTGCAGGCATCGCAGAACATCTCCTAAGCTCCGCCGGCATGTCTCCTTATTCCCTAAATCTGCAGTGAATGCGATCCTGCATGAAATGAGATCGCGCGTCGGCGAAATTGCTTGCGGCAACGGGGCCCCGGTGGAATGAAGTGAATCCTCGTGCGGTGCCGGAACTCGACCTTTCTGGACTCGGAAGATCTCGGGCGAGGAACATGCCCTGGCATGGAAATAGGATTTCGGGGTACAACGGCCATGTAAAACCCGGGGTTTTGAGGAAGGAGATCTGGAGTCTTAAAAACCGCCAAGCACATCCGGCGGGTGCGTCGACAAGTTTTCTCCCAAATGGGAAAGGCATGCCTGTCACAAAGCAACGGTGGTTACTACAAGATTATCAAGAGGTGGAAGCTGCAGAGGCGGTCGTCGACGGAAAGTGGCTTAAGGCGTGCTACGCCTAATCATTTCCACATGCTGCATCAAGTATGTGTGGGCAACCGGAGCACTCTGCTTTTACTTTCTTACCCAGTTATTGAATTTCAATACAATCCATGAGATTATGAGAATCTCTTTATTGAAAAAAAAAAGAGAGAGAAAGAGGAGCTTTTTTTTTGATCTCATAATACCAAATGAAAAAGCCCGATGATTATAATCTACAAAATATCATCTTCAATCGACAAGTATGCTGGTCCTACTCTTCAAATCTTAGTTAACTCTTCAATCCTCAAGACTAAGACTGAGGCTGTTCCTCTTTGACATGGCTTTGTGGCAGGAATCGCACCGGCGGGAATACCGACCTGTCGGCCTTGCGTGTGAGGCGGTGCGCAGCCGGTAACGTTAAAATCCAAGGTCGCGAGTGAACACCATGTTCTCCCCTTTTGAATGGTGACTCCTAGCAGCATGAATGGCACATTCTCCATCTCAGGCAATGTGGCAAAAAACCGATTCACTGGAGGAAACAGCGGATGACAGGCGCCCTTACGCTCCTGTGCTGTGCACCAGGTCATCGTGCTTCCCATATCCTCCATTATAAAGAGACTACGAATTCTTTTCCGCTTTCAAGGAAACCATAACATTAGATAGTGGAGGAGAGACACCCTGTCACGAGTCCCAAGCGATAAACTGAAGGAGCATTCATGGCAAGATAGCCTGCAAATCGGCGTCTGCAAATGAGTTGACAAGCTACGGACTTGAAGGAAGGGGAACAATTAGATCATCCTCAAGTCGATAACGATGACGCATGCTCAACGGGGATATCTACGCACAAAGAAATTTCCCCACTTACACAACAAGTCGCCATGCCATTGGCACACACCAAATATAGCGCCCTAGGCCGGGTGACGGTAACTAGGTCAACATGGCCGCACGTGCCATCGGCATGCCAACACGGCCGCAAGCCATATTCCAAGTCGCCACGCCATTGGCACACGCCAAATGTAGCGCCCTAGGCTTGCAAGACTTGCAACTAGGTCAACATGGCCGCACGTGCCATTGGCACATGCCAACACGTGCCGCAAGCCATATTCCAAGTCGCTACGCCATTGGCACACACGCCAAATGTAGCTCCACATATTGCAAGACTTGCAACTAGGTCAACATGGCCGCACGTGCCATTGGCACATGCCATTACGTGCCGCAAGCCATATTCCAAGTCGCTTATGCCATTGGCACACGCCAAATATAGCGCCCTAGGTTTGCAAGACTTGCAACTAGGTCAACATGGTGCAGACATGCCATTGGCACATGCCAATACGTGTCGCAAGCCATATTCCAAGTCGCTATGCCATTGGCACACGCCAAATATAGCGCCACACAGGGCTTGCAAGACTTGCAACTAGGTCAACATGGCCGCACGTGCCATTGGCACATGCCAACACGTGCCGCGAGCCATATTCCAAGTCGCTATGCCATTGGCACACGCCAAATATAGCGCCACTAGGCTTGCAAGACTTGTAACTAGGTCAACATGGTCAAGACGTGCCATTGGCACATGCCAACACGTCACGCCAAGCCATATTCCAAGTCGCTATGCCATTGGCACACGCCAAATATAGCGCCCTAGGCTTGCAAGACTTGCAACTAGGTCAACATGGCCGCACATGCCATTGGCACATGCCAATACGTGCCGCAAGCCATATTCCAAGTCGCTATGCCATTGGCACACGCTAAATATAGCGCCCCCTAGGCTTGCAAGACTCGCAACTAGGTCAACATGGCCGTACGTGCCATTGGCACATGCTAAAACACACCTGGGTAGCCTAACCTGCAAACCATGCAACTTACCACTAAGGCATTCCGCACATGCCATTGGCACATGCCACCACGCGCCATTAGCGACACCACTTGCACTCAAGGCGCAACCAACGAGATATCAACACAAACCTGGGGATGCTTCTTTAGGGTTTTGGTTTGCGGTCACAAAGATGCATGCAGCACTACGCCACATTAAGAAAGCGTGAAAAGAATAAAGCGGTCAAATAAAGAGAGGAAATAATGGGGAAAAACGTTTTCACCATTAAACCATGCGGTTACCACCTCCTCCCATTATTTCACCCTTTACTCTCTTCCTTCATGAGGCTGTGAATCACGTTTCAATCTCGACTTGTATAAATAGGTCTTACCTATTTCCTGAGACGACAAGTCTCGTCGGGAGAAATATACTACACTTACACTCTCGTAAAGGCAACTTTGCAAGCTCTCCCAAAAGCTTTCATCTCTTGCAAGCTTTTCTTAAGCTTTCACTTTCCGATACAAGTCGAGATACTACTCTCCTCAACACCTTTCTCTCGCTTCCCTCCCAAATCAACCCTTCTCCTCCACTTTGTGACCGACAAGTCCGGAACGGCCATTCTTGGTTTAGGCCGGACTTATGATTGATCTCTCGAATCTATAAAGTGCTCACGTGCAGCACATTTGTTTAGGAGTTTAAACCAGTTTCCACCACCGCCGCATTTATCGAAATCGGCAGAAACGATTTTCACCCATAAACAGACTTAAAAGATGGTCGTGAATGAAAAGGAACGAGTCTCTTGAGAATCTGGTTTGGCATAAGTTATGGATAGATTTATCCATTGCAAGTGATCCAATTCATTTAATCGTCAGCTGTTGTTATTGGCTAAGGTGGATCAATGATGGAATGATGATTTTGGTACCAAGTGCTAAGATAGTACTCTGATGGATTTCTAAATTCGGTGTACCACAGATGTTATGGATTAGCAAGATTGTTTCGAGCAACTTAACATTCTAAGCTAAGTACTGCATGGAATGGTATATCTTGGTTCTCTTCGTGAAAGAAAAGTTCTAAAAATATGAACATGTGATATACAAAGAGATGTTGTGTGTAAGTGTAATCTTGTGAGATTTAAATCAAATGAGTGGTGTATAATCTACGTACATATAATAAGTGAAAAGAAACGTTATATGTATGTGATACAGTGGTAATGTTGAAGTCCAACAATTGTGGAGGTAACTATGGATTAGTTTCATGTCAAGGAAAGCTAGCTTTGTCGACACATAAGTAACTGAATAAGGAATGGCCATCTTATTGGAAGAGTTACAAGAGATTGTGTTACATATATATGACATGCAAACATGATAAGCATGCGTTAAGTTACGTACAACAAGTTGGCATAATCTCTAGTGAATAGTCGTAGGGAGACCGCTGCGTAACATGATAAACTAGAGATATAAAAGGATCATCGAAGGGAATGGGCTTAAAGCCTACAGTGCTTAATTGTATTAAGGGAAACCTAACCTAGTTGACTGGAGATCCCAAGATCTAGGTTCAACGGAAAACAAAAATTAAGAACGCGATTCACACGAAGCTAATCGGGGGAACATAAATAGGGATATGTTTCTACCCATTCCTATGATGACACAGTCTTCGCCTATCATGCAGTTAAGGATAAGCGATGCTTTTAATGGTTCTAAGATTTGGAAATTCCAAATAGGTATGGCAGGATACTATTAAATAGGAAATCACCTATATAAAGTGAGAAGTGTGGCCGACTTCCGTGAGAACCTTTGATAGGATAGGTTCATCTAAAAGCGCTTTTATGAATTCGGGAATTGTTCAGGGGTCGAAATGAACACAACCATGAGAACCAACTTGGTGAGGAAATAAATTGTGTGATAGTTATTGTCTTGGTTTACACTTAAAACCGCCAGTTCAAACCGCACACCGACCCAATGAGTAAGCTTGGTAGCTATTCACTAAGGAAGGTTGAAAGCTACCTATCCCCCATGCAATTTATCTCCGTTGAACTCTCTTTAGTGTCTGTTTGCATTGTCATTTACATGGTTAAAAGAATTTTCATTCATGTGGGGGATTGTTGGAAAATTGTAAATCAATTTACATATGAATGAACAATCTTAGGTTAAGTGCCTTAATGGATTTGGGAGTTGGGTTATTGTTTGGGCTTTATATGACTTTGGTCCCGGGTATGAAAGTTAGTTTCACCAAGTGTCACTTCCAAACTAATAGGCAAGAGAACCTTTCACGGGGAAAGGATGCAACCCTTCGTTATAACCAGATAGGGATTCATGTTTAGCATCCCTTGAAGAATCTCCATGAAACATCACATAGTTTCTATGAAGAGGCACCTAACATCTATAAATACCATGCACACGGTTAGATTAGAAATCAACCGATTAGAAACCTAATTATCATTCTATTGTTTCTAAAATCATCTTTAAGTTTGTGTCAAAAGAGAGAGTTCATCACTTTAAGTTTGGTTGCCGTTGCCGAAGTTTGAGTGCTACTACATCGAGAAGATAGTCGTTGTATCTGGGAGACAGGACATCGAACAGTAAGCACGATGCGGGGGTGAATCTGTCTTAAGGCTAGAGGATATAATCCTTGCCTCACTTTGATTTCGTTTAATTGGGTTTGCGTTTCTCTTCTTCTTCTCTGTTTGTTTTATTGCAGTTTATACACAAGATTGCCAACAAACTTAAGACAGAATTCGTCTAGTTTTCTTGTGTGTACTCTAACGTGGATTGATTAATTTCCCTTTCGTTCCTAACTATACTTATACTAATTATTTATTTATCCCGTGTATGGTAGAAATTTTAATTGGTCTAAGTACGGAGTTGAGGGAAACTAGAATTGTTTTAGTTTAAGTTATTAATCGGTCATGATTAATATACGATTGCCTACTCGGGTAGGTTACATGGGGCTTATCACTTTGGTTAAATGCAGGTTTCTTTTCCTCTAGTAAGATATATGCGGTAGGTCTGTTAGTATCTTGTAAATTATTGTCGTTCCGTTGGTGATCACGATAACGCCCATGTGAATGATAACTTGGAAGATTGTGTTTTAATCCTTAGTGTGATTTTATGGTGTTTGCAACTAATATGTTTTATACCATAAAGATTGGTATATAGACACAGGTTCCACAACATATTGGATAGTAAGTACGTTCCACAACATTTTGGATTGTAAGTGCAAACCTAGAACACTTTAGCAAAAAGGTGCTAATTTAGTGTGTCGTTTCATTTTAAATATGAAAGCATTAATTTTGGTTTATACACTCGTCTCTGTGTAAATGCATCTTCTACCGGAAGGGTTAACTCCTTTTGAGTGAACCCCATTTTAAAAGTAAAAAAGCGGAACTGTACAGGGCTGTGGTCAAACTTGCGTCTAGCCGTTAGGCTACACGCCAATAAGACCTACTTGAAACGAAAATAAACCTCTCCAGGCCATTCTACAGAAAGAATAAAACCTGGCCTACCCTCATAAAACTCATAATCATCTTTGGCCAACAAACATGCTTGTTTAGCCGAAGCATCTGCTGAAAAATTAACTTCCCTATAGTTGTGAACATAGCGTATATTTGTATAGAAACTTCTCGCCATTTTCCACTTCTGCATCAGCTGCCATGGTAATTCACCCTTCTGAAGAGCTAGAATGCAACTCATAGAGTCCGACCTAACACAAAGATTTGTAACATTCCACCTTTTGGCAACCATGGCACCATAAATAACCGCACAAACTTCAGCATAATAGTTGGTTTGCCAGCCAAGACCAACACAAAGAGCGTCAAGGACTGCCGAATTTGAATCTCGAAAAGTAACACCAGAACCAGCTTGGCCTGGGTTTCCACGTGAAGCACCATCACAACAGATCATTATCTCTCCAGTATTGGGCGGCGTCCAACTAACTTTCAAGAGGAGTCGAGTTCTTGCATGATCTATGCTTAACTCTAAAAACTCCAAATGCGCCAATCCTCCATGATATTATACATATGACCCTTTAATCTAATAGAGTAATCACGGATAACCTGATAAACTCTACCTTTAAATCCCAACCATCGAACTCGCATATCATCAAAATAAGCCTTGTTGCGCATTTTCCATAATTCTGTAACTATTGCAAGATTTGCAACAAGCCACAGATCTTTCACCATCCTATCGCCTTTGCAGCCTTATAAGAGGCCACAAGATCTTCTTTTGCTTGCAGATTAAAAATTCCAGCCGCCCAAGCCCAAATTCGCTTAGCAATTCTGCAATGCCAAGTGATATGGCTAACATCTTCACAACTTACTCTACACAGTGGCACATAGACGGCATCTCCCTGCCTGTCTTCTTAGTGATGTTATCTTGATGAGCGCAACATTGCTTCTTCCAAACCTTCCAAACTGCACCAAGCACCATCAACAATAATATCACTCACTTTGGCCTTAAAATCAGTAGGGCCTTTGGAAGTGATGCCAAGCCTCTGTGCAATCGAAAAATCACCACACCAATTATCAAAAAATAAGGAAGTATTAGCACCATTACCTATAATTGAGCGAGTATGCCTTTGCACAAAATTGTGAACCAATCTGATTCCTGGAAAAACCGAAGAACCCAGTTTATAATCAAGACTTGGGCCAGGTTTTTGAGGGCTATTTAGGTGAGAGTTGGACATCTTTTGGGTTGATCTTTTATCATTCAGTTTACACAAGAGAAGAGAAGAATGAGAGTTAGGCTTGGGAGTTGGAGATTGTTAAGTGCATATTTTCTTATATTTAGTGTCGAATTTATGCTAGTAATTGCTTAGTTTCTTGCAAATTATTATTGTTTATGGGTAAAAATCGTTTCTGCCGATTTCGGTAAATTCGGTAGGTGAGTGAGAAACTGGTTCAAACCCTAAACAAATGTGCTGCACGTGAGCACTTTATAGATTCGAGAGATCAATCTGTACAAGTCCGGCCTAAACCAAGAAATGGCCGTCCCGGACTTGCTTCGGTCACAAAGTGGAGGAGAAGGGTTGATTTGGGGAGGGAAGCAAAGAAAGGTGTTGAGACCAGAATAGTCTGGGAGAGTAGTATCTCGACTTGTATCGAAAGTAAAAGCTTGGGAAGCTTGCAAGAGATGAAAGCTTTTGGGAGAGCTTGCAAAGTTGCCTTTTCCGAGAGTGTAGTATTTTTCTCTGACCGAGACTTGTTGTGCTGGTGGAAATAGGTAAGACCTATTTATACAAGTCGAGATTGAAACGTACCCTGGTCTCATGAAGGAAGAGAGTAAAGGGTGAAATAATGGGAGGAGGTGGTAACCGCATGGTGTTAATGGGTGAAAACGTTTTCACCATTATTTCCGCATTTATTTGACCGCTTTATTCCTTTTTACGCTTTCTTAATGTGAGTGTAGTGTACGCTGCAAGCTGTGACCGCCAAACCAAAACCCTGGAAAGCATCCCCCAGTTTGTGTTGATATCTCGAGTGTTGGTTGCTCCTTGAGTGCAAGTGGCGCTGCTAGTGGCGCGTGTGGCATGTGCCATTGGCATGTGCGGAATGCCTTTGTTGCGGGTTGTACTTGAGCGCAAGTGGCAATGCCGAGCTGCTAGTGGCGTGCGTGGCATGTGCCAATGGCATGTGCGGAATGCCTTGGTGGTAGGTTGTACGTTGAGTGTAAGTGGCAATGCCAAAGCTGCTAGTGGCGTGTGTGGCATGTGCCAATGGCATGTGCGGAATGCCTTGGTGGTAGGTTGCATGGTTTGCAAGTTAGGCTACCAGCGTGTGTGTTTGGCATGTGCCAATAACATGCGTGGCCGTTAGGGCCGTGGCTTTGGTAGGAAAAGCTACCAACGAGCATGTTGGCATGTGCCAATGGCATGCGTGAAAAGCCCAATGAGCATGTTGGCATGTGCCAATGGCCGTGGCCTTGCCTAGTAGGAAAAGCTACCAAGCGAGCATGTTGGCATGTGCCAATGGCATGCGTGGTGGGGCCGTGGCCTTGGTAGGAAAAGCTAAGAAGCATGTTGGCATGTGCGAATGGCATGCGTGGCCATTAGGGCCGTGGCCTTGGTAGAAAAAGCTACCGGCAAGCATGTTGGCATGTGCCAATGGCATGCGTGGCCATTAGGCCGTGGCCTTGGTAGGAAAAGCTACCACGAGCATGTTGGCATGTGCCAATGGCATGCGTGGCCATTAGGGCCGTGGCCTTGGTAGGAAAAGCTACCAATGAGCATGTTGGCATGTGCCAATGGCATGCGTGGTGGCCAGGGCCGTGGCCTTGGTAGAAAAAACTACCAGCGAGCATGTTGGCATGTGCCAATGGCATGCGTGGCCATTAGGGCCGTGGCCTTGGTAGGAAAAGCTACCAGCGAGCATGTTGGCATGTGCCAATGGCGTAGCGGCTTAGTTTGGCATGGTTGCCAATGAGTGTGATATGTAGTTTGGTTTTGGCGTCGCTGCCATGGTGCGCAGTGTGCGGCTTGGTTTGGCGTCGTTGCCATGGTGCTGATGTGCGGCTTGGTTTTGGCGTCGTTGCCATGGTGCGTGCGGCTTGGTTTTGGCGCGTTGGCTTGTGTGCGGCTTGGTTTGGCATTGTTGCCATGGTGCGCAGTGTGCGGCTTGGTTTGGCATTGTTGCCATGGTGCGCAGTGTGCGGCTTGGTTTGGCATTGTTGCCATGGTGCGCGAGTGTGCGGCTTGGTTTGGCATTGTTGCCATGGTGCATGGATGTGCGGCTTGGTTTGGCATTGTTGCCATGGTGCGCGAGTGTGCGGCTTGGTTTGGCATTGTTGCCATGGTACGTAGTGTGCGGCTTGGTTTTGGAATTAGGGTTACGTGTCGAAAACCTAATCGGTATTTTGAAAAAATACCCCTATTAATTATTTACACTGAGTTAAATGCTCTTAGTTAATGTGTTGCGGGTAACACTAGGTCATGGGGTTTTACGATTTTACCCCTTGTTTAAAAACCACCATCAACATTAAGTCCCCGCTTAGCTCGGAGCGGGGGCTTTGTTGCGAGGTAAGCATAAGATGGTGACAAACTATCAACAAAGAAACCGTAAAGAGAATTGAGGAGGCTTGTCTGACCTTTTATAAATAGGATTTGGAATCCTTGCCTCGGTAGTTTTGCACAAATCGGGAGAAGGTGGCACAATTGGTGGGGCTAGGGTGCAGCTTGGGCGACGTTGGGAAATTAGCGTGAGTTGGGAAACTGAGTGTGCTAGCTGGTGGGACCGGCGCAAGGTGTGGAAGTTGTGCGTGCTTGCAGGCGTGACTTGGGCGGCCATTGGGAAGTCGGCGCAATTGGTGGGGCCGGTGCAACTTGGGCGACGTTGGGAAGTTGGCGTGAGTTGGGAAGGCGATTGTGCTAGTTGGTGGGACCGGCGCAAGGTGTGGAAGTTGTGCGTGCTTCTTTGGCGTGACCGATGTAAACAAGGAGGGAGTTTCTTCAGATAGCAAAGTTTCCTTATCTTGCTTTCCTTCACGTGCGGCTTCAATTAGGGCATTATTCATGCTAAAATCTAGAAGCGTTATGTCCCTCATTGCTCCCTTTCCCTTTTTAAGATTCCGTATTTATACCCAAAAATAATTGCATCGTCTCCTCGTTTGAGAAAAGGGTTCTTCTTGTCGAGTTTCTCTCTTTGTCATGTCGCACAGAGATGAATCATCTCCTAACCAACCAAGTTCTCCAAGTGAAGGCGTGAGGTCTAATTCTTGCAAAAGCACCCCAACCAGGGTTATTCGGGCTAAGAAGATCATACCGGTATGTTTTCTTATTCTTCTCTGCTCGTGTTATCCTCTTTTATATGTGCATAGATATGGTAGAATTGGGTCATTTTTTTTTATCTTTTGCAGTGTGTGATTGGACCCTCCAGGGATGGCTGCGCCTTTAACTCTTCGGAGAAGGATTTCGGACTTGGTGAAGATCGGTCTTCTTCTCTTGAGGAGGCATTGGTTGGGACTAAATCTCCATTCCACGAAGCTAGTGAAATCATTAAGGACCTCCCTTCCATCTATCCCCATGAAGAACAGGTGCATATTCAGACTTTCTTGGGTTCAGTGAGCATGGAGGAGGGGCGAGAGAACAAGGAAGAGTCTTGGCATGTTGAAAGGTTTCAGCGTGGTAAAGCCTTTCCTCGATCTGGGCATGGGGCGGATCGGACTTTTTCTAGGTTGAAGCGTCGGAAAAGTGAACGTGTGGTGGTCTTGGAGGAGAGCGCCATGATTCTTGACCCTGATGTGGATGAATCAAAGACTTTCTCCGAAATGTATTTGAGAAAACCTTTGAATGATCATATGATGGCAGCGAAATAGCCTTTGAAGTTGATGCCAAAGGTGTTGTTGGTGATAGGAGGGGTTATGGTGGCGTATCTTTGGAATGGTCGTCGGGGAGGACACGCTAGCTGCTGGTCGCTTCGGGATGGGATATTGAGGTTCTTCTTTGCTAAAACCGTTGAATGGAACCTTTGTTGCCCGAAGGATTCTTTGGGGAAGTGCTTGAAGATAGCTTTGCCCGAGGGGACTTGTGCTCCATCCTTTGAGGGCTAGTTCCTCCCTTTTGTTATTTCTGTTAGCTGCTTAGTTCCCCTGGTGTCCCCCTTTTTTTGTAAACTCGTCTTTTCCTTCTTCTTCATCAGTCGACACTTTGCTTCCTATATATTTTTTTTTTTTTTTGAAAGAGGTTGTGGTATGATGGCTCTGTAATGGTTTTCTGGGTTTTTCTGGTGTATTTCTCTGATATCTGAAGGATTCGCTCGGAGAGAGATATTTTTTTTTTTATTTTATTTTTTATTTTTTTTTTGACAAAAGGGGAAATCCCTAGGGAAAAAATACAAACGGTGTATTCATCCTGGGGAATTACAGCTATTAAGAGGAATTGTTAAAGGAAGTACTGAAAAAGGGAGTGATTGGGAAGTACAGCATTTTAGGGATTCGATTTCTTGAGCCATCGCGAGTGAACTATCACGCCTTCGGTGTGTGTGTGTATTGACGAGCTTGCAATATCCTCCCAAAAGGGTATCCGCAACTGAGATCTGACTCACCTTCACCTTCATTGGGCAAATCCATTTTTACTGTCATCCTCCCAACTTGAAACGAGCTTTCCTTAACCACCACATCTCCGATTGAAAACGGGTTCAGACGTCGTGTAACCGTTTGAGCCTTGGCTTCGTTGGTTTCGATAGAAGTTTCCAAGCTTCTTGAAAAGTGTTCGAATGGTCCAGCTCCCCATTCACATTTCTTGACAGCGTTTGTGCCAGTAATCGCGCCAAGTCCCCATGAGAATGGGGGAAGGAAAGACTCAAGTTGCGAGAAAAGGTTGCTCGGTCGGACTTACTTGCATTTGAAAATCATGGGCTAGCGTCAACGGGTCCTCTCCGGATGCCTGGGTTCCTTCAATAGCTCATTGATGCGACAACCCGTGGGATGATTTGTTGGGAATTCCTTCGGGCGTGGACGTCAGCAGAGGGTGTACATCCAATTTCGCTTTGTTGTTGAGCACCCATAAACGTCCCAAAATCATGTCATGATCTAGTTCTTTGACAATGTGGAACTTGCCGTGTGTTATAGCGTCTCCCATCTTGATCTCTAGGTTGATGTAGCCATGCGCGTTCAAAGCCTCTCCTCTCAAGCTCTTAATCACAGACGGGGAATAGGTAGCGTCTTGTTTTGTAAATCCATTTGCCTTTAGTGTCTTGAAAGTAATGATGTTGTGGTCGGAGGTCGTGTCGATGAGCGTGTCGTAAAATTCATTACCTCTTAAACGGGACGTGGTCGGCAGTCCCGGTTCTCGCCCACTGTTTGGGAAGCTTGGGCCCTTGGCGTGGATTCCGAGGAGAGAAAAGCCGTTCGCCGGATACAACACGATTGAGAGCTGCGAAAATATCTTGGCGTTGAACCTTGGAAAGATAGAGAATTTCGCATACATGTCGCATCATGGATTGTACGGTCTCGTGCACGGAGTCCCAGGAGGAACCGCATTTCTTATTGGGAGTGGGTCTCGATGCACTCTTTCGTCTCCTAGTTGGAGTTCTCCTGCTTCTATCCTTTCTTTGAAAATATGCTTTAGTCTGTTGCAATCGCTAGTCGGGTGGTGAACGAACCTGTGGTAATGGCAGTATTTGGGGTTCTCCATCTCAGCCTCAGTTGGTGGACTTCTGAGCGGTGGCAATCGATGACATCATCTTGAACCCCAGGCTTCTAGGAGGTCAATCACCTCCTCGATGGGGAATGGGAAATCAAGGGTATTTCCTTCGGTCTCACGATCTTTGCACAGGAGTTTTAGTGACGATCTTCCGTTGCGAGGGTTCCCGTTGCGCCGGCGCTTCACGTTTGGTGGTGGCTCGTAGTTGCGGCTTTCCTTTTTCCTCTTTCGTTTACTATGTTCACGGAGGATGAGCCGGCATTAAATTGTTTGCTGATGAGGCGTCTACTCCCGCGGGTTTCGCGCGTCTTGATTCGAGTTGGCCTAGTTCTTTCCGGTAATCTTTGGTCTTGTTGTTGCGCATCGTCTGGCGGCTTCGTGGAGTTCGGAGAACGTTTGGAAACGCAAGTTTTCTAGCAGGGCGCAGTAGATTGGAACCATACCATTGATGCATGCGTTCACCAATTGTTGTTCGGTCACGTTTGGGTCGTGACAGTTGAGTGCTTGAACCCTGAACCTTTTGACGAAATCATTCGGATGTCCGTTATCCCACTGGTACATTCTTCCGAGGTCCGAAAAAGTAACTTGTTCAGACACGAAGAAGTATTTCTTGTAAAACGCGGTGACCATGCTACTCCAGTTGGGAATGCTGCTCGGTGGGATGCTGTTGTACCATGTATACGCCCTTCCAGTAAGTGATTTTGAGAATTCCCTAAACGAAGAACGTGATTATATTCATGTTCACCTAGGGATTCCAGGAAACGAGAAACATGCTCACGTGCATTCCCGGTACCATCGTACAGGGTAAATTGAGGAGAAGAGTACCCCCTTGGGAGAGGGATTCTCGTATTTCGGATGGGTAAGGGGGTTGGTGATGATGCACGTCCAACTCATCATTCTTGATTCGGTTGCGGAGGAGTTGTTCCAAATCTTCTCTCGTGACAAAGTTGGGTGGCTGATTTCTTTCCAACGGGATTCTAGTGCGAGTTTCCTCATCCATGGAGGCGTGCTCCGTCGAGGTGCTGGCGTCGGGGTTGTTGGAGACGTTCCTAAATGGCTCCGGAGGGCGCGACTCACGTGGTAGTCGTTACGTCGGGGTCTTGAGAAAGATGAGTACCTCCTTCGCGTTGAAACCATATTCATCCTGGGGCTCGGCGAGCATCTCTTGTCGTTCCATCAGATCAGCGATGGTGACGTAAGGGCGACTTCCTCTTGTCCCTCCGGTTTCTCGTCCCGTCGGCGGGGTAGTTGGGATCTTGGTCGTGGTCGGAGGCGCCATGCTAGACGAAGCATTTGGGGTCGTGGCGGCGGCTCTAGCCCTGGTGACTGGTGGCGCGACACCCGAAAAGATATTTTCGTTGTCGTGATTAGAGGGTTGTGCAGAGACACTAGAGGAGGCAGCGGCTCTGGCCCTGGTGATTGGTGATGTTACACTTGAGGGAGTGCATTCGATGTTGCTATTGTCAGCCGGTGACGTAATAACGTTATTGGGAGAGATGCTAACATCGGGGGTGCGTTCTGTGTTGGTGTTCTCGGCAGCCGCTCCGGACCTGAGTTCCACCATGTTGGGATTTGACGTTCGGGAAACGAAATCAGGAGTCGGAGTTGGTATTGTAACCGATAGATCAATCCTCCCGCTGTGGTCGCCAATTGTTTATGGGTAAAAATCGTTTTGCCGATTTCGGTAAATTCGGTAGGTGAGTGAGAAACTCGGTTCAAACCCCTAAACAAATGTGCTGCACGAGAGCACTTTATAGATTCGAGAGATCAATCATACAAGTCCGGCCTAAACCAAGAAATGGCCGTTCCGGACTTGCTTCGGTCACAAAGTGGAGGAGAAGGGTTGATTTGGGGAGGGAAGCAAAGAAAGGTGTTGAGACCAGAATAGTGCAGGAGAGTAGTATCTCGACTTGTATCGAAAGTAAAAGCTTCGGAAGCTTGCAAGAGATGAAAGCTTTTGGGAGAGCTTGCAAAGTTGCCTTTTCTCGAGAGTGTAGTATTTTTCTCTGACCGAGACTTGTTGTCGGGGTGGAAATAGGTAAGACCTATTTATACAAGTCGAGATTGAAACGTACCCTGGTCTCATGAAGGAAGAGAGTAAAGGGTGAAATAATGGGAGGAGGTGGTAACCGCATGGTGTTAATGGGTGAAAACGTTTTCACCATTATTTCCTCATTTATTTGACCGCTTTATTCCTTTTCACGCTTTCTTAATGTGAGCGTAGTGTACGGTGCAAGCTGTGACCGCCAAACCAAAACCCGGAAAGCATCCCCGGTTTGTGTTGATATCTCGAGTGTTGGTTGCACCTTGAGTGCAAGTGGCGCGCTAGTGGCGCGTGTGGCATGTGCCATTGGCATGTGCGGAATGCCCTTGTTGCGGGTTGTACTTGAGCGCAAGTGGCAATGCCGAGCTGCTAGTGGCGTGCGTGGCATGTGCCAATGGCATGTGTGGAATGCCTTGGTGGTAGGTTGTACGTTGAGTGTAAGTGGCAATGCCAGAGTCACTCTTTTGGCGTGTGTGGCATGTGCGAATGGCATGTGCGGAATGCCTTGGTGGTAGGTTGCATGGTTTGCAAGTTAGGCTACCAGCGTGTGTGTTTGGCATGTGCCAATAACATGCGTGGCCGTTAGGGCCGTGGCTTTGGTAGGAAAAGCTACCAGCGAGCATGTTGGCATGTGCCAATGGCATGCGTGGCCGCTGGGGCCGTGGCCTTGGTAGGAAAAGCTACCCGGCCCGAGCATGTTGGCATGTGCCAATGGCATGCGTGGCCGCCGGGGCCGTGGCCTTGGTAGGAAAAGCTACCAGCGAGCATGTTGGCATGTGCGAATGGCATGCGTGGCCGCTGGGGCCGTGGCCTTGGTAGAAAAAGCTACCAGCGAGCATGTTGGCATGTGCCAATGGCATGCGTGGCCATTAGGGCCGTGGCCTTGGTAGGAAAAGCTACCAGCGAGCATGTTGGCATGTGCCAATGGCATGCGTGGCCATTAGGGCCGTGGACTTGGTAGGAAAAGCTACCAGCGAGCATGTTGGCATGTGCCAATGGCATGCGTGGCCGCTGGGGCCGTGGCCTTGGTAGGAAAAGCTTCCAGCGAGCATGTTGGCATGTGCCAATGGCATGCGTGGCCGCTGGGGCCGTGGCCTTTGTAGAAAAAGCTACCAGCGAGCATGTTGGCATGTGCCAATGGCATACGTGGCCATTAGGGCCGTGGCCTTGGTAGGAAAAGCTACTAGCGAGCATGTTGGCATGTGCCAATGGCATGCGTGGGTCGTGGGGCCGTGGCCTTGGTAGAAAAAGCTACCGGCGAGCATGTTGGCATGTGCCAATGGCATGCGTGGCCATTAGGTCCGTGGCCTTGGTAGGAAAAGCTACCAGCGAACATGTTGGCATGTGCCAATGGCATGCGTGGCCATTAGGGCCGTGGCCTTGGTAGGAAAAGCTACCAGCGAGCATGTTGGCATGTGCCAATGGCATGCGTGGCCGACTTGGCCTAGGTTGCATGGTTTGCAAGCCTAGGGCGCTATATTTGGCATGTGCCAATGGCGTAGCGGCTTAGTTTGGCATGGTTGCCAATGAGTGCGATATGTAGTTTGGTTTTGGCGTCGCTGCCATGGTGCGCAGTACGATATGTAGTTTGGTTTTGGCGTCGCTGCCATGGTGCGCAGTGTGCGGCTTGGTTTTGGCGTCGTTGCCATGGTGCGCGGTGTGCGGCTTGGTTTTGGCGTCGTTGCCATGGTGCGCAGTGTGCGGCTTGGTTTTGGCATTGTTGCCAGGGTGCGCGGTGTGCGGCTTGGTTTGGCATTGTTGCCATGGTGCGCGGTGTGCGGCTTGGTTTGGCATTGTTGCCATGGTGCGCAGTGTGCGGCTTGGTTTTGGAATTAGGGTTCGTGTCGAAAACCCTAATGGGTATTTTGAAAAATACCCCTATTAATTATTTACACCTGAGTTAAATGCTCTTAGTTAATGTGTTGCGGGTAACACTAGGTCATGGGGTTTTACGATTTTACCCCTTGTTTAAAAACCACCATCAACAATTGTATATTACGTTTGTTTTGTTTTATTTATGTTTTGTTAGGTGAATCATCCAAAAGAAGTGAATTGGCACTTAATTGTGCAATAAAAGAAGTTAGCCGCAAGGGTAGAAGGGTCAAAGACCAAGTAAAACTCATTCGAATCTAGGAGTGCTTGCTCTCATCTTGAAGAGGACAAAAAGACGAAGCCAACGGCGAAATAATGGAGTCAATCCGACATCCTATGGAGAAGTTATAGGCGAGACGAGAAGTTGAGCTTGTCGGTTCCTCAGAACTGACAGTATAATGGGAGTGAAGCAGAAAATGAACTGCCAGTCTTGCAAGACTGACAGTTGAAAGCTAAATACTAAGAGCACCTGCTAATTGGATAAGGGGCTGCCGCTATCATCTTCTTCACCATGCATTCACGACCATTTTAGGGTTCATGCAGAGGCTAACGGTGACGAGACTTATGAACTTGCAGCCATTGCCGTCCTGTTTACGAAGAGATTTTGCTGTGATCCATGAAGACGATGGAGGAGCTGTTGGGATGGAATGTAGCAGAGTTGATGACGAACTGTGATGACAGAGTACGAAGGAGTGGCATGAGTGACTGTGATGATTGAAGCTGGATTTCGAGTTCGAGTTATAGCATGGAACAATGGGAAGACTTACAGGTAGTAATGATCAATGGAGAGGGTTCAACAGTCGATCTGGGGTTCATAATGGTGCATGTCCGGTGATGGAAAGCTGGAGTAAAAGCTGACGCTGATGACTAATGAGAAAACTCGATGGAGATTGGTGGAGTTGAGCTTGGAAGCTGATGGCGTCTGCTGGCAGAGATGGTGTTGTGGACTGAGTCTGGAAGCTGAGAAGATAACTCAAGAGGGAGAAGTCAGTTGAAACTCGAAGTGGGAGATGAATGGGACTCGAATGACAGAGATGGATAGCTCAAGTTTGTTTGGCTTTGATGTTACAGTTGGGGTCGAGAAAAGATGGAATCAATTGTGCTGTTGCTGTTCAGTCACGGCAAGAAGATGTTCGGTAGAGAGCTGGCAATTGACGGAGCTGATGATGGAGCTCAGGTGAGAAAGACTCAAGCATGGGAGATGCAGGACTGATGGTGGTGTGCTGAGATGGCAGCGATGAAGCTGATGTTGTTGGATTGAATGCAGTTATATATGGCAATAGAGACTGATGGCAGCAATGAAGAAGAAAGCAGAGATTTGGTGGTTGTTGTTATCTATGTACTGGGTGATCAAAAATAAAGAGTTGTGATGGTGATTGATTATCGAAGTTAGAAAAGCAGAGATTGAAGAGAATGGAGAGTAGCAAACTGTTGCTAATGGTTCAAACTCGAGTATATTAGCTTGCTGCCATTGAGGGCAGTTCATGGTTGATGTGGATGCCTATGTTGTAAAAGTCGAGCGCCTGGAGCGCCTAGGCGCCAAAGGCCCACAAAGCGCAGGGTCAGCGCCCGAGGAACCATATCTTAGACTACTTCCTACACTAGCGCCTTAGGCGAGCGAGTATAGCGCTTTAGGCGCCTCGCGGAAGGCTTAGGCGCTAGATTAAGCTCCAAAGGCGCCAAATTCGTTTTACAGAGAAATATTTTCTCCTGGATCTTCTCTTCTTTTGGATATTGATGAATCAAAGATATTGCGGAGATTTTATAGCTAATTAGTTAACAAATATCTTAAATGTACATTAATAACAGAGATTTTATAGCAAATTAATTGTCAAACAAAATATATAAAAGGAAGGCCAGAATAAATAAGCGCAATCAAAGATATGTGTGACCATATATTGTGCTTTATCGCCGGAGCAAATTGAGTTCTTAGTTTCCTTTCTTTATTTGTAAATTTTGAATTTCCTTTGTACTGTAATTACTACCTCTGATATCACGGATGTAATTATGTAAAGAATATATGTAACTATATGCTTTTGTTTTGGTCTTCTCATCGATAGAGAAACAAGGAAAATTATCTTCTGTAACTTAACTATGTACATATATTTTCAATCAAAGAATATTCTTGATATACACCATGAATAGTTACAGGAATTCTCGCAAATCACAAGGGAGTATAAGAAGATGATGCTCATATCACAAGGCAGTATAAGAAAGAAGAAGAATACCCTGCTGATGATGAGAGTTGGGATAGCTAGGATTATTAAACAGACGTACAACCATAAAGAGCATTGCAACCAAAAGAGTGAAAAGGGGATTATGAGCATTGCAACGAAAAGAGTGAATAGAGGATTATGAGCATTGCAACCAAAACAGGATTATGATAAATTATATTCATGGTCGCCTAGGCGCCTGGGCGTTAGGCGACAGGCTTGGCGCCTCGCCTCGCCTAGCGCCTAACACAACATAGGTGGATGCTGCTCGAGCTTTACAGGGAATGAAGAGAAAGTTAAAAGAATTCTCACGGAGAGCCTGGTATACGTGAAGTTATCTGCCAGAGCTGAGAGAATTCAGGGAGTTTGAAAACTCACTGATGGATATGTATCCGAGGGAGTTGGTCGAATTCATAGAGAAGTCAGGAAGAAAATATTTTCACGGAGTGATGTGTGGTCGTGATGTTGACGGAAGTAAATAAAATCTCAGGGAAAAAAATATCTCACGGGGAGATATCTGTCCGTGATTCTGGCGGAGTAATTTGAAATCCAGGGAAAAAAATATATCACGGTGGGTTACCTGTCCGAGAACTGTGACGGGATGAAGAACAAAAGTCAGGGGAAAATAAAACTCATAGAGGGAGGAGTGTCCGTGAGTCCGTAGATAGGAAAAAGAATAGTATCTTGGGCTTGACTTCACCACTTTGCACGCAAGCCCAATTATCTGTGGCAAATTCTTTCCACGACCAAGACTTGGGCATGAGCCGTTTTTGGGGATTTGGCAACGTTTTGGCAAGTTGCCATATGATTTCGACCGGGGTTTAGCGCACGGGCACAGCCACAATTTGGACACCTATATAAGAGATATTTCTATCTTTTAATCTTTTATCAAGCTTTTGGGGAGAAGAACACAAGAGGAGAAACCTAGGGTTTTGGAGCTATTTTCATCACCGTAATTATTTCTCTTACTTTTATCATATGTATCTCATGGGTTTCACTAATCCCATGAGTATCTAAACTTCTTAGTGATTGGGGATGAATTATAAGTTCTAATATATGATTCAATTTAGCATATAAATCTATTTTAACTCTTCACATGATTATTGTTTGTTTTTACAATAATTAATTTTATGTTTGATTGATAAATTATTTAGGTGGCCAACTGAACTAGTTTATTAGTTAACCTAATGCTAGTAGAGAATTAGGATATCCGTAATTGTTGAATAATTCTCTACACGAGTAGAAATTGTGAAACCTTGCAGAGGGATTCTGTGGAGCAATCGCAAGTAAAAACAACACTAGAAAGTGAACCTTGCGCTAAGAGTTCAACTACTAGGATTGACCTAAATTCACAAAATATAAAGCATTCGACCAAATTACACTTAGAGTGCGCTACTTCTAGGTGGTTTATAGAATAGAATATGGCATTCGAGCGCTTCGGTATCTAATGACTTAAGGAATTTTGAGGATAGCACTGCGCTAGCTGCTTTCCTATGGTTGATAATAATCTGTGATTGATAAAGAATAGATGAATATGCTACTTTGATGACTATTTAGTAACGAAGAAGGATTCCCTGATCATATTTCTCCATATTGCTTGCAACTCAATTTTCAATTGCTTTATTTACTTTGTTTACAATCTAAAAACAAAACCCCCCAATTGTGACCTTTTTGACAACTAAACTCCATGCACTTCGTGGGAACGATCCTTGCTTCCATTATATTACCAGTTAATTGTGTGGAAATAAGTGATTTAATTTGTTTGCACTCACGACACGCTTCAAATTTTGGCGCCGCTGCCGGGGATCAGTCGGTAGCTTTAGTTGTTTCTTTTTGTTTTTTTTTGTTTTTTTTTTTAGAATTTGTTTTTAGTTTTTAACTTTGTTTTCTAGATTTTAGTTTTAGGAACTTAATCTCTGGCATCGAAGGATTGGAATTACCAGAGGTGCGGAATTCAAACTCGCAAGGGAACGGTACTTCAAGCAAGTAAGAAGTTGCAAGAAGAACCTTCTACATCAACAATGGTAGGCGGTACAAATAATCAACCTCTACCTCCACCTCCGGAGAGGAAGACGTTGAGAGATCTAACATCACCCTGTTTAGAATCTCAACCACTGTGTATTACTCTAACTGACACAGTGGAACTTAAGTAAAATCTTCTTCATTGGGTTCCAAAGTTCAAGGGACTACCGGGTGAAGATCCTAATCGACACCTGCAGCAGTTTCAGAATACAGTAAGAAGTATGAAAAAGAGCGATGATGATGATGATACAACTTTTCTACAAGCTTTTCCGTTTTCATTAATGGACCAAGCAGAATCATGGTTATATTATCTCCCTTCCGAAAGTATTACCACATGGACCGGAATGAAAAAGCTATTTTTAGAGAAGTATTTTCCTGCTTCTAAAGCTGCAGCTATTCGTAAGGAAATCATTGGAATTGTGCAGATTACTGGAGAATCTTTGTATGACTATTGGGAGAGGTACAAGAGATTGTTGGCGAGTTGTCCACACCATCAGATACCACCACAACTTATCATCACACACTTCTATGAGGGGTTACTACCGCATGAGAGACACTTGATTGATGCGGCTAGCAGTGGTGCACTGGATTATAAAACTATCGAGGAGGCTACTAGTTTGATCAAGAGCATGGCTGCAAATACGTAGCAATTTTATACTAGAGATTCATCGGTGGTTAGAAGAGTTAGTGAGATGGGAGATTATTCACACATGGAGCAACGAATGGGTAATGTGGAAAATATGGTCCAACGGATAGCTTCTGCAGTTGTTCCTTCATATGAAGAGGATGCCGAGGTAAATGCTATATTTCCTAATCAGAGGCCAAGGTATGATCCATACTCTAATACTTATAATCCTGGTTGGAAAGATCACCCAAATTTCAGTTGAGCGAACAAGCAAGCTGCAACTCCTAATCCATATGCGAGACAAGGTGGTTTTCAACAACAATTCCAACCACAATAAAAACCTCCAACTGAAGAATCTAAGATTGACATGCTCATCTCCATGTTTCAACAAAGTCAACAGAAGTATGATCAAAATCAGTTGAAAACTGATAACGCTATTAGAGATTTACAAACTCAGATGGGGCAAATGGCGACAGATATGAATCAAATGAAAGCACAAGCTTCGACAAAGTTGCCATCACAAACTTTTGTAAACCTAAGAGAGCACGTTAATGCAGTAACTCTAAGAAGTGGGAGACAAACTGAAGAGCCACAACAACAAAAAGAGGTTAGTAACGACATCGAAAAGGAAGTATAGGAGGAAACCGTCCCAAAGGAAAAGCCAACCTCAAACGGCCAACCTAAAGACACGGTTCCCACCTTTACCACACCACCTCCTTTCCCTAGTCATTTTGCCAAATCAAAGAAGCAAGCTCAAGATAAGCAGATCATGGATATTTTCAGCAAGATACAAATCAACATCCTATTTATTGAGGCCATCAGAACCGTACCCAGGTATGCTAAGGTTTTGAAGGATTTGTATACAAGGAAGGATAGGTTGATTGCTAATGAAATTACTCGAGTGGGCGAAAGTGAAACAGCTATGCTATTGAAGAAGATGCCTGCAAAGTGTGAAGATCCGGGTGGCTTCACAGTGTCAATTACTATTGGTAATCGACGATTCGAGCGTGCTTTGCTTGATTTATGAGCATCTATAAGTGTTATGTCAGGCGATGTTTATGATTTTTTGAATCTTGGACCTTTGAAAGAGGCAAAGATTACCATTCAATTGGCAAACAAGTCCAATATATATCCTAAGGGAGTCATGGAGGATGTGTTAGTTCAAGTGAATCAGTTAATCATTCCGGTTGATTTCTACATTATGGATATGCAAAATGGAAATAATTGTTCATCTACTTCGTTACTTCTTGGGAGACCGTTTATGAAAACTGCAAAGACGAAGATTGATGTGGATAATGGTACACTCACTATGGAATTTGATAAGGAGATCATTCGCTTCAACATATTTGAGGTTATGCGTTATCCTAGTGATGTGCACTCCGCTTTCTCTATTGATGTTATTGATTCGTTAGCACAACAAATGTTTGATTTGAGCAATGAAGATGAACTTGGAGTTGTGTTGCGAAATAGCATTGATTTAGACGTTCATGGGCAGCCGAATTTGGACGTCTATTTAGTCAATGAGCTAGTGGAGATGTGTGGTGCTTTAACAACATTACAAGAAGCTAAAACGGGTAATATCTCTTATATTTCTTTACCCGTAACTAATGAGGTTCCTTTACCTTATATTGTGCAGGCACCTAAGCTAGAATTCAAGCCTCTTCCCGACCACTTAAAGTATGCTTACTTGGGTGATAAAGAGGAGCTTCCGGTGATTATTGCAAAGAATCTCACTGCCATACAAGAAGAACGTCTACTTCGGGTTCTGAAAGAGCACAAAATGGCCATTGGGTGGACTATTGCTGACATCAAAGGCATTAGTCCATCAATGTGCATGCATAGAATCCTTATGGAAGATGATATCAAACTAGTACGTGATGCTCATCGTAGGCTTAATCCCCCAATGATGGAGGTCGTGAAGAAAGAGATCCTCAAATTACTAAGTGTGGGGGTAATTTACCCAATTTCTGACAGCAAATGGGTTAGTCTGGTGCAAGTGGTGCCTAAGAAATCAGGTGTCACTGTTTTTAGAAATCAAGATGATGAACTCGTTCCTATAAGAGTTCAAACAGGATGGCGAGTGTGCATATACTACAGAAAGCTCAATTCGGCTACCCGCAAGGATCACTTTCCTTTGCCTTTCATTGATCATATGTTAGAGAGGTTAGCGGGACATTCACATTATTGCTTTTTGGATGGTTATTCGGGATACAATCAAATTGTTATTGCACCGGAGGATCAAGAGAAGACTACTTTCACTTGTCCTTTTGGTACATTTACATACAGAAGAATGCCATTTGGTCTTTGCAATGCGCATGCCACTTTTCAGAGATGTATGGTCAGTATATTTTCTGATTATGTGGAAAACATCATTGAGGTATTTATGGACGACTTTAGTGTTTATGGCAATTCATTTGATATTCGTTTAAATAATCTTGAACTTGTGCTAAAAAGATGCATAGACACTAATTTGGTTTTAAACTGGGAGAAATGTCACTTTATGGTGAACCATGGAATTGTACTTGGCCACATCGTGTCCTCTCAAGGGCTCGAGGTAGACAAGGCAAAGATAGACTTGATTAGGAACTTACAATACCCCACTTCGGTGTGGGAAATTCGCTCATTTCTTGGTCATGCGGGTTTTTATAGGAGGTTTATCAAAGATTTCTCCAAAATCGCAATGCCGATGTGCAAATTGTTGCAAAAGGAGGTTGCCTTTAACTTCGACCAGGAGTGTAAGGATCACTACTGGAAAAATATACATTTACAACTGGAGTTTTACAACTCTTTTCTAAACATCGTAGAAAGTCTTATGTTTTACAACTGCTTTCAAAGGAAGAGTTGTTGTATATCATCACTACCAACCCTTAGGAACAAGGGGTTGCGCTAAGAAAACAAACGACAACTCCTTAAGCAAAAGAGTCGTGACGACATTTAGCTATAACGACTTTGTTCCATAAAAGTAGTGACTTAGCCTATCACAATTCTCACAAGAGTTGTTGAAGAACACCAAAATATGATGATGAAAAATAGTGTTAGAGGGGAGATTTGAACATGAACCTACTGCATGGAAGTCTAGCTCATCAACCATCCTTACAATTCACAAGTTTTGTTGAAATAATATTTTTTTAATAAAGACGTATAACAACACTTATAAGTGTTGTTGAAGTAAAAATATAGAATGTTGGAAAAAAAAATGAGGTTGGGGGATTTGATCCTCAGCCTCATGCATGCAAGTCTACACCACTAACCATACCTACACTATCACAAGTTCTGTCAAGGTTGTGGTTTTTTAATATACTAACTTTATGACAACCCTTTATAAGAGTTGTAAAACAAAATATAATGTTCAAAAATAATGCTCAGGTAACTGAGCCGCAAACAGCGTGAAGCCTTCTCTGTAAACAATCACATACATTCTACAATGACAATGCATATCATTTAATATCTATTAGCTGATGAAAGCATGGGCTGAAACCTCAACTGCACTTTTAAGCATTGGCATCGCATAAGCCAAGTACTTCTCAAACTGCTCTCCCATTGCTTGGCAAAATCTGGTATATTCTGCAATCACAACAACTTCACCAAAGAGGGTTAAGTTCAAATATGTAACTGCCCTTTCAAAACCATAACTCAAATTTCAAAACAATAAGTTCAAATGGATGGTTGTGGTGAAAGTTTTTCTACATCCCCTTCCACAACTCTTAAAAAAAGTCGTCGTAAGGATATGACAAAATTTTCTCAATTCTGCAAAAATTTTCTCACTTCTGCAAAAAAAATTTCACTTCAGCAAAAAAATATTTTGTTGTCTGGTTCTGCAAAATTTTTCTCACTTCAGCAAAAAAAAAGGGGGTTAAATCACTAACTTAGGGTTATTGAGATTGGGTAGAAATATCTGAAAACGTTTCCAGGACCAAAATTGTGAACCAGGAAGTTCGAAGTTATTGAGAATATTCCCATGGAATCTTACCCGTAAATGGTTGGATTCATCGTTTTTGCGAACTTTCAGACTTATATAGTAGTTCGTTCCTGGCCAGGCTTCGATCTCGGAACCAGTCTCTTTCTCGAAGTTGATGAATTTGTGTGTGTTTAAGGTTTCTGAGAATATTCCCATGGAATCTTACCCGGAAATGGTTGGATTCATCGTTTTTGCGAACTCCCACACTTATAGTAGTCCGTTCCTGGCCAGGCTTCGATCTCGGAGCCAGTTTCTTTCTCGAAGTTGATGAATTTGTGTGTGTTTAAGGTTTCTGAGAATATTCCCATGGGATCTTACCCGTAAATGGTTGGATTCATTGTTTTTGCGAACTCTCGGACTTATAGTAGTCTACTCATGGCCAGGTTTTGATCTCAGAGCCAGTTTCTTTCTCGAAGTTGACGAATTTGTGTGTGTTTAAGGTTTCTGAGAATTGATGAGTGCCAAATAGTGCATATTTATACACCTTTTTATTGGCATTTTACTCATCTTTTGCGCTTAGAAATCAGATATTATCCCAGATTCTGTGTTTTCTTTGTTTTCAAGAATAAATATTTGTATTAATTAATTTTGTGTTTTTAGGTAATAAATAAAGCTCGGAGAATCTGAGGAGCCAAGGAGCGAAGAATTGGAGTCAAACATCTATGGAGCAGATAGCCAAAGCCCGCGCGCGAATCAGTTGCAACCCAACAAGGAAGACATGGGCTAAAGCTACCCACGACCCGGATCCGAGCCCGTCCACTCCAAGCCGTTGAGATCACACCTGGCTACATCCTACGGTCGCTGCCTCCACGCGCATCGAAGTTCGCTGCTCCCGTGCAACACCAAATCGTCCCAACTCTACCTCAGCCGTTCAGATCTTACCTGCTACATCCGACGCTCGCTCCGACCTTCACATCAAATCCTGATGCACCCGCTTCACATCACACCACCTATATAAGCCCCTATCACCAAAACCTAACCCTATTCTCTTCTCCTCCCCCATACCTCTTCACCCGACACAGAGCAGAGCTCTGCTCTTCCGCCATCTCCTTCCCCTGCCACAACCATCATCACCACCATCTTCTCTTCTGTCACCATCACCCCCACTTTCACCACCAGCCGCATCACCTTACCTAATCACTCTCTAATTCTTTCATAGCTTCTCTCCTAGGAGCTAAGAGAGAAATAGACAGAGATAGGTTAGGGTTTCACCAATCAATCAATTGAAGAAGAGTCAGAGCCGATTAATCAAGAGGAAAACTCGATTCAGAAGATATCAGAGTATGGGTTGAATTATTTTTCAATTAATTTCAATTTTTAAAGAATTAGGGTTTGCTGTTTTGGGGGAATGAATTGCATGTATAAATAGAACCAAAGGGGGTTGATAGGAGGCACGCCTGGATTAGCCGGTGCAGTCATTTAGATTTAATTTCTGTTATTTTTCAGTTTTAATTTAGTTTGCTAGGGTTTCATGAAACCCTAATTCCATGTATGAATTCAACTCAGTTTGAGTTGTCTTGAGTGTTTAAATTTAAAGATAACTTCAATCTTAGCATCCAACACATTGCTCTCACAGTGTATGCCAATGCCATGGATACACTGTAGTTAGAATACCCCTGTGATGATGATGCTGCAGCTCAACCCTTAGGCCCTAATACTAATTCCCTTGACTGGTTGTGCTTAATTAGACAACCAGTGCTCCGGGTTAGTAACTTCAGCTGATATTGGCATCCCTGCATCATTAGCCCTGTGTTAGTGTAGTATCCCTGCATAATTTAGTTTAACTTTGCTTCCTTGTGCATTGTTATTAGCATTGTTGTTGTGCAGTATCCCTGCATAATTTAGTGTAGTATAGCTGTTAAGTTTTCTATGTTTGCTTCATTTACTTTTCTTTTGTTTTTTTTTTAGTTTTTGCAACTTGTATTGCATTCTATCATTGCAATTTTTGGCTTAATCATTGATAGACGCATTTATGTGTCTAATTTGTCCTCAATGTTTCGTATTGTTAGTCTCGATTTTTGTACTAATTTTGGTGTTTTTATGTGCGTGTAGGTGTTTTTGGAGAAATACACTTGTGTGGAAAAAGTTGCTCAAAAAGTGTTATTTGGACCCAGGGAGAAAAGTGATAAAGGCACCCTCATTTTGGATAAGGGCACCCAGCATTCCCAGCCTGATGAAGGCGCCCATGTTTTGGATCAGTGGCACTTCATCCTCTCCATTTCAAATTTTGGTTTTTAAGGAAATTATTGTTCTTCACTGGCGTAATTTTGGTTTGATTTTTGGACATGTTGAAGGAGATTCAATGGTGAAATTTCATGGGATGACTTGTTAAAGCCTAACAGGTTAGTATGGGTCGATTAGACAAGCCTAAATTTGGCTAGAATTGCCGCGAGAAGCAAACAGAGCAAACTTACACGTACACGGTCCGCTTGGGTTTTGAAGTTTTCTTAACGTGTTATGTGCTTGATTATTGGCTCGAGCAACCACCATGAGCGTGTAAGAGATAAACAAGGATATATTACAATGGCAAGGCAAAGTGCAGAAAACAAAAATGGAAAGAAAATATTTTTTCTTCACCGCCGAGTGATGGGAGGATTATACGCAATTATAAGATGATATTTTGTCGCTTTAGAGTATAAAAAGGATCACTGGGACTCGAGGAAGGTATCGAGAGTTGGGAGCGGTTACAAGAGCCGGCAGATCACTGCAGAGTGATTCTGCAGCAGCAGAAGAAGAAGATTGAAGAACACGAAGAACAGAATTCTCCAAGACAGTCGTAAAAACACCGTCGTTGACGCTGAAAATATAAGATCCATCATTCGGATAAACATCGTTATTCTTCTTAAAGAGTGGGTTTGCAACGCTTATAAACGTTGCAAATTCCCGGTTTATTGTATTTTTCTCTTTTTCTTCTTTGTAAACACCATTTGGGCAATAAAAATAAATTTTGAGTGTGTCTACATCATGAGTAGCTAAGCCCCTACACTGGGTCGATGGAGGAAGCTGATTTTCGCACCTGGGTAAATTTATTCTATTTTCTATTTGACTTTTGCATTAATTTATAATAGAATTATGATTTGATAAAATTAGTTGTGATTCAATTAGATAGGTTATGATTTGAATTAAGATAATCTATGCTTAGGGGATACAATTAATGTTTTGAAGATCTACTTTGGCAAAACAAGAGTTGATGTTTTATTTATTCACTGAGCGATAATGTTGAGAATGAATAATGAACCTCGTGTTGTGAATTCGGTGGAATCTAAGACCCAGTGACTCTCTTTTATTTATCTTTTTATTTAAACCCTTTAATTTAATCTTAACAACATCCGAGAGAACGAATCTTAATTACTACTACGAAAACTAAGAAAAATCATAAATCATTTTGGCCTGGTAAGACGCTGGATTTGTTTTTAGATTAATTTGTAGGTTTATTTTTTTTATTTTGTACAAATATTTTCTTTTTCCTTTTTATGCGTTTCTTTTGTATTTATTTTCAGGAATTTTTGAGGATGATGACTTCTTTCCGAGGAGACGTCACCGCAATGACGCCCGCGGAATACATGCGTAGGAAGTCAAATTATCAGGAAACCTCATCTGAGATGACGCTTGCTGAATATATGCGTAGGAAATGGTATGGAGTTTCTGCTCCACATGAGGTAAGTGAAGAATCACATGAAACTATTTATGAGAAGTATTACAAACACACACCGCCTAGTTTGGAACAAAGATTGAGAGTTCGTGAATGTGAAAAATTATTTGTCGATGATGATGAATCTAGTAGACTCTGCTCCAAACAGTAACATATGATGACCCTCGTTGATGATTGTGTGGATGATTCGCCTAATTCCATAGATGAATCTACCTCACAAGATCATTCACCCGACTTAGAGGTTGTTTCTAGACCACTAGACTTCCAAAAGTTGCCTAATTTAGGGTTAGAATTGTGTGCTTCTAAAGTATTGTTGGATTACTTTGCATCTAAGTACCCAGAGGATTTGCCTACTTCTAATGCCATGCATGAGCCAGTTGAAATTTCCCCAGAATCCCCATACTTTGTTCTTTACGCACTTCCATGTGCAGTAAAAACTTGGTTTAGGGGTAAATTTTGTTTTCTCGACGGTTTCAAAGGTCCCCATTTTTTCATAAAATAATTGTGAAGTGTCGTTTGTAAATATAGTATTTTGGGTCGATCCCCAAGTTTTCAGGTTATTAGTGTATGGGGATCCATTTTTGTACAACCAAGAGGTATAATTATTTATTTATTTATGTTTGTTTACTTTTGTTTATTTTATTTTGAATCTCCCATCTTAAGATTTGCGTTGGATGACTCAATTACATTGAGGACAATGTAATGTTTAAGTGTGGGGGAGTGGTTAACTTTTTACTTTACTTTTTTCAGGAACCAGCTGTTGAGCGGGTTAAAAAAAAAAAAAAAAAAAAAAAAAAAAAAAAAAAAAAATTGTTAGCCTGATGACCAGCTGTGTAGTGGGTCTATTCTTTTGCTTTCTTATCACTTTATGACCAGCTGTTGAGCGGGTCTAAAAAAAAAAAAAAAAAAAAAAAAAAAAAAAGTCTATTATTTTATTTTCATTTTCTTATGACCACTGTAGCTGGTCTATTCTTTTGTCTTCTTATTATGACCACTGTGGAGCGGTCTAAAAAAAAAAAAAAAAAAAAAAAAAAAATATCTTATGTATTTGGCATTTGTCATGACCAGCTGTGTAGCGGGTCTAAGTCTTTTATTTATGACCAGTTGTGTAGGTGTCAATTTTTTGTTTTGCTCGAGGACTAGCAAAATGTAAGTGTGGGGATTTTGATAAGCACGAAAGTGCGACACATTTTCACCCATAAATACATTGGCTGGGACTCATTTTATCACTAATAAACTTGTTTGTAGGTGTTTTTGAAATAAGCTCTTATGGAGAAAGTCGTCGAAAAGTGGTTTTGTACCTGAGAAAACATGTTATTCGACTCTCAACGTAGGTTAAGGGACACTCAATTACTAAGGGGCACCCTTTTTCCAACAATCGTTAAAGGCACCACTGCTTTTGTTCAGGCACTTCATCTTCAACAATTCAAATATCGCTTTAAGTGGAAAATGGTTTTTAATGCAACCGAATTAGGGTTGAAGATTTGAAGGTGCTATACCGAGATTCAATTGCCGAAATTTTGTGGGTATTCTCTATTTAGCTTAACAGAAGCCGGTAAAGGTCTTGGTTTCTCATAGAATTGGCTAGAACGTCAAGAATTGAAGAAAACATGTGCACTCGGTTTTTAAGGGAAAAATTATGTTTGAATAAAACAGTAATTAGGGCTTGGAATTTGGAGATGTTATAATGAGACTAAACTGCCGAGATTAATTGGGTTTGCTCTAATGGACTAAAAAGGGTTGGTAATGGGTTTCGTTTCGCTTGGAATTGGTTAGAATTATGAACTCGAACAAAAACAGAGACGGAGATATTCATGGGATGTGTTGGAGTTATTTTGGGAAGCAACTTGTATTTGTAGGAAGATATATCCTCCGAGATTCTTACTTATCCCATCGTAGAGTCCCAAGCTAAATTCAGATTGACGCACAAAAGGAAAATATATGCTCGTTATTCTTTCCCGAGCTTTGTGTGTGTGGTGTGAAGTGAAAACGATTTCTAATGAGTCCGTAACATGCCCTGGAGTGTGTAGCCTGCAATTTGGAGTGTGGAGGACATAAAATAAGAAACTTAACGGCTAATGTGCATGCGAAGAAGAGAAAAGGGGAAAGATATTTTCCATATCTCGCATGGAAATAAAACCGAATATACTTGATTGATTGCCGGATATTTTTGAGGAATTCTTATTCCTGTTCAGATATAAAGGTGGTATGTGAATCGGGAGGAAGGTATGGAGAGTTTGGGGATAGTTTGAGCGACACAAGAGCTTAGAAAATCGATTTGCAGAGAATGCATTGCTGCTGCCAAGAACTCAAGAACGTGAAGAATGCACTCTCAAGGACAGTCGTTCTTCAAAGAATAAAGACTCACACGCGTGGGTCGTAGTTTATAGGCAGACTTAAAAGAACAAAGCAAAGATTTCATCTTTATCATTCTTTGTAACAAGTTGTTTGCAACATCTATAACTGTTGCAAACCCGATTTTCATCTTATTCTCCTTTGTTCATCATTTGTAAACCATTTTTGAGCAATAAAATCACCATTTGAGCGTGTTTCCAACATGATGAGCTAGACTCCATCACCGAGACAACTGGAGGAAGCAACTTTTCATGATTGTGGTAAATGAATTAATTCTTTTATTGACTTTTTACATAAATTTAATTGCTTTATGATTTCTATTAATTACTTGTTATTTTGTTTGATGTCGCATGCTTAGTTTAAATTACTTTTGATGCGTCATGCTTACTTAACTTACAAATAATGTTTTATGAAATCTATTTTTGGCAAAGAATTAGAGTCACAACTTATTTTGTTTGAGCTATATTGTCTAGAGTTAATGATTGAACCACAAGAATAAGAAAAGTAGTGAAATCCTCGCGTCTCAAAGCCTCTTCATCCCGTGACAATTTTTGTATATATTTTTCTTTTATTTTCTTTTATTAAAACTTAAAATCAATCCCATCAAGTCCGAGTGAACGACAACCCCTACCTATTACTACAACATCATTGAAAATAACCATCAATTTTTGGTAATACCCCCAAACTTATTATTTGCTAGTCCTCGAGCAAATTTATTCTAGAAAATAAAAATCATTTGAACCCCTAGGTGGCCCTAGTGGTATGAGTGTTGTCTCCTGAGGGTTTACCGGGAGGTGTACCCACAAAACCTTTACCTGCACTCCTAGATATCTATGCAAAATCTTGAAGGCACTAAAGAATCTCCTTGGTTGGTATACTTATTGACTCACGGAGGAAGTACCGATGCGAAAAATTCATATATAAGTCACGTAGCTCTACTCGATAGTCGCATTCATGGACATCAATACCCAGAGTCAAAACTAATCACATGGATAGATCAAGAAGATGGATATAGAGAAAACATAGATGGTTTTGATGTTTACTAAGTGATCGATGTTTCCCATATCTGTCCTCAAGGCCTCCGCCAAAATGAACCTATCCTAATGGACCGAGATACGGTCGACTAATATCAACACACGGCATATACAAGGGAACCAAGTGGTCGATAATCCTAACTCTAGTCAACACAACGGCATATACAAGGGTTCCAAGTGGTCGACTTTATTGAATTTATTCCGGTAGGTCTGATGGTCTGGTCTCAATTTCTCTTCTTTTTTTTTTTTTTTTTTTTCTTTTTTTTTTTTTTTTTTTTTTTTTTTTTTTTTTTTTTTTTTTTTTTTTTTTTTTTTTTTTTTTTTTTTTTTTTTTTTTTTTTTTTTTTTTTTGGTATCTCAATCACTCTATTTCACTCTAGCATTGGTAACAACTTGATTCAGCGGGGCCCCACCTAATCACTTAGAGAAACATAGTTTAAAAACAAAATAAAAACAAGTGAAAAGGACTCAACGAGATATGGTGAAACTATCATGTTATTTCTAACACCCGAGCTCGTGCTTTTATGAATAGACTCTTTAGATGTTTCCATCTAATCAGATTGGTTCCTCAACTCCTACAACCAAAATGCTTCCATCCACTTAGATTGGTTAGTGCCATCCTTAATAAGCATAAATTTCTAGGCTCTGGAGTTTATCAATGCAACTTAAAAAGTTTCTCCCATACCCCCAAACTTAAATCTAACATTGTCCTCAATGTTCTAAAGATGAAATTAAAAACATGAACAAGGAGAAACTGTTACCATTTGAAGCAAAAGAGTTAAGGAAAGATATTACCGTGTTGCATGAGCATGGGTTACCTCCCAAGAAGTGCTAAGTTTAAAGTCTTCAACCAGACATTGGAAGAGATTAGTCACCTCGAAGAATCATAAAGCAAAGAAATTAATAATCAAGGGTCATCTAGATCAAAAGTGCTAACCACAAGAAGAGGAGACTGCAATAGACCAGAAAATATCCAATGCACTTTATCTATTTTTAAGACCACTACATCTAGTTGTGGTTGTGTCAGCTCTATAAAAGGGTCTAGATAAAAAATTTCATAGGTTATGCTTTCCTCATAAGTTGGATCCGAATGTTCAGGTTCTAGAGTCCTGAAAACTCAAATAAAAACTTAGAAGCACATAATAATAACTCGAATAATTGAGGATCCTCTAAGTCAATCAGTTTTGACTTACTCAACTGACCACAATAAGATTGGTGGTCTTCCTTAAGCAAATGTGTCGACCCTAATATCCTAAAGAAATTAGGTTTAGTCTCAAAAATTAATAATTTAAACATTTGTAACTCATATGTTCCCACAATTGAAAGGAAAGTTTTTGGTGGGAAAACAAAGTCAATTTTGGTATCATAGCCTGGGTTAACCACATCAACCAGAGGATGGGTTTCTAACAACTGAACTTCTTCCCGGACATTATTAGGTTCTGGAGAGCTAGCATGAAGGTAATCCGGGCACAATGGTTGAGGCACATATATCAAGTCCCAAGTGAGGGATCTCCTGTAAGAGCTAAAGGTAAGGCACAAGGAGAATGATAATCACCCCCAAACTTAGAATTTTGGGTGTCTCTAGATAGACTAGCTACTGATTTCCCTAATTTCTAGATCATCAAAACCCGAAAATGGTCAATTGCTTCATGTAGATTATACTGTGTGATGCATCCTCACTCATATTTAAAAGCTCTACGAGTTCATCTTCTTCGTCTAAGACTATTGTTTCTAAATCCTTGGACTCTAAAACAAGATTCTCAGGATAAACCCATTCCTCTAAACCATTATCGACTTCAGTAAACAGGAAGTACTACATCGTCTAAAATAGTATCTCTAGTCAAATCCTTGTCCTTTTGAATAGGTGAATAATTGTTAAAATTATTAGATCCAACCAAAAATAACTCTATTATTATAAAGCTCAATTGGAGTAGCAAATTCCCGATCACTATGCCTATTTGTTTCCAATTCTTCATCAACACTATCCTCATCATAATCATTATTATAATAACATGAAAATGGTTGAACCTCATCTAAACAAGTAGTGTTACCAATTCTAACCTCACCATCTTGATTATGTGAATAACTATCTTCATTCTCAAAGGTATTATTGGATACACTATATTGGAAATTCAAGTTATTTCGAGCAATACTTTCGCTCGTCTCTAACTCAAGTCTACGTGTCGACTCAGCTAGCCTCTCAAGGGTCTCCTCCAAAGAAAGTTCCCTTAGTGCTGGATCTAAGTTTTGAGTTAATCTATTGAGGATATCTCTCATGATTCTGGCCGTTGTTGCAGTCCTTTCATCCATAACTACGTTATTTACCTCACCAACTTACATGTTGATTCACCTAACTTTTGTGTCGACTCAACTAAACCTCCGAGGGACTCTTCTAGAGAAGGAAGAGGAACAGAAGGATCATAATAAGGACTACTTTTCAAAAGTTTGATCGTATCCTCTAGAGACGAAGAACTATTACTATAATCTCCTTGCTCGAATGACCGATGCACATGGATAGTAATTGGGCTCACCATGGTATGACCCATAACCTTCAAAAGATTGGCGTTCCCAACCACTATTCACATTATGGTCATAAAAAGAGTGATGTCCATAATGTTCACTTGGATATTCATATTCATTGTGATGGCTATTATAATACCAGCTTGACATCCTAATCGCAAGGGAATTCTACACAAACACAAACAAGGTCGACTCGACCACAACAAACCTACCGATTTCTAGCAAACAAAAAGCATGATGGCTCCACTTAGATTGTTTCTAGATCAGCCTTTTCTAATCCTTCGAAAAGGAATTGCTACAACTGAGCAAACCCTCTCGAATCAATCCGAGTTTAAGTAAGTTGAATAGAGGCGAGGGAAGTGTGAGCTTTGATACCCAAGGCCTCACCGCAATTACAAGGCAGCAGCTCACGCATTCAACTCACGTAAAACCATCATGAACTTCAAGTATGCTTAAAGAGTAACCAATATTTTTCGAATGACTTTCCTATTAAGCTCGTTACCCTATCGGCCTCGTTTCTAGTCAAAATTTTAGGCTTAGGTTCGTGTTTGGTTTCGTTTTCCTAAGGCAAGAAGAGAACCGGTGATGAAATCCGAACTCTTATCTTGTATGGCCAGTCCTTGCCCTTTACTAGGAAATTAAAGCAACCGTTTCAATACCTCAACATATATGCATACAAAATCATCCAAGAAACCCGCCAACATGGGATTCAGGGTGTTTAGAATTTTACCTCCCGTTCCACGGGGATGAACCGCTGAAGTCGACGGGCCACAACTCCTATGTCGTGTGCGAACCCGAGGGGCCGAGACGATATCGTAATCGTCGTCCTTCCCTGTGCAGTTTATATTTAAATAACCCTTCCTTAGGGTTTAAAAAAAAATGTCCAATGTCCAAGTCCAAAGATAAAAAAAAAAAAAAAATGTCCAAAAATAAAAGATTACAAAAATAATTACCTAATTACAGTTTCTAAAAAAATAAAATAAATTAATATACAAAATCTTCTTTTGATTCCTTTTTTTTTTTTTTTTTTTTTTTTTTTTTGCTTCGCTTTTGTTTTCACCCGATTTCTCCTTTTTCTTTAGCTCGGTCCAAATCAAAACAAACAAGAAATACCAAAAGGCGTAAAAAAGAACAAAAATAATAAAAATAAAAATAAAACTTAAAAACAAACTATACACAAGTCCGCGTCGGCGGCGCCAAAAATTGATGGTTATTTTCAATGATGTTGTAGTAATAGGTAGGGGTTGTCGTTCACTCGGACTTGATGGGATTGATTTTAAGTTTTAATAAAAGAAAATAAAAGAAAAATATATACAAAAATTGTCACAGGATGAAGAGGCACTGAGACGCAGGATTTCACTACTTTTCTTATTCTTGTGGTTCAATCATTAACTCTAGACAATATAGCTCAAACAAAATAAGTTGTGACTCTAATTTTTACAAAAATAGATTTCATAAAACATTATTTGTAAGTCGTAAGCATGACGCATCAAAAGTAATTTAAACTAAGCATGCGACATCAAACAAAATAACAAGTAATTAATAGAAATCATAAAGCAATTAAATTTATGCAAAAAGTCAATAAAAGAATTAATTCATTTACCACAATCATGAAAAGTTGCTTCCTCCGTTGTCTCGTTGCTGATGGAGCCTAGCTCATCATGTTGGAAACACGCTCAAATGGTGATTTTATTGCTCAAAAATGGTTTACAAATGATGAACAAAGGAGAATAAGATGAAAAACAGTGTTTGCAACTGTGATTATAGATGTTGCAAACACTGTTACAAAGAATGATAAAGATGAAATGTCATTGCTGTTTTTAAGTCTGCCCTATAAACTACGACCCACGCGTGTGAGTCTTTATTCTTGTTGAAGAACGACTGTCCTTGAGAGTCTGTTCTTCACGTTCTTGAGGTTCTTCAGCAGCAGCAATGCATTCTCTGCAAATCGATTTTCTAAGCTCTGTGGTCGCTCAAACTATCCCCAAACTCTCCATACCTTCCTCTGATTCACATACCACCTTTATATACCGAACAGGAATAAGAATTCCTCAAAAATATCCAGCAATCAATCAAGTATATTCGGTTTTATTTCCATGAGATATGGAAAATATCTTTCCCCTTTTTCTCTTCTTCGCATGCCTTTTAGCCGTTAAGTTTCTTATTTTATGTCCTCCACACTCCAAATTGCGTGCTACACACTCCCGAGTGCATGTTAGCAAGACTCATTAGAAATCGTTTTCACTTCACACCACACACACAAAGCTCGGGAAAGAATAACAGAGCATATATTTTCCTTTTGACGCGTCAATACCGTTGGCTTGGGACTCTTCGATGGGATAAGTAAGAATCTCGGAGAGGATATATCTTCCTACAAATACAAGTTGCTTCCCAAAATAACTCCAACAACATCCCATGAATATCTCCGTCTCTGTTTTGTTCGAGTTCATAATTTAACCAATTCCAAACGAAACGAAACCCATTACCAACCCTTTTAGTCCATTAGAGCAAACCCAATTAATCTCAAGCAGTTTAGTCTCATTATAACATCTCCAAATTCCAAGCCCTAATTCTGCCGGTTCAAACATAATTTTTCCGCTTAAAACCAAAGTGCACATGTTTTCTTCAATTCTTGACGTTCTAGCCAATTCTATGAGAAACCAAGACCTTTACCAGCTCTGTTAAGCTAAATAGAGAATACCCACAAAACTTAGCTTAGTCATTGTATATCCTGCATCACTACCCTGTTTGAGCACCCTTGCTTTTGAAACTTGCTCATAACTTTACCTCATTCAGTGCTCAGTGCTCATTGCATTTTATTCATTTAGTGTGTCACACTGAATTTTGTTCAGAGCATTTGGTTCATTTAGCTGATAACCTGGCAGCTTGTGTACATTGTAATACAACAACTCAGCTGCATCACTCTTTGTGATAGCTGAACTTGCAGTGGTACTTGTGTTGCTGTGCAAGCCAACCCAAGAAAGACAAGAGCAAGGCGCATAGCCAGAGCAGCCCCTGCAACTTATCAAATTCAAGTGAGTGGCCCCCTTTATAGTTGAATGCTTTTGTGCCTCATAACTGTATGATAAACTAGTTGCCGACTCTTTGCTAGAGTCTGTGCCGTAACCCTGAGCTCGAGTTTGAGCACAAACCAATCCGCTTCGAAATACCTGTGTTGTTCACAAGCTAAGTTTTTAATCTGTTACTCGGGTTGTGAATTGTGCTTTGGCATTGCTTAATCTGTTGCTTTCAAGCTGCCAACTGGCCGTGCTAGTTTTTTGTGAGTTTGCTTTGTGAACCTAGGGTGTCTTTGTGTACAAGCCTTGCTTGAGCTGCCAATCCTAGGCTCGTCTCGACTGTGCATGATAATCCGGCTCCTTGCTAGCCCCTGAAGCCGCAAGCTTGAGCTCCTGGCTAGCCCTTGGTCTACCACCCGTATAACCCCGTGCATTCTCTGAGTTGTGCATTGCACATTTGTTTGAAACCCCATTGAAAACTCCGAAAATCATGACATTTGAGTGAAATTCTTTGAACTTTGAGTGAGATCAGTTTGAGAGTTTGTTGAGTGAAAAATTTGATAATCAATTTGAGAGTTGTGTGGGTGTTTTGGTTACTGTTCACCGAGTAGAACCGGCCGAGTTGAGTTGACTCCCTGAATCGCTGAGTCAATCCTAACTTAGCGATTTACCGAGTTGAATCGGTTTTCATTTTTTTAACATAATTTGGGCCGTGCAGCTACTAGACCGAACCCATCAGCCCACACCAGCTGGGCTAACTGAACCTAACCTGGGCTTAAACCAAACCGAGCCCACAGTTTCACTGGGCTCTGCACATAAGCTGAAGCCCAACCTCTAGGCTGCACACAAACTGAAACCCAGTTTCACTGGGCTGTGCCTAATCTGAAGCCCAGTGTCCATAAACTGAGTTGCCAAATCAATTGGGCTAGAACCAGAGTCACTAAAACAGAACCCACACTGTTGGGCTGTTAAACAAACCGAGCCCAACTCAACCTAATCTGGGCTCTACTTCTGCCAACCCAAGCTGGGCTGTGCTGTTTTCACAAATCTTGGGCTTCAAACAACAAATCCCAAGCAAACCAAATCTCACTTGAGCCCACAGCAACCTGGGCTTCCCACATAAACCAAAAATCCCAAACAAACCAAATTCCCTCAAAAACCAAACAACTAGCCCACAACAAACCAAAACCCAACAAACCAAATGAAACCCAATAAACCAAACCAATCCCACTAAAACCAAACTTAGTCCACTACAACTGGGCTTTGAGTTCAATTTGAGTTACTAAATCATGTCAGGATTTTGGTCTGCATCTGGGGATGGAACCAAATCCCTTAGAGAGCTTGCTTACGGGCATCTTTCACAGGATGAACACCCCACATACCATAGTGACTTTAGGGAATTTTATGAGCCTTCTCAGGGCCCCGAACTCACATACCCTAATCATTATGATCACATACATCATTCACCACAGTGGGGAGATGAACAATTTTGTACTTCTCAATCTGTGGAGGAAAATCTTAGACTCATCGAACAAAATAATGCTAGGAGTGTATTGCATGATAAACCATATAGCATTGATTATGAATTTCCTACTTTTGAAAACTCTCCTTTCATTGAACCACATAATGAAATTCTAGAATTGATTCAAAACCTTGACCAAAGGATGCATGAGCTTAGAACTCAAATTGAGTCAAATGTGATGCACTAAATGAGGAAAGGGAGGACTTTCAAAATGAAATGTTTATCACCCATAATGAAAATAGTATGCCTAGTCTTACTCGTGCAATTGATATTGCATATGAACCTGTTTCAAATGATGGGACTAGAAATACTATGATTTTTAATAAGGAAATGCATTTCTATGATGATGATGATGAATATGATATGTTAGAAGAGCATGTGCATGCTGAAAATAGGATGGAATCTTTTGGTTCAGAGACGTTAGGCGTCTCTTCTGTGAACCCTATGAATGATACTTCTTCTAACATTCATACATGTGATCTTAACTATGAGCTCAGTTTTGTGAAATTCTTCAGTGAATGTGAGCATGCTACACAACTTGTTTGTGACTTAGGAAAGGATGAATCTTCTGTTGACACTAATGTTCTTTTGGATCATGATATTATTGTTGTGTCTGATTCCCTTCCCATGTCACAATATGTTGCCTCCTCTGATGAATTTGACATGGAAATTGATGAATTGTCCTGTGAAAATGAACATGATTTACCCACTTCTGATCTTAGGAAAGTGTGTGATGGTGCAAATGATTTTATACATGAAAACAACTTAGATGTACCTAATCTCTCTCCTAAGTCACAAATTGAAACTCCTCCACCCAACCTAGGTGTAGTTTGTCACAAAATTGCAAAACCAACTTTTCTAAAAATGCCTAACTTAGGCCTAGAACTTTGTGCTTCCCAAGTCCTCTTGGACTATTTTGCATCAAAGAATAACACTCTTAAGGAGCCACAGTTGGAATGTGTATGTCTGCCTGTAATTAGCAAAACTCATTTTGAGTTAGACCTTTTGCATGATGTACCTTTAAAATTGCAAGATTTTGTTCTCACAAACACACCTGTTCACAAGTTTAGGTTTGGGGGAAACTCCTTCACATCTGCAGTCTTACTTGCACTATCATATTATATTTGTGTAAGACTGTTAATGTGTGTACATATTGTCTTTTGGGTTGATCCTCAACTCTTTAGACTGTTGGTTTATGGTGAATTTTCATTGTATATAATCCAGTAGGACTTGTTAAATTTTTTCTTTTTCTTGAATCGGTTGAGTCTTCTTGTGCGTATATTATGCTAATCCGATATGATCTCCATTAAGAATATTGGATTCTAGCCTTGACTAAAGAAGCTTAACCGTGCTCCGCCGACATCCGGTAATCTCTTCCCTTTTCTCTTATCAGCATAGTTCTCTTGGTATGTGATTGTTTAAATTTTTCCTATCTGTCGACACATTGAGGACAATGTTTGATTTAGGTTTGGGGGTGCATTTGCATTTAGAGTTTTTAGTCTTTTATTTTATCTTTTAATTTTACAAAAAAAAAAAAAAAAAAAAATTCAAAAACTTTTTGCAAATAAAAACCTCCAACTTTTAGAGATTTTAGAGTCACTAGCATGCTTCTAGCTATGTTTACATAGAGAATATGACCGAAATAACAGAAGTTAGAAGTACCGGAAAACACAATCGGGTTTCTTAGTTGATTAGAGCGTTAAAGTTGGATTTAACCATACCGGAGGGCGAATTAGGTGATGTTAGATATTCGGTAGTAGAATTGTGATCACCCATAGTGGAGACTACCCATTTTACATCAAGTGAGGCACCAACCTTCAATTTTTTGCAACTTTCTAGAAAAGTCGTTAGAGTGTGTGTCACCGTACGTAAATTCGGGTAGGAATGGTGAGCTACCCAACTTCGCACCAATTTCAGCACTACTTTTGATCTCTTGAGTGCTAGTTTTTGTCAATCATGAGGGTGACGTCTAAAGATGAAAACTCCTTCTAAATACCGATTTGCAGTTAGCATCACTCTCTCTCTCAATCAGCAAGACCCATAGAAACACATCATCATCAACAAGCGGAGCATCATCAGAATATTGAAAGAAAAATTGATATAGTCCAAGGTTTATGTACAACAAAGAAAAGAAAATAGGATGAGAATTAATAAAATTTATAAAATCAAGACAATACAAGTTGTGGAAAAATTGAGTGATAAAGTCCTTTGTCCATGGAGTTAGTTATTTCATTATTTGTATTTTTATTTTCACTTATAGTAAAAAAAAAAAAAAAAAAAAAAAAATCAAAAAAATCAAAAATCAAAAAAAAAAATATATTGTAGTTTATTTTTGCTACCACCATGGTAAAGAAGAATTTAAGAAGAAAAATCCAAACAACAAGGAATTTGAGTAGAAAAGTTAAAAATTGTCAAGTTTTGTGAAGTTTAGAAGTTCGTCATCAACAAGTGAAGACCGAAGACCGAAGATTGAAGACGTTTCTATGGTTCCTATGAGAGAGTGATATTAATTGCCGATCGGGTGAGAAGTGAGTGAGTACTCCCACCCTTGCTAATGGTTGATTTCCTTTCTTAGAGATCATCGAAAAAGATTCTTTTGTCCACACTTCGTGGAGTCTCCAGATTTTATTTCGGAAGGTTATCCTTCTTACCTACAACGTGTGCAGGATTTCTCTCTTTACTCCTGCCTGCACACATGAGAGACTAAAAAAGCGATCTTTTTGAGTGCAATTATCATAAAACCCTAATGGTGAGGCAGAAGTTGAGACTTATGATCACAATCGAATCCGAATTCTTTCATATGGTATGGTTACTTCTCGCCAAAGACTTAAGGATGAGAATGCGTTCTTTGGTAGTTCTAACTTCTTGTTACTAGCATGCGAAACTCTATGTCCTCATAGCTTCTAGGATGCTTGAGACTCTTTACACTCGAAGTTGGAGAAGGTTTTGTGGGTACACCTCTGGTAAACCCTCACGAGACTACAACTCGTCCACTAGGGACACCTAGGGGTTTAAAGGCTTAGTGCATACGCTAAATGCATTCGAGAGACTGCGACAGGGGGTATAGTTAGGATTTCTTATTTTCTGTTTCACTTGAGGACAAGTAAAATTCAGGTTTGGGGGTATTTGATGAGTGCCAAATAGTGCATATTTATACACCTTTTTATTGGCATTTTACTCATCTTTTGCGCTTAGAAATCGATATTATCCCATTCTGTGTTTTCTTTGTTTTCAAGAATAAATATTTGTATTAATTAATTTTGTGTTTTTAGGTAATAAATAAAGCTCGGAGAATCTGAGGAGCCAAGGAGCGAAGAATTGGAGTCAAACATCTATGGAGCAGATAGCCAAAGCCCGCGCGCGAATCAGTTGCAACCCAACAAGGAAGACATGGGCTAAAGCTACCCATGACCCGGATCCGAGCCCGTCCACTCCAAGCCGTTGAGATCACACCTGGCTACATCCTACGGTCGCTGCCTCCACGCGCATCGAAGTTCGCTGCTCCCGTGCAACACCAAATCGTCCCAACTCTACCTCACCTGCTCGGATCTTACCTCGCTACATCCGACGCTCGCTCCGACCTTCACATCAAATCATGATGCACCCGCTTCACATCACACCACCTATATAAGCCCCTATCACCAAAACCTAACCCTATTCTCTTCTCCTCCCCCATACCTCTTCACCCGACACAGAGCAGAGCTCTGCTCTTCCGCCATCTCCTTCCCCTGCCACAACCATCATCACCACCATCTTCTCTTCTGTCACCATCACCCCCACTTTCACCACCAGCCGCATCACCTTACCTAATCACTCTCTAATTCTTTCATAGCTTCTCTCCTAGGAGCTAAGAGAGAAATAGACAGAGATAGGTTAGGGTTTCACCAATCAATCAATTGAAGAAGAGTCAGAGCCGATTAATCAAGAGGAAAACTCGATTCAGAAGATATCAGAGTATGGGTTGAATTATTTTTCAATTAATTTCAATTTTTAAAGAATTAGGGTTTGCTGTTTTGGGGGAATGAATTGCATGTATAAATAGAACCAAAGGGGGTTGATAGGAGGCATGCCTGAGCTAGCCAGTGCTTCACTTAGTTTCAATTTGTAGTTTTGTTTATTTTAATTATGTTTTAATTTAGTTTACAGGGGTGTTTTGATGAAACCCCTGATTTTCATGCCAAGGTTTATTTAGTTTAGGTTTGATTCTTGCTGTGTATAACATGCTAGGATTAGTAACTAATTGAGTGATCTTATGAGCCTGTGATGAGCTGTACTGTAAGAAGACAGCTCATACTAGGGGTTAGTGAGTAAAAACCAGTTAGCAAACATCCATTGTAGACCTTCCTAAGAAGGCACAAGAACACAAGCCCTGTTGAGTTGCCTGAGCATGAGATTAGAGGTGGAATCAACCACCCTTGTACTTTACATATTTTGATACAACCTTAGTGTAGAGTCACTTTAATCAGCCGTATCGGCAACAACCCTGAATTGTGCTACATATCACCTTAGAATTCAGTTAAGCATAGCTAGAAATCAACACATAGCACCTCCTCGTCTCTGTGGGATCGACCCGTACTTGCCGCGTCTCCGATAGACGCCGTGCACTTGCGGTTATCACTCGTAGGTCATAATATAATCATCTTCCGAGGCCTACCAAGAATATTCCCATGGGATCTTACCCGTAAATGGTTGGATTCATTGTTTTTGCGAACTCTCGGACTTATAGTAGTCCGCCCCTGGCCAGGTTTCGATCTCGGAGCTAGTTTCTTTCTTGAAGTTGATGAATTTGTGTCTGTTTAAGTTTTCTGAAAATATTACCATGGAATCTTACCCGTAAATGGTTGGATTCATCGTTTTTGCGAACTCTCAGACTTATAGTAGTCCGCCCCTGGCCAGGTTTCGATCTCGGAGCCAGTTTCTTTCTCGAAGTTGACGAATTTTTGTGTGTTTAATTTTTCTGAGAATATTCCCATGAAATCTTACCCATAAATGGTTGGATTCATCGTTTTTGCGAACTCAAAGTCGCCAGAAAAGGGTTTGTTTATGGTTTTAGAGAATATTTCGATAGAATCTTACCTATGATTGGTTGAATTCATCATTCTTACAAAGTTTCCGACTTATAGTAGTCAACTCGTGGCCATGTTTCAAGCTCGGAGCCATTTTCTTTCTCGAAATCGCCAGAAAAGGGTTTGTTTAAGGTTTCAGAGAATATTCCATGGAATCATACCTATGAATGGTTGGATTCCTCGTTCTTACGAAGTGTCCGACTTATAGTAGTCAACTCGCGACTAGGTTTCGAGCTCGGAGCCACTTTCTTTCTCGAAGTCGCCAGAAAAGTGTTTGTTTAAGGTTTCGGAGAATATTTCGATAGAATCTTACCTATGAGTGGTTGGATTCATCATTCTTACGAAGTTTCCGACTTATAATAGTCATCTCGCGGCTAGGTTTCGATCTCGGAGCCACTTTCTTTCTCGAAGTCGCCAGAAAAGGGTTTGTTTAAGGTTTCGGGGAATAATCCGATGGATTCTTACCTGTAGATGGGGGATTCATCTTTCTTACGAAGTTTCCAACTAATAATAGTCCACTCGCGACCAGGTATCGATCTCGGAGCCAGGTTATGCCTCGAAGTTGCCATAAGAGAGTTTGTTTAAGGTTTCAGAGAATATTCCGACGAAATCTTACCTGTTAATGGATGAATTCATCGTTCTTACCAAGTTTCCGGCTTATAGTGGTCCATTCACGACCAGGTTTCGATCTAGGAGCCAGGTTATGCCTCAAAGTTGTCAGAAGAGGGTTTGTTTAAGGTTTCGTAGAATATTCCGACGGAATCTTACCTGTAAATGGATGGATTCATCGTTCTTACCAAGTTTCGAGCTTATAGTGGTCCCTCATGGCTAGGTTTCGATCTCGGAGCCAGGTTATGCCTCGAAGTTGCCAAAAAAGGGTATGTTTAAGGTTTCGGAGAATATTTTGACGGAATCATACCTGTAAATGGATAGATTGTATGCCATTATACCGAATTTGAATTTCGAATCGACATTGATCTTCATATTTATCGATTTTGATGATTTATCATGCTAAGTTTGAAGTCTGAACCCTCCCGGAGCTTCGTGGTTCATAGTTAGTATTCCCTTATACCATAGTTGAAGTTCAAATCGATACTAAGCTTCATATTCATCGATTTCGATGATGTATCATGCTAAGTTTGAAGTCAGAACCCATCCAGAGCTTCTTGGTTCATAGTTTGTATGTCGTTATACCACATTTGAAGTTCGAATCGACACCGAGCTTCATACTTATCGATTTCGATGATGTATCCTGCTAAGTTTGAATTCAGAACCCTCCTGGAGCTTCTTGGTTCGATTTCGATGATGTATCATGCTAAGTTTGAAAGTGTGTTTTCTTTGTTCTTTTTTTTTGTGCTTTTGTGCTTTCTCTTTGTGCTTCCGGATTGAATTTCGACTAGTCACATAGGTCATGAAGTAATAGTGCTATTCACAATAATTAGGGAAGTTGTGTTATAGAATTTTTACTATACAGATTTAAGGTTGTGAAACCAAGTCTTACAATATAAATAAGAGTTGTGTTACATATTTCTACGATACACATCCTTGGTTGTTTAAGATATTCCTACAACACAAGCAAGAGTTGTGTTAGGCTTTCAAAGTAATTCTGAAAGATATTCACAACCTTGGCAAAATATTGTCGAACCATGAATCACATCACCCTTTACAACTCTTAGTCAAGCATTGTAGAAAAGTTTGGACTTTCTACAATCCCCCCCTTCCACAATGCATAAAATGGAGTTGTCGCAGGGGTACTACAACTCTAACCTGTAGTCGTCAATGTTGATTTTTCCCGTAGTGGATGCCTTTAATAAATTGAAGGAATTTTTGACTACTGCACCAATTATCAAGTCACCTAACTGGAGTTTGCCGGTCGAGTTAATGTGTGATGCCAGTGATTATGCAGTCGGAGATGTTTTGGGTCAAAAAGTAGACAAGAGGTCACATGTGATTTATTATGCATCAAGGACCCTAAATGATGCTTAAATCAACTATTCCACTACTGAGAAAGAGTTGCTGGCTATAGTATTTGCATTAGAAAAATTTAGAGCTTATTTGGTGGGTACCAATGTGATTGTGTATTCTGATCATGCAGCACTACGGTACCTATTAAAAAAGAAGGAGGCTAAGCCAAGACTCATACGCTGGATTCTTTTGCTGCAAGAATTCAATATGGAAATCAAAGAAAATAAAGGTGTTAAAAATACAGTTGCCGATCATCTTAGTAGACTTGTTGTTTCCAAAGAAGAACTCCCTTTACAGGATCGTTTTCCAGACGAACAACTTTTCTCGATTGAAGAATCAACACCTTGGTACGCTGATATAGTGAACTATTTAGTTACAAGGCAAGTACCTAGTACAATGTCTACTTTTCAAAAGCTAAAGATAGCCAAGCAGTATGTGTAGGATGAGCCCTACTTGTGGAAATATGGTGTTGATCAAATTATCCGCAGGTGTGTACCAAACTCTGAATTTCAGTCAATTCTATCTTTTTGTCATTCTTATGCTTGTGGTGGTCACTTTGGTGCAAAATGTACCGCTCTCAAAGTCCTTGAAAGTGGATTTTATTGGTCTACCCTATTTGAGGATGCATATGCTTTTTGCAAATCTTGTGATAGATGTCAACGAACGGGCAATCTAGGTGCTCGAAATCAAATACCACTCAATCCTATTCTCACTGTCGAGATTTTTGATGTGTGGGCCATTGATTTTATGGGTCCTTTTGTTAATTCGAATGGAAAATTTTATATACTTCTTCTTTGTGGATTATGTTTCTAAATGGGTGGAAGCTAAAGCCACCCCTACTAATGATTCTCAAGTTGTTTGTGAGTTTGTGAAGGAATATATTTTCTCTAGACATGGTACACCAAGAGTGGTTATCAGTGATGGAGGCTAGCACTTCAAGAGATCCTTCCATGCTCTCCTCAAGAAGTACAACATCACACACAAGATTGGTACGCCATATCACCCACAAACTAGTGGGCAAGCTGAAATTTCAAATCGTGAGATCAAGTCCATCTTGGAGAAAACCGTTAACACAACACGGAAAGATTGGAGTTATAGACTCAACGATGCACTTTTGGCGTATAGAACGACATACAAAACACCGATTGGTATGCCTCCATATCGGTTGGTTTATGGAAAAGCTTGTCATCTTCCGGTTGAACTTGAACATAAGGCTTATTGGGAGATAAAGATGTGCAACATGGATTATGACAATACGGGGAAACATAGAAAGTTACAACTTAATGAGCTAGAGGAGATACGTAATGATGCTTATGAGAGTGCTCGAATTTACAAGGAGAAGACTAAACTTTTTCATGACAAGATGATTTTTAGAAAGAGTTTTGTTGTGGGCCAAAAAGTTCTTCTATTTAATTCTCGTCTTAAGTTATTTCCCGATAAGCTAAGGTCACGTTGGAGTGGACCTTTTTTTGTTACTAATGTTTTTCCTTATGGTGCAGTTGAAGTTACTAGTCTCACGAAAGGGACGATATTCAAAGTAAACGGCCATAGATTAAAGCCATATTACGAAAACTTCCCTACGGAGAATGTGGATGTGATTGAGCTTCGTGATGTACTCCCTCTGGAGGAGTAGTTTGGAGAATGCCAAGTGGGGCTGAGGATGTAAAACTAAGCTTTAAATGGGAGGCAACCCATAGGTTTTGTATCTTAATCCCTTTTATTATTATTTTTTTTGTTTTTGTTTTTGTTTTTGTTTTTTGTTTTTTCTTGTTTTCATATCATATTTGCATCCCCATGTTTAATTTATTGAGTCCGGAATCTATTTTAAAAGAAAATTATGACGAATACATTTTCGTCAGAAAAATTCAGACTGCGCGTAGTTCAGTCTAGAGACCATAACTGTCAGACAGTTTATTGAAACACTGTTCCCTTTTAACACTTTGTAGAAAACACGTAGATGAACAACTTTTGGGAAATGGAGTTTTTCCAAATTCCTTACCAATTTGCACAGTTTTTGCGTTTTATCTGCCGTTACATCAGAATTCAGAATTTTCGATTTTACACATTGAGGACAATGTGAAGTTTAAGTGTGGGGGAGTATTTTGCATATAGATTTTTCAAAAAAAAAAAAATTGTACATATTTGCATGAAAAAAAAAAAAACTCCAACTTGTAGTTAGTTTAGAGTCACATAGTATACATGTCGCTAAGAGACATGGAAATTCTCACAAGAGTAACTGAACTTAAAGATGACAGAAAACTTGATCGGGTTTCTTGCTTGTTTGAGAGTTAAAGTTGGATTTAACCATGCCAGTGGCAAATAAGGTGCAGACTTAATTCGGTAGTAGAATTGTGATCCCTTATAGTGGAGACTACCTATTGTTACATCATGTGAGGCACCGGATCAGATTTCTTTATAAATGACTAAAGAGCTTTCTTTTGAGTGTGTGTCACCGTACGTTAATTCCGGGTAGAATGGTGAGCTACCCAACCTCCCACCAATAGAAGCACTACTTTGATCTCTTGAGTACTATTTTATCAATCATGATGGTGACATCGAATTGCTAACTTACATACCACTTGTAATCTTGTTCGCAATTAGCACCATCCACTTTATGTCTCTCTCTACACCAACAGGTCCATAGAAACACATCATCATCAACAAGGGAGCAACATCAAAATCTACAAGGAAAGTTGAAGACGTTTAAGGTTTACAAGCAACAATACGAGTAAGAGCAAATTTCATATTCAAGTAAAGCAACAAGACAAGGAGCAGAATTTCTACATGTTGAAGACTTATGTACAAGAGCGAAAATTATCAAGATGAGAGTTCAAGAAGTGTATGATATCAAGATATACAAGTTGTAAAGAATCAAGCGGTAAAGTACTTACATCATGGCCTTTGTACTTGCATTTTTTTTTGTTTTATCTTTATTTGTATTTGTTTTATTTTCTCTTGTGTCTTGAAAAAAAAAAATTTATTTAGGTTCATTACTAGTTTTATTATTTTGTTTTCATTTTGTATTTGATTAATTTTTCTTGTCTCATATAAAAAAAAAAGGCAACAAAAATTCGTTGTGTTATATTGTGGTTTGTTTTTAGTTTTGATGGAAGAAGAAATATTTATAATGAAGTTTCAAGCAACAAGGATTTGAAGAAAAAGAGTTACATTGTCAAGATTCTACGAAGTTCAAGAGTTATCATCAAGAGTTGAAGACCGAAGACGAAGATGAAGACAACGATTGAAGACTGAAGACGTTTCTATGGATGTTGTGAGAGTGGTGCTAACTTCACGTCGAACTGATAACGAGGTAAGTAAGCATATTCCCACCTTCGTTAAGTGGTTGATTTCCTTTCTTAGAGATCGTCAGAAAAATAAAATTAAAGGTTTTCAAAATGATAAAAGATGTGGGTTTTCAAAACAATTCGGAGGGTTTTACCTTTCTACTATTCAACGTGTCGCAGGATTCTCTCTTCATTCCTACCTGGACACATGTGTGACCCATAAAAAGTTGTTTATTATTGAGAGCAACTTCATAAAACCCTTTTTGGTGAGGCAGAGTCGAGACTTTTGATTACTCTCGAACCCGAATTCTTTCGATATGGGATGGTTATTTCTCTCTCAACTTCTAAGGATGAGATTGTGTTCATATATTTGTCTAACTTCTTATGACTAATATGCAGAATATCTATGTCTTCTTAGCACGTTGGATGCTATCATTTCGGGAGAACTAGTAAGTTGGAAAAGTAGGTTTTGTGGGTATATCTCTAGTAAACCCTCACGAGACTATAACCCGTCCACTAGGGACACCTAGGGGTTTAAAGGCATGTTGCATTAGCTAAGTGCATCCGTTTTCTCGACGATATGGAGTTGTTGTATTTTAAATAGTTTGCTCGAGGACTAGCAAAGGCCAAGTGTGGGGGAATTTGTTAAGTGCATATTTTGCTTATATTTAGTGTCGAATCCATGCTAGTAATTGCTTAGTTTCTTGCAAATTATTGTATATTACGTTTGTTTTGTTTTATTTATGTTTTGTTAGGTGAATCATCCAAAAGAAGTGAATTGGCACTTAATTGTGCAATAAAAGAAGTTGGCCGCAAGGGGAGAAGGGCCAAAGACCAAGAGTGCTTGCTCTCATCTTGAAGAGGACAAAAAGACGAAGCCAACGGCGAAAGAATGGAGTAAATCCGACGTCCTATGGAGAAGTTATAGGCGAGACGAGAAGTTGGGCTTGTTGGTTCCTCAGTTGTGACAGTATAACAGGAGTGAAGCAGAAACTGAACTGTCAGTCTTGCAAGACTGACAGTTGAAAGCTAAATACTAAGAGCACCTGCTAATTAGATAAGGGGTTGCCGCTATCATCTTCTTCACCATGCATTCACGACCATTTTAGGGTTCATGCAGAGGCTAACGGTGACGAGACTTATGAACTTGCTGTCATTGCCGTCCTGTTTACGAAGAGATTTTGCTGTGATCGATGAAGACGATGGAGGAGTTGTTGGGATGGAATGTAGCAGAGTTGATGACGAACTGTGATGACAGAGAACGAAGGAGTGGCATGAGTGACTGTGATGATTGGAGCTGGATTTCGAGTTCGAGTTATAGCATGGAACGATGGGAAGACTTACAGGTAGTAATGATCAATGGAGAAGGGTTCAACAGTCGATCTGGGGTTCATTATGGTGCATGTCCGGTGATGGAAAGCTGGAGTAAAAGCTGGCGCTGATGACTTATGAGAAAACTCGATGGAGATTGGTGGAGTTGAGCTTGGAAGCTGATGGCGTCTGCTGGCAGAGATGGTGTTGTGGACTGAGTCTGGAAGCTGAGAAGATAACTCAAGAGGGAGAAGTCAGTTGAAACTCGAAGTGGGAGATGAATGGGACTCGAATGACAGAGATGGATAACTCAAGTTTGTTTGGCTTTGATGTTACAGTTGGGTCGATAAAGGATGGAATCAATTGTGCTGTTGCTATTCAGTCACGGCAAGAAGATGTTTGGTAGAGAACTGGCAATTCACGGAGCTGATGATGGAGCTCAGGTGAGAAAGACTCTAGCATGGGAGATGCAGAACTGATGGTGGTGTACTGAGATGGCAGCGATGAAGCTGATGTTGTTGGATTGAATGCAGTTATATATGGCAATGGAGACTGATGTCAGCAAACTCGAGTATATTAGCTTGTTGCCATTGAGGGAAGTTCATGGTTGATGTGGATGCTTCTCGAGCTTTACAGGGAATGAAGAGAAAGTTAAAAGAATTCCCACGAAGAGCCTGGTATACGTGAAGTTATCTGCCAGAGCTGAGAGAATTCAGGGAGTTTGAAAACTCACTGATGGATATGTATCCGAGGGAGTTGGTCGAATTCATAGAGAAGTCAGGAAGAAAATATTTTCACGGAGTGATGTGTGGTCGTGATGTTGACGGAAGTAAATAAAATCTCAGGGAAAAAAATATCTCACGGGGAGATATTTGTCCGTGATTCTGGCGGAGTAATTTGAAATCCAGGGAAAAATATATATCACGGTGGATTATTTGTCCGAGAACTGTGACGGGATGAAGACCAAAAGTCAGGGGAAAATAAAACTCATAGAGGGAGGAGTGTCCGTGAGTCCATAGGTAGGAAAAAGAATAGTATCTTGGGCTGGACTTCACCACTTTGCACGCAAGCCCAGTTATCTGTGGCAAATTCTTTCCACAACCAAGACTTGGGCATGAGCCGTTTTTGGGGATTTGGCAACGTTTTGGCAAGTTGCCATATGATTTCGACCGGGGTTTAGCGCATGGGCACAGCCACAATTTGGACACCTATATAAGAGATATTTCTATCTTTTAATCTTGAGAATTTTGATAAAGTACCCTCCTAAAAATATACTCACTAAAAAACTGCCCCCGTTTTTTCGCAATTTGTTAAAGTACCCTCACGTTAGTTTTTCCATCTAGTGTTAGTTAAGACTAATTTACTTTACATATTTGTCCTTTTTTTATTGCCACATTGGTTGTATACATCATTTTTCAGGTTCGTCGAGTCCGGTTTAGAATCGTTGCAACGCTTTCAGGTTCGTTACATCATTCCCCAAAAAGGGTTCATCATTTCAAGTGTTTTGGGGTTTTTGGTTGGAAGAAAATCGACCTTTTACGACATTTTCTTAGGTTCGTCGAGCCCGGTTCAGGATCGTGACAACGCTTTCAGGTTCGTTGAGCCCGGTTCAGGATCGTTACACCGTTTTCAGTATCGTCGGATCATTTACCCTCCCCTCCAAGGAGATGTAGTCCAGGGGTAAATAGGACTTTTAATTGGAAAGATAACTGCCACCTAGCACTTAACTGGATGGAATCTGCCTTTTGAATAAAATGGGGTACTTTAACAAATTTCTAAAAAACGGGGGCACTTTTTTAGTGTAAAGTAAAGTGTAGGGGTACTTTATCAAAAAGCCCTTTAATCTTTTATCAAGCTTTTGGGGAGAAGAACACAATAGGAGAAACCTAGGGTTTTGGAGCTATTTTCATCACCGTAATTATTTCTCTTACTTTTATCATATGTATCTCATGGGTTTCACTAATCCCATGAGTAGCTAAACTTCTTAGTGATTGGGGATGAATTCTAATTCTAATATATGATTCAATTTAGCATATAAATCTATTTTAACTCTTCACATGATTATTGTTTGTTTTTACAATAATTAATTTTATGTTTGATTGATAAATTGTTTAGGTGGCCAACTGAACTAGTTTATTAGTTAACCTAATGCTAGCAGAGAATTAGGATATCCGTACTTGTTAAATAATTCTCTACACGAGTAGAAATTGTGAAACCTTGCAGAGGGATTCTGTGGAGCAATCGCAAGTAAAAACAACACTAGAAAGTGAACCTTGCGCTAAGAGTTCAACTACTAGGATTGACCTAAATTCACAAAATATAAAGCATTCGACCAAATTACACTTAGAGTGCGCTACTTCTAGGTGGTTTATAGAATAGAATCTGGCATTCGAGCGCTTCGGTGTCCAGTGACTTAAGGAATTTTGAGGATAGCACTGCGCTAGCTGCTTTCCTACGGTTGATAATAATCTGTGAATGATAAAGAATAAATGAATATGCTACTTTGATGACTATTTAGTAACGAAGAAGGATTCCCTGATCATATTTCTCCCTATTGCTTGCAACTTAATTTTCAATTGCTTTATTTACTTTGTTTACAATCTAAAAACAAAACCCCCAATTGTGACCTTTTTGACAACTAAACTCCATGCTCTTCGTGGGAACGATCCTTGCTTCCATTATATTACCAGTTAATTGTGTGGAAATAAGTGATTTAATTTTATTGCACTCACGACCCGCATCAGAGATTTCTTTACAACCTAGGGTTTGCTATTTCATTCTCTTTTAATATTTTTCATGGGTTTTAAGAAATCCATGAGTAGCTAAACACTTCATATTGGTTAAGGATGTAGTCGGATTTCATAAACATGCTACTAAATTAATATATTGGTTTTGTTATCTCAATCAAATTGTTATTGTCTTGTTCTACGATTTATTATCGCGTATGATTGTTTGTTTAGGAGCGCTACTAAATGAGCATGAATGCATTTGTAAAGCTAGGCTAGGGTTTTGAGATACGTAATTATTGATAAACCTTGTCATAAGTAGCATATTGTGACTACCAATTGTATTCAAAACCTTTGTGTGATTGCAAGTAGAAGCTTGACCCGTGTTAAATAGTTTACTCGTAGTATTTCTATTGCATGGATTAGTCTAATTCATAGAACTTAAGGCTCTTAGAGGATTAAAACTAATAGCACGTTGCATTAGGTTGTTCGATGAGAAGTATTCACATATTCATCGTTATGGTATGTGATGATTTAAGGAATTTACCGGAGTATGCTCTCGATGGGGTACTTTAGGACTCTTGATAATGAATGATTGAGTAACAAAACTAGTTATTAGTCGAAGTGCATATATTATGATTGATGATGAACCCTTAACCAATATTCTCAACTTATTGATTCTCTTTATTTGTTATTTGTTATTATTATTTTAATTATTTTAAACCTAAATCAAAAGTGGGAATTGGATAAATGCCCCTACTATCCATGAGTCTTCATATATACCCTTACCAACTTTAATTATACCCCTACCTTCTCAAAAGGAAACCTATTCAATGATTATTACCAAATTTAACCTTTCTATAATGTTCCCAACGAATGAAAAACCAATCGGTTCATTTCACTTTTCAGAATCAGATCTAAATGTTCTCTCTCTCCCCCTCCTCTTCCAGTCACAACCATCACCACTGTTTCTAGTTTTTCCACCTCTTTCAACCATCACCACCACCACCTTTACCTCTGCCATTACCACAGCTACCACCTCCGCCGCCGCGAACAGATTAGCCACTCAAGAAAATCAATTTATACTTATTTTTTCGTTCATTATGATGTTCTAAATCTGGATAAGAAAAATATAATAAGAAAAATCATTATTGGTTGGTTTGGATTTTATCGATTGAAAATGGAGTTTACAGACAGATTATCAGAAGACGTTTCTTATCTTGGAACTAGATTCGGAGAATGATTTGTGAAATTGGTTTTCGATTTCATAGTTTTGAGTTAAGTTTCAGACTACTGGTGACATTTTCAATTTTTCAGATCTAAAAAATTAGTGATATGGATTGGCAATCGATTTTTGAAGAAAGATAGATGGAAAGATTAATATCAATCGACATGAAGATTAAACCGAAAGGTAAACAATTGATTAAGTGTTTATGCTAGATTACACTTGCTATGATTTTGATTTTCATTTAATAAATTTCAGTAAAATCAATTTCTAGTCTTTTCATAATTTTCTATATGATTATGTTTCTAGTGTTTATTGGTAATGTTTTAGTTGATTAATGCTCATTATCGTTTGTTTTGGTTTTCATAATGATTCTGCTTGTTAATGAATTTGTACATATCTATTCTAAATTTGTTAGATGACATATTTTGTATAATAGTGTTAGTGGTGTTGGTTATAACAAAATCCAAAGTTGGTAGGGGATAATGGTAGGAGTAGTGGGTACCAAGGTTGAGATGGTGGTCGTGGAAGTGTGGCTGTAGTGGCGTTGGAGGAAAAATAAAAAAAAAACACTGCCCTCGTGCAATCATGCTAGATTGAGACAGTTATTGGAGCTAACTTAGAATTGTGTTTATAAGTTGCAGGTTAGAAGAGAGTTTCATGGGCTGATTCTGAAATGCTAATTAGGTAACAGATCTCATACTTTGTGGTTGGTTAGTAATTACATATAGCTTTTAACGGTATGGTTCCATTTTTGGCTTCTGAGTACACATGTTGACATGAGTGTGAAGTTTAGGAATCCTTTGTGGACAACTTGTGGTTCAGCTAAACTTGTTAAGATGCTCAGTTAGCCTTATTGCTCCTGATCAAACAAGGGGAATATAAATGGGTTTCATGCATATCTCGTAGGGACACCGAAAATCTTTTACTGAAGTCTTGAGCCATTACATTCGCTTTGATTTTCCCATGGAAAGGATACTTTGTCTGCAGTTTCAAAACAGTCAATAGACTTATGTTATTTAAACATTTGACACATCTAATATCTGGCTGAGACATATGGAAACGTTTCAAACTAATTATGAAATATATGGATACATAGTTGGGCACTTTCTTCTTAAAATAGGTACTGAAATATAACATTTTGATTCATAATCATACTTATAGTGTTTCGGTTTAGTAATTTTCATTTTTTTGAATAGTGTCAAATTGAATTGATCCTGTGGTGCAAGGGTAGCACAACTGACTCCATATCAGAAGATGTGTGTTCGATTCACGCCAGGCTCACTAATTTTAGTACATTAATAGTGGGATCAACTTTGGTTGTTGATGCCAGCTACTGGGATCAACTTTGGTTATTGATACCATAAATAATCTGAACAGTTCCTGAATTTTTAATTTTAGGGATCAACTTCGGTTGTTGACATCGTATTATTATTTTTTTATTTTCTGGTTTTTGTTTGGGGATCAATTTCGGTTGTTGACACTATATTTTTGGGATCAACTATGGTTGTCGACACTTTTTTTTTCCCTTCTGTCTTTGATTTTGGGGATCAACTTTGGTTGTTAACACCATATTACGAGATCAACTTCGGTTTTTTTTTTTCTTCTTCTGATTTTTGTTTTTGAGATCAACTTTGGTTGTTGAAACCATATTATTTTATTTTAATTTTCTGGTTTTTGTTTTGGGAATCAACTTCGGTTGTTGACGCCATATTTTTGGATCAACTTCGGTTGTTGACACCACATTTTTTTATTATTATTTTCTGATTATTATTTTTTTGGATCAACTTTGGTTGTTGACACAACCGGTGGCGGCGGACCGGTGGTGGTGGCGGTGGTGGCGGCGGCGATGGCGGTGGTGGTGTTCCAGTGGTGGCGGTGTTCAGGTGGTGGTGGTGTTTAGGTGGTGGCGGTTAGTAGGTGGTGGTCGTTGAGCGGTGGTGGTGAAATGTTAGTGGTGGTGGTGAAATGTTAGTGGTGCTAATGGTGGTGGAATGGTGGAGGTGGTGGTCTTGAAGTGGTAAAAGAAAGAAATTTGTTGTATTTTGAAATAAAGAAAAATGTTAGTATATGAGTGAGGGTATTGAGGTAATCTATTTTTAAATGGATAAGGTTTTAAAATGATAGGGGTATATTTATTGTTGTATAAGGGTATATTTATTGGGTGTCAAAACTAGGGGTATTTAATTAATGTACCCAATAAAAAATCCCCCAAGGTTACTTAAGTTTTCAAATACGAATAACAACCCATATCTCCCTGTGGAATGAATCTGTTCTTACAACTATACTATTATTTATAATTGTGAAGTGAAAGAACTTAAAGTATTTTTGCGTCGGCTGATGATAGACACATTTTTGTGTCTGACTTGTCCTTGATATCTGTATTGTTAGAACTCGATTTTGGTACTAATATTGTGTTTTTATGTATTTTTAGGTATTTTTGGAAATAAACATTTTTGGAAAAATCGGCTCGAAAAGTTGTCTAAAGCACCGGGAGGAACGTGTTATTCGGACTCTCACTTTTGGATAAGGGGCACCTCAATTACTAAGGGGAATCTTCTTTACTATTTGCACCCCTATGGCGCCAGCTGATATTCGCACCCCCATCTCTGTTAGGGGGAGGTCATCTTCTTCATTCAAATTCCAGTTTTGGTAGGAGTTTTGTCAAGATGAAGAACAAAATTAGGGTTCGTGTTTCGGAGGAGATTTAAGCAGACTCAATGGCTGAAATTGCATGAGACGACTTGATTAAGTTTGGCAGGCATGGTATGATCAATGGTTTGGGTTAGAATTGGCTGGAGCGTCAGATGGAATAATTCGGGGAGTTGCGTGTTTTATTAACCCGATATTGCTGTTTTGGTTTTGGACGACTTCTAGTGAGATTAAAACACTACAATCAGTTGGATTGGGCCTGTTTCAGCTAAACAGGACCGGTAACTACATCAAATTCGAAGAAATTGGGCTGGAGAAACGTATTTGAGAAAAACAGAGCAATGTTTATTCTCGGGATATTTTGTGTAGGATTAGCGTGTGTTTACAACGTGTTCAACGCAATCTGAGACGTGAACACAAATTGTTAATGCGTGATTGAATGATTATTGACAGCTGCAGGCATAGACGCGGGCAAGATAGGAAAGAAAATATCCCGAGATTATTTTCTTTTACTGCCGAGTTATGGAGAGATTATCTGAAGTAATGATGAGTTATTCGTGGCCCTGTTGAGTATAAATATGATGCTGGTGTAGCATAGAAGGGTTACGTAGGGAATGGGGAGACAACGGAGCAAAGAAACGAGAGTTGGAGAAATCTGCTGCTGCTGCCATTGAAAAGAGCTCGAAGAACATTAGACTGTAGAAGACAGTCGTTGTGCTACAGTGACAACGACACACTTGTTTTATCGTTCTCTGTAACAGCTCGGTTTGTAACAAATATAACTGTTACAAACCATGTTTTCATTATATTTCTCCCATTTTCATCATTTGTAAACACTTTGAGCAATTAAATCAACTTTTAAGCGTGTTTCCAACATGATGATGAGCTAAATCTCCCACAACCAAGGCAATGAGGAAGCTATTTACGCATGAATAATTGGTAATTATTTTATTTTCTCTAATTTATAATTTATAATTCACTCAATCACTGCTTTTGCAGAGTTCTAAATTGTTTGCATAATTTTCTTAATTAGTTGTGATTCAATTTGATAGGTTATACTTTGTTTAGTCAATTGATAATCTATGCTTAGGGAATACAATTATTATTTGAGAATTTGAATGATTATTTGTGAATTAAGAAATAAGGGAATCAAAAGATAATTAGAGTTTTGGATTATTTACTATCATTCATTCATGTGTAATAGTGGAATCAGTGTCTTGGTTATTTTTAATATCTTGAAATCAATTTTGCATTAAGTTTTCTTTATTTTTTAAGTTTTATAAGTCTAAAATATATTGATTTCACAAGTCTCAACGAACCTATTTACTACAACTTAATTAAAAATCACATCAGCTGACAACCGACCACTCAGTGGGTGGAGGCGGAATCACAACATTGGCGGCAGCAGCCGCAGCAACTCTTTGACGCTCACGAAGGATGGCAGCCTTACATGCCTTTTTCATCATGATCTTGTACTCAGCATGAAGATTGCTCATCTTCTTATGCTTATCAGCACGTTCAGCCTCCAGCTCTTCCTCATGGTGACTCACCAATTCATTGAGTTCTTTATCAAGACTTTGCTTTGCCCTTCACTTCTTCCAACTGCCTCTCCAACTCTGCATGATGCTTACGAGCCTCTGCAAGATAAATAAATGGAGACAGTCAGTCTGAAGGAAACATCACAAAGATGAAATACATAAAATCAAAAGTTGCTAATAGGCAACCTTCATGTTCAATTAAAACAGAAACTAAGGTATGTTCTACTTGGGCTTTTTGATTATCTAAAGCACTAATCTGTGCTTCAACAGGAGTTATGGCAGCATCACCCACCGGGCACGATAGCATATGTCTATCGCGCTCCTTCTCAAGATGAATAAACTATCGCTTAAGACGAGCAAGCTCTGCCCTATCCTCTTACGCCTGCGCTAGCTGGGGCAAATGATCGGACTGCCACTCAATAAGCCCATCTTTCTGAGATCGGAGCAACTTGATCTCATCCGAGCGAGTTACAGCTACTTGCTTAGCATTATCTAACATCGCACGAAGCTCCACAATGCGATCTCTGTGAACATCCACATCAATTTGAAGATGAGAGTTCTCATGCTCCAAAGCATCTATCTTGCACTGACGAGAACTCACATCGAGCTTTAGATTGCAAAGTTCCCTAGCATGCTTATGACCAATAACATCTTGCCTCCCTTCCAATTGTTTGACGGTGGCTACCAGTAGATGGACTAATTCAGAACTTTAGAACCTATTACGGAGTCGAAATACTTAGAGAAAGGAGAAAATAAATACCTTCCAACTCCTTCTTATCATGGCGAAAGGACAAGGCCTCCTGCTTAGCCATCTCCACAGCGAGACGCAGTTGCTGGTTCTCATGTTCAACAGCTTTGGCTCGCTTCCTAGCAACACGAGTCTCGGACAGCATGCCAACTCTCAAATTGTTGCTCTAGCATATCAGACAACATCACCAGTTAGACTGGGGAATTAACAAATACACACTACTATAACAAAGTCAAAGCGTTAATATATACCGCCTGCACAAGCTGATGCTGAGCGGACTTAGGAAAATAAGTCAAGACACGAGCTTGCTTGTCCTCGCTCAGCCGAGCATACTGATCCGAGCATAGCATTTTCATCGCCTCGGATCCTCCACCAAAAACAGTGGAAGACGAACTAGAAGGAACTGTTGGAGCAGAAGGAAAACTACCAGCAAAAGTACTTGGTACGCTAGTACCAACACTACTTGGAACCATAGGAACAATATCACCACCACCACCCCCAACCCGAGCACCTACATCGGGAAGAGCACCCTTATCAGCGAGATTACTCGCCTGAGGCATCCTCACATCCGATAAGGTAGCTGTGCCATCGGGATTGGTAGGATTATCCAACAAGGCTTGGTCAACATCATCAAAAAATGCATCACTGAGATCCACCATCTCATTCTCACCAAACAAAGCACCCATATCGACATCCATAGTATGTTCTTCAACCTCCACAGGAGCAGTAGATGGCCCAGAACCATCAGCAACCCTCCTCCTCTGCTAAAACAATCAAACAAAATCAGATGCTAAGGAATAAAACAGGGGCAAGGTATATATACGTTAAAACATTAAGACATTATTTTCTACCTTAGCATCCTCAATAGCTCGAGCAGTTTGTGATGAACGCCTACGAGGAGGGACCCATTTAAGCTCCCATGGCCTGTAAGGTGGCAGATGACTATGCATCTCGGGAATCCCAAGAAGAACATTGCCAATTTCATCCCAACCAAAAATGTAAGGCCCCACAACGCGAAGAGCAACTAAAAACCACTTATGATCATGAGTCTTGCGAAGTGTAAGATTGCTGGGATTGGGAGGATCCAAATCGGTCATGAGAGGAAGACCGGTCTCCGAGATCTAGAAATTCCAACTCCAAAGCCCTCAAATGTATCGGACTGTTGACACCAATAGTTCTCCACAAAAGTCGCATGTGTATACAAATCCATCTGAGAAGGAACGAACTCGTTCAACTGGTGCTCAGTAACCTTGCCTTGACTTCGCCGAGCACATTCTCGGGCGATCCTATAAAAGTTGTCATTGGGTTGAAATATACCTCGTTGGGGACTAAGCTGGCAAAGCACCTCGTACTGGAAGGAATCTAGTGGGCAATACAGAGGAAGACGAAGCCCAGCATCAAGCTGACCTACCGCCACGATGATCTCGTTGGGACCACATGGATTATCCTCAAGGATCTTCTTTGTCAAGATGCCGGCTTGACCCTCCGGACTGGCAAAGGTGACTTGAAATCTCTGAAGACGATGCTTAGTCTTCACCATCTCCAAGAAAGCGTCATCAGACATACCGGAAGAACGACTAGTGCTTGGAGTTCTCATCGGTCTCTTCTAAGCACTATAAAGAATGAACAGAAGAAAAGAATCAGACCTTATACTGGTAAAAAACCGGTGAAAACAATAAAAGAAAGCGGAGATGACAATGGCGATCCCCAAAGAAACTGTAGCGCCCCCTAAGCTAGCAGCTGACTAATCCAAGGGATTAACTAAATAAAGAGGCACTAAGAATCCGAATCATATACTTAAGCATTTGATGAAGGAATCTGCTATAAAACTTAACCCAAAACTAACCCCGCTCAGAAATATATATACAAGATCTTCTCTCAAATGATACATATACAATAGTCGTTTGGTTTACAAATAGAATATACAACATAATAAACATATCAGATTATAACCAACTAAAGAAGTCAACTTCTCGGAGCTTTCGCTGCGCAACTCTGATCTGTCTCTGAAACTGAAAGTGGGAATAATTAACATTTAACTTCTAAGTAATCATAGGCAAGATTTGGAAAACAATACATGTTTTCAGAAACATTAAATAGTGACCAAGTCGCTAAAATAAACAAACATGTGTATGGACAAACTCCTTCGTCAAACAATGTATATATTGAGTGTCGACCACTTCCTTACACACCCTATTAGCCTATATGGTGTCGACCAATTCCTTACACACCTATTAAGCATAAAAGTAGAATTCATGTAGATATAAATTAAGGAGCCTATCATATTCCTAATAGATGTCGACCAATTCCTTACACACCTATTAAGCATACAAATGGAAATTCTTATTTCCCAAACAATTCATATTGACAACAAAACATCACAGGTCCTTTCCAAACCATGGAAAGATTAACAAAATCAACAGAATTATAGCAAAACAAGTTGAACAGTGCATAGAATGTACAGACAGAAATGCATGACTTTGTTAAACATAAACTTTTGTAAAAGAAACAACAATGGTTACCCTAGAGTCAAATGTATTCCCACCTCTTTTGATGACAACCACGCCTACCTCGAGATCCACGATCCACTGGTTCATCCTTTGAATCGATCGTTGTTAATACAAACTAACTGTTAATCACACAAGAAGTCTAAGAATCTAGCAAAAATGGCTCATACAAGAATCATACAAGTCTATCTAACGGTTCTAGGCCCATTAACAAAAGGTCTAGCCCAACTGGTCAACTAACAGTCTCTAACGGTCAGACTGACGGTCACAGGTCAACTAACGGTCAACGTCCAGTTAAAGTCTAGTCAAAGGTCAAACGTTAACTCGGTCAATGGTCCACTGAGTCAAATAGGAAAATCACTGAGTCAACTCAGGTTCAACAAGGTTCACTCAACTCAGTCAGACACTGAGTCAGATAGACTAAATGGTATGACTAAGAGTATTAAGCAACTCAGTTTCAGAGTCACTTCAGCTCTGATTCTTACACCTTCATCTACCATTTTTACATTTCAACATCAAACCATATATTCAAACTAAATAACTTCATACTTCATTACATAGGTTAAGCTTACCAGCAATATCAGATGCAAGCCCTTACTGAAGCTGCCAGCTACAACCATATAATCACTACTACCTACAACTTCATTTACATATAAGGCAAGCTCCACTTCGTAAATCAATTTCAATCCTAATCTGTACTAACTCCTAGCATTACAATCACAAACCTAGCTTTACAATTACATCTTCATTCACTAATCCACTGGCGTTATCTTCTCAGCCACACTCAACAACTTCAGTTCCATTTACAGTGTAGACATCTCTGCCACACTCCTCATCTGCACATTCAATTCTCAGAAGATGCAACCAACCCTTATTCTCAAACTCCTTTTGAGATACCAACTCCATTACCCCTTCAACTTAGTTCAACACTAACAATCTGCAGCTTCACCAGTCACTCAAATTCACCACCACCATTACAATTTCAACACTAACAACCCAGGCATTGCAACAACATACAACAGCTTACTTCATTAGTACCATTCCATCACTATCACAGCTTATCTCGGCTCAATAATACCATTTCCAACATCGCTACCACCAATACAACTTCAATCTGCATTCTGGAAGAAACTCGAACACAAATCTTCTTCTTATGTTTAATTCATAAATTACCTGCAACTTCAGTTGAGATCACTCAATCCATTAACCACAGTTACAACTCCACTAATACTTCCACCTCCAACACCAGTTCTGCAATGACAACTACAACTACATTCTCTACTACATTGCCACTACCTTTTCATCCACACACTGTAACACCATCCCAGTTCCAAATTCTTCACAATGAACATCAATAGTTCACTTATGTTTTACATCTGTAACTCCATTCATCTACACGGCTTCCACTAAATGCAAATTCATTCACTGTTACAACTCATCAACCAAAATTCTTCACCTGACATGTCCTGCAACTTCAACTTCCTTAACATCTCCAAAACCCTATACTTACCATACCAACATCACCTGCATTCCATCTCAGCACCAGCACACCTCTAATTTCACATTCTTGCAATTCCAGTTCATATCACTTCAAATCTCAATAATTTAACCTAAATTCAAACCACAACACAATCTTATTAACAACAATTTTTACCCAATCTAAATTATGAACTTCTCTGTCTATAGATAAACCCATAGGTTCAACAACACAATTTGCATAACTTAATTAAAATCACAAAGGAGAACAATTACCTCAAACCATTTTGTTCAAACACCAATCCGGTTCAATACTCATAATAACTTCATCCTCTTCTTCCAAATACAATTCAAACCCGACTTCATTAGTAACTTCAATCCTCCATCTGAGCTTCAAATACAAAACTCCAACTATCGAACTTAAGGTATTCTTCAATCTTAACTCTTAATTCATATCAAACCCACCTCCAATTAATCTTCTAATCTTCCGAATCTTCTTCAGAAATATTACAAACCCTAATTCCTAAATCTATCAAATAATTGTTGTTCTTCGAAATCAAACCCATAACCTTCCACTTCACATCAGATTCATTGAAACCCATACCTTAATCTCTTCCCATTTAACTAAATCAGTTCATCTACAACTCACAGAACCCTAACTTATAATTCTCCTCCATCCAACTTCCTCATACACTCAAACAGCAACAACACCGCCACCATCGCCACCATCAACTACTCCACGATCTTCTCCACCTCCTACCGATCACAAAACCTCCACTTGATCTCTTACTCGCTCGCAGAGGAGAAAGAACAGCGAAAGAAAGAAAGAGAAGAAGAATGAAGAATGAAGAAGAAGAAGAAAAGAGAATGAGAGTTATCCTCTCGATCGACTAGGATAATGCCGACCAAAATACTAAGACGCCCGTCCAAACGATAAGGGCAGCCAGGCGGTTCAAGCAAAATGACTTATTTGTCCTTCATACAAAATTGATAATATCTTCTTCATCCGATATCTGATTGACACGTTCAAGTAGTCCATTCCGCGTAACTTCTCGAGATCTATCCAACGGTACTAGTTTCGTATCTAAATCATTGTTAGATTAATTCCTATAAATTATTGTTCATGTTAAACTAATCGAGTTATTATCGGCTAAATCGACACTTGACCGGTCTAATAGCGTTGACGAGCTTGAGGGTCTTTATAGAAACTTCACAGTTGAAAAACAATGGCGAGAACCAGTGATTAAAGTAACCTTAAAAAGTAAAAAAGAAGTAACCATGATGATCTCATAAGAACTATACAGTTCAAAATAACGGCATAAACCACCGATGAAAACAAAAAGAGAAACAAAAAGAAAAACAAAGAAGAAGGACCATACCGTCTTGGAGGTCGAGATGGAGAATTTCTCCCAGACATAATGAACTTCTTTATAGGAGACAAGAAGTTAAGAAGGAACAACAAAAGATAGAGGAAAGAAAGAATGAAAAAGTTCCGAGCTCTGAAAATAGAAAGTAAAGACATCATTCTCTTCCCCCAAAAGATTTTATAATAAACATGTGGACAACCAACCGGCGCCTCAAGTCCAACAGGTAAAAGCGCACTAAAAGTGCAGACGTGGCGAAAATCACCGACGTGGCGATAAAGACGGGACAGTTACGAAATTTTATTCCCATCATGCCCTTGGCAAGTTGCAAAGAAAATGAGCAAACTGTGAGGGTAAATTACCCGATGGAGACGTGTCAACATCTCAAGGGATGGTCTCATGATAAGATGATGAGATAAGAGCATTGAATCATATTCTAAAAAGGTGATTTTGTCTGAATCGAGACGCCTGCTACAACGTTACATGAATGACGCGTGTAAGGAGTGGTCTAATCGACTCAGACGGTCAAGTCTAAAAAGAAGGACTGCATTTAATGAAGGATCAGAAGAGGCGTGGACGAATTTACATCGTATCAGAAGGCTCGGGCGATCTATACTATAACCCAAGGATGATACAACACGAGGTTCCCCAAGGAAGAGCAACACGATGACGTACGGAGCGAGATGACTCGGAAGGAGAACCAAGTAGGCCATCACGAGGGATAGTATAGAGCTCGTCCGAAGCAATGAGAAGATGCACGATAGCTCCACCAACTCGGCGAGACCAGGCCTTCGCGAGTCTAATTTGCCTATAAATACCAGTCCGTGTAGAAGGAAATGGACATGTAATCTTAGATGGTCTTTCTACAGAGAATTCCTGAGAGAGATCTAGAGAAAGAGAGAGTGAGAAATCTAAGTGATATTTGTAACTCTTTCAAGAGTAAGACCTTAATCAATAAAGAAAACATCTTCTTTCTCGTGGACGTAGATCTTCATGGCCGAACCACGTTATATGCTTGTGTCAATCTTTACTTTTCATGTTCTTTACATCTTGTTGATCTTTGAATCTTGAATGTTAGTAGTTTTATAGCCTTTAGATCTATTTGGATGTAGTCATCAGAAAAGATGCAACTACAATTGGCCTTAAGCCAATCCACCTCTTACCAAGCAACGGAAGCTTTGGATGAAGCTTCATCTCAGGCCATGGCGTATCTTTTAGTATGCGCCATGCTAAAAGTGCGGGTGTTACATTATTACACCCTTTAAAGAATTTCGGGGATAAAATTCAACCAAACTAGGGCCAATGTTTGGCATTTGGCCAAGGGTCAATGTCGCATCATCATGATGATGCATTAGGCCAGTTGGGTAAGTGGCCTTGAGATTGTAGCGTAATCATTACGCATTATGAAAGCTATTGGCCTAGAGCCAATATCGCAGAGTCATTGTTCATCAGGCCACAGAAGGCTAGCCGACAGAATATTGCACAATCATTGTGCAATATGCTAAAGAGAATGTCGCGCAATCATTGTGCGATAGCCAGAACCAGTGTTGCACAATCATTATGCAATACGGCAGAAGCGAGTGGTTCGCAATCATTGTGCGCAATCGTAGTGTGCAATCATTGTGTGTAATCATTGCGCAACAGACAGATAAGTGGTGCGTAATCATTGTGCAACAGATAGAACGATGGTGCACAATCATTGTGCAATAGAACGGAAACTCGACAATCATTTCCGGTCATTCAGAAATTCATGGCAATGGCCATTAATAGTGAAGCAAGCATGTCAATATGCTCCCCTTTCCATACTTGTAGAAATTTCATTAAGACATATATAGGGAGGGGTAGTTGGTTGAAGGTGCATATGCGGACCATGTACCAAGTAAGCTTCATAGCTTAGCCGAAAGTGTATAAATGATGCGTAAGCCTCATTTATAGTTGTGTAGCCTTGCGAAAAGGGAATTTGATGTTTAGGCATCATTATGCCATGTTGCGGTCCCGATAATGCATAATCATTGTGCATTATGACGGAATGGCCTATACGAACTAGGCCATTACCATTTTTGCTAGGCCACGACCTTACAAACGAGTTGGTTTAAGTTTCTGTCCCTTCGTGGATGAACTATGGTCTGTGCTTGATCCCTTTATAGTAGGGAAGGGTACGTAGGCAGCCGCAATGAGTTGCAGCATTGCCAGTCCAGCACTTTGTCGCTCATATCATCTATTCGAGAGATGATTGCGGCACATTGGCCTCTCATATCATCTAAGCTCGGTGATGCGATGCAAGAGATGATTGTGGCCAAACTTGATGAGGCAAGTTCCATTCCATTCCTTGGATGCTCATACTTCCTATCAAGGCGTTCGACATAGGATAAAAACCCGAGTGTCGTAATTTAGCTCAAGACGGGTCTAAATTGATTGGAAATGGCCCAACGATCAAGACGTGATCTATGTATGACGGTCTTGGAATTTTAGCCAAATTCCATCGTTTAGGGCCTCAAAAGGCCGTTTTTGCCATTTTAAGAAAGTTTTTGTTTTCTTAATAAACCCTTTGTGGAACAAGGGTAAGTTGGAACAGTGTGGAAGCTAATTTTGTTGCATCATGCAGTACAAGAATGCTTGCAAGGCCAAATGATCGTGCATTTGCCTAGTGTTATGGCCCGGTTAGCAGCATAATAATGGCGCATCGGGGAAGTTATGGTCTGCGCGTCCAGGCGCTCCAGGCGTAAATTTTCCGGTCCGTCACAATAGTAGCCATTCCGTCATGCTTCAGTCACGAGGAGGGGAAGATGGGTTGATCATAGGGGATGGAAGCTGAAAATTTTTGAGAAAATGGCAATGATATTGAATTGTGTGTTTTGGGTATTGAAAACTATGAAGAATAAAAGAACTTTTGGGTGATGAAGCTTGTTCTGTTTTTCTGAATAGGCTAAGTAGCCTATTTATAGTAGTTTAGAATACGCATTGCCCTTTTCATAAGTAGTTGAGGTCGTGAGTTATGGAGAGATGGAGATGAATGGATGATGCGAAATAAATTAGGGAAGTTTCTGGAAATCCTTTTTATATTGCGCCCACTATCTCTCAAACTGTTGTAATTGCCACACTACTTTAACTTTTCACATGGGGTGTTGCCACGCCACATGTTGTCGTAGACCATCAGACCAATAACCCATGAAGAATCCCCCCATGTGACATATTTTGATGTTTCTTAGGTGTTTTGGATGAGTTATGGATCTCATCTTATTTAGGTTAAATCGTAGCCATCGATATGCCATATGCCTTAGGGATATGTTGAGTAGAAGATGTTGTGAAAACAACTTGTCCAAGGCCAACCATGGCGCGCTTACGCCTGTTGAGGCGCCAGAGAATGACTTGGCGCGCTTGTGGCTAGTTCAGGTGTTATAATTTAACGCGGCATGCTAATGGCATAAAAGTGGTATACCATGTCCGCACTTTATGCCGTTGATAATATGAAAAGAAATATTACAGTTCATAATCTTTACGTGAGATATTGGAGTGTTAAATTATCGTGTGGCCTTTGAATGGCTTAAAATGGCACGGTCATGGCCTGCAGTGGCATTATATTTGGCCTAATGAGCTAAGATCCAAAAGATGACTCAATTGCCTTGGCCTTAACTGCCACAACTAGAGTTATATCTAGTTGGAGATGTTGGCATGAAGCGGCATGGTAGTTTATTGTCGTATTAGGGTTTGGCGCGATGTGACCTTTCAATGGTGCTAGCGCTAGCGCCTGGCTCGGTAAGCTACGGTTTTAAAGCAGCTTAATACATTTTTCCTTGGCCACGACCAATGAAAGAGAAGTTATCGGGCCATTACTTAGCCATGAGTTAAATAAGTCAATATACAGTATATGGGAGCTATAGTGGCGTACTTTACACTCAAAGAGGCACGTGGCATGTTGTGGGCCCACATTCGGTAAGCCGCGACTTTAGAAGTGGCGTGCCATGCCCAATGTTACCACGCCAAAATTATCGGATCTCACCCGAGCCATATACCTTTATAGTATGTGTATGACATTACATCATGTCTATGGCATTTCATGGGGGTTGAGCTAATACACGTTTGGTTATGGCTCGATATTGGTATATGAATGATGTGAATAGGTCGGCCATGGCCGAGAATTAGGTTTTGTCCTCAATTCGTCCAAGGATATTAAAATAGGATTCATGTTTCAACTAGAATGGCAAAGTTGGATTAGGAATAGAGCTAGTCTATCATTAGAGGCGCATGAGCCAAGATTATATCCTTTATAGGCCATTGATTTGACATAGCCGTGCAAGCTATAATGTTTATGCCACGGATCTAGCCAAGATCCTAAAATATCGCATCTTACACTTTGTCCTTGGTCATGGCTTCCCATGTGTGAGAATGGCATGTGGAATAATCCATGGCTTTGGCGGTGGATGTCAAAGGCCAACAATAACGCACGGCATAGGAAACTTTAAGGTGATATAAAATTGGTAGATTGATACATAATCTGATAAGAGTATGTATTTCATTAAGATGAACCGTGTTACCCAAAATATTTATGATAATACACAGAGGTAACTTTAAGGTGATTGGTTTTATTTCAAACACAAACCTAAGTTTTAAATATCAACATTATGATTGAATAAAATATCTAAGAGCATGCATAATCCTGGCTAGTTGATGAAAAATTCCCATGGATCCCGTTCTTGTCTCACGCTTAGGTGTCAGACAGGCAGGGAGAATATATTGCTAAAAACACAAGACTTCTTGATACCCACGTTGAGTCATTACGTTTTGGACTCATTGTTAGTGATGTGGTAGCATCCAAGTCATGTTGACTTTCTTATACAGAGTGTATGAGACAAACATGACACATGGCCCTAGAGGGATTTACGTTTTAGAATCACATCTTTTATGGAGCAAGGCTCGACACGACAAAAAGGATCTTTTATTTTGTTTCCTACTCGAAAGAAATCACGTTCTTCATTATCCAGTGTAGAGTATCAGAAAATACTCATATCCCGCTAAAGACACCTGATAAGACATAAAAACGGAATGATCACAACAAACCAAAAATAAAAATAAGGACTACTTATTTGTTACTTGCCCCATCTCAATCTATATACATGATGGGGTGGTGCCAAACTCGTGTTACCAAGAAGTTGGGTGAGCAAGTAGATGCTCATGGACCATCTTATAATGATAGTCTTTGTCTCTCGTGCTTGGAGCATGATCAATTGGGTGAGATTTTTTGACTAGGCTTGATTTCCTCCGTTCGGTTTCCTTTCTGTTGAAGATGTGATCAATCGATAGAATTCCATAACCATTTAGAGTATTCAAAATCTTTGTAGTTTTCCCTTTTGGGATTGCGCAAAATTTCCCAACATGTCCAATTTACCCACAATGGTAGCATAATTTATCAGAGTCGGAACTTTGCAAGGATTTAACCTTGTTTTTGATCAAGGTAAGATGTTGCAAGAATTCAAGAGTATCTTTAATGGATTTGAAGAGGTCTTCATCTATATACCATCCTTTATTACATTCCTTAAGAAGATTTTGAGACAGCCTCTTAAAATAATGAAGCCCACTACTTTTGACTGATAGATTCTTGACTTTTGTCCTTTTAAAGGGAACTTTTCTTTTTTCCTTCAGATTCTTTTCCATTAACCAATAGATCAGGAATCTTAGTTGAGTTGAGAGCATCTAGAGGGAATAAAGAATCAGTTGATCCTCTAGATAAGAGACTCTGAAGAATCTTTAAGGCATTCTGGTGTACGTTACAGGTGAATGAAACAAGCCTCACAAAATAATTACCCGTCAGGGTAGAACTTTTAAGAACAATACAAGCACAGACTTATTAAGTCTATCGATGTTTTCTGTCACTGATATCAATTGAAAATGAGAGGGTACCAAGTACACCGCCCAATTTTTCGTTTGGCAACCTGTATGGTCGAAGCCCAATACAATTTCAAGTAGATGTAAAGCAAAGACCATTAAACATATGTATGTAGATTTTTCCTCTTTTCTCTTCCACAATCAATATGTATAGACCAAAGGTCTGTGTACTTGATTGTGTATAAGAGTTCTTGGATAATATCACAAATCAATTTCCAAGATCAATCTAGTCGTATCTGAATTCCAACAAGTGCAAAATTTGCAATCTATTTTTCAAGATGTAAATTCAACAGGAACGAGTCTTGTTTTTGATCTCAATTAATAGAGACTTAAACTATCTAGATTGTGTACTACTACTTATGATATTCCTATAATAAAGATAAATCAACATAATGCGTCAAGGGAAAAACACAAGTCACCAAAAGTTTTGTTAACGAGGAAAACTACACCTGTAGAAAACCCCCGGGACCTCGTCCAGATTTGAACACCACAATGTATTAAAACCCTACAGACACTAGCCTACTATCATACTTCAGACTGGAATGTTATTGACACCAAAGTAACCCTCAAAGCAATTCAGATGCAAATGTGTTCCTTACGCCTTTTAAACCTCGCAAGATTCTGCGCACTTGATTATTCTCTTAGTTGAAGTCCTTTAAAGGAATAACAATTTTAGTGAAGACTATTGATACCAATTTTCCTCTAATAGATAAGCGTGTTTGATTTCCCTTTTGATATTTCAATCTATGTTTGGAAATCTGTTGTAGTAGATAAAGTCCAGCAAACTTCACGAATCCGGAACACTTATACTTAGTTAGTTGAGAAGCCTGGATTACAAACTAATAGAGCACTGCTCGGTTTAACTCACAAGCGTTGCTATCTCAAGCTTGTTTGTCAAGTTTAGTTGCCAAAACTATAAGTCTTGATTTCTAGTCTACTTATAGCTAAGTCTCGGATTATGATAGAAAGTGTAGTTGAGCATTAGACTTCACGGCGTTCATCTATTGAAGACGAAGAACTACTATGGGGAGCTTGTGGAACTTCATCAACAAAAGGTATGTGGAGACTTGAACTCATCTAACACTCAAAAGTCTATCTACTCTATCTCCTATTTGAGACAAAAGTTGTGTATCTATATAGACTTCATTTATGCACATTTGATATTTCGAGCTAAGTTTAACTCGCTTACATATTTCTCGAAATATGTGTTGCTAATCTTTCGCTTTAACCAAGTTCATATTATATTCCTGACGAAAGTCAAAGATGATCATGTGAAAATCGTCTTGCTTTGAAGCTAATAGTTTGTGTGAGACAGCTATTCCCGTCTTCCAAAAAGGTTTCAATGGTTGAAATGAGAGTTCAGAACAATTGGATTTAAGCATAGTATGCATACTTGCATATATGTAATCCATGTCCGGGAACCATAGTATGCATACCCGTATGCGTAAATGTTGGTTTTGAGAAGTCCGGGAACCTGGTATGCGTACTGGCATAAGGTTCAGGTCCGTAAATTTCTGCCGAGTTTGGATGGTATGCATACCAGTTCGCGTACTGACGAAATCCAAACTTGGTTCGGCTACTTAGGTACGCGTACCCGTATGCATACCTGAGTGGATGATGTTCTAAAATCGATTTGTTCATGGACTAATACATTTATATAATAAGGAATGCAATCTTTTGAAAACCGTGGCTATAATGTTCATGACTTGATTCGAGTGAGTCAAAATCGATTTTGCTTCAATTGTGTCTTGTATATTTCTATGAGAATATAAACAATTGAACAACTCTAGAACTAGTTTCATTTGAGTCATTTGAACTAGTTATGGTTAAGATGAATAAGGTTGATATGAAAGTGTTCATATGGCTAACTTCGGTTAACTATTGTTGAGCCAACAAGGTGTACACGTTTAGTGATGTATTAGTATTAATTAATTTTGTGTTTTTTAGGTAATAAATAAAGCTCGGTGAATTTGAGGAGCCAAGGAGCGAAGAATTGAGTCGAGCATCTATGGAGCGAGATAGCCAAAGCTTGGCGCGCGAATCAGTTGCAACCCAACAAAGGAAGACATGGGCTAGAGCTACCCACGACCGGATCGAGCCCCGCTCACTCTGAGCCGTCAAGATCTCGCCTTGGCTACATCCAACGGTCGCTCCATCGCTTACATCTATATCTCGATGATCCCGCACAACACCAGATCACACAAGAGACCGGCTACCATTCTCGTCCGTTCAGATCTTCCCAGCTAAATCCAACGCTCGCTAGGCCAGTCCCATCAATTCTTGATGTCTCCGCCCCACAACAAAACGACCCATACCCTATACCCCCTCGGCCAACCCTAATCTCTCCTCATTTCTCTTCTCCCTTCTCTTTCTTCTGCAACAACTCTCTCGCAACACCCTCTCCGACACCACCATCCCCTTCCTCTGACAGAACCGCAACAACCACCACTATTTCCGCCACACCTAAGTCGTGGTTATCTCTAAACTAGCTTCTCATAACCCTAGAAGCTATGTTAGAGATAAACAAGGCTAGGGTTTATCATACATCAAATCAAGCGACACAAGGAAGGCTAGAAGAGACGATTTGACAAGAGGAGAACGATTCAGAGTATGGGTGAGAGATGTTTTGCAATTTCTTTTCTATTTTATTATTAATTAGGGTTTGGTAATTTAGGGTTCTTTGCTGGTATAAATAGAAGGGAGGACTGTGTGTGATAGCTCACGCCTGGATTAGCCAGTGCTGTCACTTAGGTTTAATTTCTGTTTTTCTTTTGTTCTTGTTACCTGATTATGTTTTAATTTCAAGAGCTAGGGTTTGAGATGAAACCCTGTTGCCATATTGTGTGTTCATGCTCTGCTGAGTTTTCTTAAATGATTAAAATTATAATTATGTCTCAATTAGGGCTTCCACTACTTTTCTCTCACAATGGATGTCTTGCATCCATTGTAGTTAGGTTACATCTGTTGTGAGATTGCCAAGCTGCTCATACTTTAGGCCTAATGCTAATTCCCTTGACTGGTTGTGCTTAATTAGACAACCAGTGCTCCGGGTTAGTAATTTCAGCTGTTATTAGAAGCATAACTTGGAGAAACACCTTAGATAGGTGGTGGGTTTGACACCCTGCCCTTATCAGTCAAGGATAAGAAAGCCTCAACTCAGTTGAGCACTCAATAGGAATTCAGTGGTGGATTTGTAGACCTTAGCACCTTTTTCTCCCTTTGTTTTTACCTTAGTTTAGGATCACAACTAAAAATCACCGTTTCGGCAACAAAATTATATCTTTGTCACATTGTCACTTAGAACTCGGTTAAGCGACCTTAGATCAACATAAGGGCACCACAAGTCTCGTGGTTCGACCCGTACGTGCCCAGTGCTACATCACGACACCGTGCACTTGCGGTATAACCGTAGGCCGTAAAATACATAAATTTACCCATCTTTTGGTCAACACTGAAAAACATAATTTGTGTTTTTCATGTTTTAATTTAGTGCTAGGGTTTCACTGAAACCCTAACTCCATGACTGTGTTTTTAACTTTGTTGAATTATCTTGAATGCTTAAAATTACAATTATGTTTTCAATTACAAATACCCAATGCTCTTCTCTCACAGTGTATACCAACGCCATGGATACACTGTAGTTAGGTCACAATTGTGTTGAGTGTATTGCAGCTCAACCTTAGATACAAATGTTGATTCCCTTGACTAGTTGTACTAAAATAGACAACTAGTGCTCTGGGTCAGCACTTTAGCTGTTAATTGAGGCATTACAGGGAGAAACACCTTAGATAGGTGGTGGGTTTGACACCCTGCCCTTATCAGTCACAGGGCAAGAAAGTCTCAACTCAGTTGAGCACACAGTAGGAGCTAGAGGTGAATGTGACCATCCCAGCACACATTTGTTTTCACCAAAAACTTGGTAGGCCCGAAAAGATGGGTAAATTTATGTATTTTACGGCCTACGGTTATACCGCAAGTGCACGGTGTCGTGATGTAGCACTGGGCACGTACGGGTCGAACCACAGAGACTTGTGGTGCCCTTATGTTGATCTAAGGCTGCTTCAACTGAGTTCTAAGTGACAATGTGACAGCATATAATTTTGTTGCCGAAACGGCTGATTTTTAGTTGTGATCCTAAACTAAGGTAAAAACAGTGAGAAAAAGGTGCTAAGGTCTACAAATCCACCACTGAATTCCTATTGAGTGCTCAACTGAGTTGAGGCTTTCTTATCCTTGACTGATAAGGGGCGGTGTCAAACCCACCACCTATCTAAGGTGTTTCTCCAAGTTATGCTTCTAATATTGTGAAGTTACTAACCCAGAACTTTGGTTGTCTAATTAAGCACAACCAGTCAAGGAATTAGCATTAGCCTAAAGTATGAGCATTGTGGCAATCTCACAACAGATGTAACCTAACTACAATGGATGCAAGACATCCATTGTGAGAGAAAAAGTAGTGGAAGCCCTAATTGAGACATAATTATAATTTTAATCATTTAAGAAAACTCAGCAGAGCATAAACACACAATATGGCAACAGGGTTTCATCTCAAACCCTAGCTCTTGAAATTAAAACATAATCAGGTAACAAGAACAAAAGAAAAACAGAAATTAAACCTAAGTGACAGCACTGGCTAATCCAGGCGTGAGCTATCACACACAGTCCTCCCTTCTATTTATACCAGCAAAGAACCCTAAATTACCAAACCCTAATTAATAATAAAATAGAAAAGAAATTGCAAAACATCTCTCACCCATACTCTGAATCGTTCTCCTCGTGTCAAATCGTCTCTTCTAGCCTTCCTTGTGTCGCTTGATTTGATGTATGATAAACCCTAGCCTTGTTTATCTCTAACATAGCTTCTAGGGTTATGAGAAGCTAGTTTAGAGATAACCACGACTTAGGTGTGGCGGAAATAGTGGTGGTTGTTGCGGTTCTGTCAGAGGAAGGGGATGGTGGTGTCGGAGAGGGAGGGTGTTGCAGAGAGTTGTTGCGAGAAGAAAGAGAAGGGAGAAGAGAAATGAGGAGAGATTAGGGTTCGGTCGAGGGGGTATAGGGTATGGGTCGTTTTGTTGTGGGCGGAGACATCAAGAATTGATGGGGACTGGCCTGAGCGTGGATTTAGCTGCAGGAAGATACGAACGGACGAGAATGGTAATGGGTCTCGGTGTGATCTGGTGTTATACGGGATCATCGAGATATAGATGTAAGCGATGGAGCGACCGTTGGATGTAGCCAGGCGAGATCTTGACTCGCTCGAGTGAGCGGGCTCGGATCGGGTCGTGGGTAGCTCTAGCCCATGTCTTCCTTGTTGGGAACCACTGATTCGCGCGCGAGCTTTGGCTATCTGCTCCATAGATGCTCGACTCAATTCTTCGCTCCTTGGCTCCTCAAATTCACCGAGCTTTATTTATTACCTAAAAACACAAAATTAATTAATACTAATATTTATTCTTGAAAACAAAGAAAACACGAGAATGCGGGATAATATCGATTCTTGAGCACAAAAGATGAGTAAAATGCCAATAAAAAGGTGTATAAATATGCACTATTTGGCACTCATCAAATACCCCCAAACACGAATTTTACTTGTCCTCAAGTGAAAGCAGAAAATAAGAAATCCTAACTATACCCCCTGTCACAGTCTCTCGAATGCATTTAGCGTATGCACTAAGCCTTTAAACCCTAGGTGTCCCTAGTGGACGAGTTGTAGTCTCGTGAGGGTTTACAAGAGGTGTACCCACAAAACCTTCTCCAACTTCAGAGTGTAAAAGAGTCTCAAGCCTCCAAGAAGCTATGAGGACATAGAGTTTACGCATACTAGTAGAAGTTAGAACTATCGAAGAACGCATTCTCATCCTTAAGTCTTTGGCAGAAGTAACCATACCATATGAAAGAATTCGGATTCGATTGTGATCATAAGCCTCGACTTCTGCCTCACCATTAGGATTTTATGATAATTGCACTCAAAAGATCGCTTTTTAGTCTCTCATGTGTGTGAGCCGGGAATAAAGAGAGAAATCCTGCACACGTTGTAGGTAAGAAGGATAACCTTCCGAAATAAAATCTGGAGACTCCACAAAAGTGTGGACAAAAAGAATCTTTTTCTAATGATCTCTAAGAAAGGAAAATCAACCATTAGCAAGGGGTGGGAGTACTCACTCACTTCTCACCCGATCGGCAATTAATATCACTCTCTCATAAGAAACCATAGAAACGTCTTCAATCTTGATCTTATTTGTTGATGACGAACTTGAACTTTACAAAAACTTGATGATTTTTTTTTTTTTTTTTTTTTTTATCTAAGTTACGATAAACTCCATTTTTCATAAACTTCATTAATTCTCATTTTCTTTTCCTTGTTTTGTTGCATATAAACCTTGGACTATCTCAACTTTTCTTCCAATATGTCCCGATTATGCTCAGGTTCTTGTGATGATGTGTTTCTATGGGTCTTGCTGATTGAGAGAGAGAATGATGCTAACTGCAAATCGGTATTTAGAAAAGTTTTCATCTTTAGACGTCACCCTCATGATTGACAAAAACTAGCACTCAAGAGATCAAAAGTAGTCTTTGAAAATGGTGCGAAGTTGGGTAGCTCACCATTCCTACCGGAATTTACGTAAGGTGACACACACTCTGTGACTTTTCTAGAAAGTTGCAAAAATTGAAGGTTGGTGCCTCACTTGATGTAAAATGGGTAGTCTCCACTATGGGTGATCCATGATTCTACTCTAGAATATCTAAAAGACACCTAATTAGCCCTCACGTTATGGTTAAATCCAACTTTAACGCTCTAATCAACTAAGGAATCCGATTGTGTTCTCAGGTACTTCCAAGTTACATTATTTAGGTCGGATTCTCTATGTAAACATAGCTAGAAGCATGCTAGTGACTCTAAAATCTCTAAAAGTTGGAGGTTTTTACAAAAAGAGTTTTTGATTTATTTTATTTTATTTTATTTTTTTTTATTTTTTTTATTTTTTTTTTTTTGAAAATAAAGGTAAAATAAAAGACTAAAAACTCTAGATGCCCTAAAAACTCTAGATGCAAATGCACCCCCAAACCTAAATCAAACATTGTCCTCAATGTGTCCTGAGATAGGAAAAATTTACTTGATCACGTACCACGAGAACTATCTTTGATAAAGATAAAAAGGAAGAGATTACAGGATGTCGGCGGGAGCAGGTTTGAGCTTCATTCGTCAAGGCAAAATCCAACATTCTCTGGTGGTGATCATATCGGATTAGCACACAATATTCCAAGAAGACTCAACCGATTCAAGAAAAGAAAAAATTAACAAATCCTACAAAAATTTACTAACAGTCTAAAGAGTTGAGGGTCAACCCAATAGAAAATATGTACAAACATTAACAAATATAACAAGAAAATGGGCTTTGGTTTGTTTGGGAATTTGGTTTATTTGGGATTTGGTTTAAATGGGATTTGATTTGGTTTATTGGGTTTTTGGTTGGTTGGGAAGGTGTTGACTTGGTTGCCTGACCCGGGTGTGTAGCTTAGTCTTTTGCACAGCACAGCTAGATAGGCCAAGTTATGTGGGCTCAGGTGGGTGCAAAGCTTAGGTTGAGTTAGCCCAGTGTACGGTGGGCTTTGTTTGTGTAGACAGCCCACAAACTCAGGTTACGTGGGCTTCAGATTTGGTTTAAGCCCAGCAGTGTGGCTTATGTTGCTTGGTTGATTAGCCCAGGTGATGTTTAGCCCAGCGGTGTGGTGGTCAGCCCCATTGATGGTGGGCTCTGGTTGGGGCAGAGTGCAAGCCCAGTATTTGGGCTTGACCTATGCGACCCAGTGGCAACTGCGGTTGCACAGCCTAGGTTGTTTCACAAGTAATGTCTTTGGAAAATATTGCTCAGCACAGCTGAGGAAGTGACAACTTAGGTCAAGTTGCACGGCCTAGTTCAAGTTATGCTCTCACAGCTGAGGAAGTGACAGCTTGGGTTCAATACATTTGACAGCACCCAAAGTAGCAAATGGGTTGGCTCAACAAGCTCAACAAGCTCAATTGACAGCAGGTGGAAGCTCATACAAGGTTCAAATCAAGATCAAACATGCATAAGAGTTTAGTGTGGCTCAGACAAGGTTTAGCACATGGTTATGCTCAGCGTTTTACAGATGCACTATCACAGGGTACTTTTACAACATGCTCAGGGAATTCTCAGGTCAGGCTATGCATAGGCTGTGCTCAAAGTTCACACAAATTTGCATCTAATCAGCACAGGTAAGAACACACAGAATAGGGCAGATGGAGTTAGGCTCAGGCCATGTCAAAGCTCAGGTCTTGTGAAATTTTCACACAAATGTGCAATGCACAACTCGGATAATGCACGCGGAGTTTTACTCTGGCGAGCTCGCGGATTACAGGCAAACATAACAAAGCTAGCGGATGCTGGCTTTCAAGAAGCGGCACAAGCTCAGCTCGAAGTGGAGTTTGGTTCAGAGTCTCAACAAGCCCGGGGTTGACAAGGTTATGCGGCCACACTAACCTAGGCTAACCCGGGCGGCACAATTCAGCGGCAAGCTCGGTTCTCGGACTTTACCATGATTATACTAGCGGGATTATGCGGTGAGAATAGTGGCACTCATCCAAATAGTGGCACTCACCAAATACTATTTGGCACTCACAGTTGCACAACTGCGGCTCAAGTCTTGTCTAACTCCCATTGCGGGGCTGGAGGTTAGGTGACTTCAATGCTCACACTTTATTGCACCACACTTTTGTGGAGTCTCCAGATTTTATTTCGGAAGGTTATCCTTCTTACCTACAACGTGTGCAGGATTTCTCTCTTTATTCCTGCTGCACACATGAGAGACTAAAAAAGCGATCTTTTTGAGTGCAATTATCATAAAATCCTAATGGTGGGCGAAGTCGGAAGCTTATGATCCCTGTCGATCCGAATTCTTTCATATGGTATGGTTACTTCTCGCTCGGCACTTAAGGATGAGAATGCGTTCTTCGATAGTTCTAACTTCTGTTACTAGTATGCAGAAACTCTATGTCCTCATAGCTTCTTGGAGGCTTGAGACTCTTTTACACTCTGAAGTTGGAGAAGGTTTTGTGGGTACACCTCTCTTGTAAACCCTCACGAGACTACAACTCGTCCACTAGGGACACCTAGGGTTTAAAGGCTTAGTGCATACGCTAAATGCATTCGAGAGACTGCGACAGGGGTATAGTTAGGATTTCTTATTTTCTGTTTCACTTGAGGACAAGTAAAATTCAGGTTTGGGGGTATTTGATGAGTGCCAAATAGTGCATATTTATACACCTTTTTATTGGCATTTTACTCATCTTTTGTGCTCAAGAATCAGATATTATCCCAGATTCTGTGTTTTCTTTGTTTTCAAGAATAAATATTAGTATTAATTAATTTTTGTGTTTTTAGGTAATAAATAAAGCTCGGTGAATTTGAGGAGCCAAGGAGCGAAGAATTGAGTCGAGCATCTATGGGCAGGATAGCCAAAGCTCCGCGCGAATCGGTTGCAACCCAACAAGGAAGACATGGGCTAGAGCTACCCACGACCCGGATCCGAGCCCGCTCACTCTGAGCCGTCAAGATCTCGCCTGGCTACATCCAACGGTCGCTCCATCGCTTACATCTATATCTCGATGATCCCGTACAACACCAGATCACACCGAGACCGGCTACCATTCTCGTCCGTTCAGATCTTCCCAGCTAAATCCAACGCTCGCTAGGCCAGTCCCATCAATTCTTGATGTCTCCGCCCCACAACAAAACGACCCATACCCTATACCCCCCTCGACCGAACCCTAATCTCTCCTCATTTCTCTTCTCCCTTCTCTTTCTTCTCTGCAACAACTCTCTGCAACACCCTCTCCGACACCACCATCCCCTTCCTCTGACAGAACCGCAACAACCACCACTATTTCCGCCACACCTAAGTCGTGGTTATCTCTAAACTAGCTTCTCATAACCCTAGAAGCTATGTTAGAGATAAACAAGGCTAGGGTTTATCATACATCAAATCAAGCGACACAAGGAAGGCTAGAAGAGACGATTTGACAAGAGGAGAACGATTCAGAGTATGGGTGAGAGATGTTTTGCAATTTCTTTTCTATTTTATTATTAATTAGGGTTTGGTAATTTAGGGTTCTTTCTTTGGTATAAATAGAAGGGAGAATTTGTGTGTGATAGCTCACGCACTGGATTAGCAGTCTTTGTCACTTAGGTTTAATTTATTTTTTCTTTTGTTCTTGTTACCTGATTATGTTTTAATTTCAAGAGCTAGGGTTTGAGATGAAACCCTGTTGCCATATTGTGTGTTCATGCTCTGTGAAGTTTTCTTAAATGATTAAAATTATAATTATGTCTCAATTAGGGCTTCCACTACTTTTCTCTCACAATGGATGTCTTGCATCCATTGTAGTTAGGTTACATCTGTTGTGAGATTATTGACTCATACTTTAGGCCTAATGCTAATTCCCTTGACTGGTTGTGCTTAATTAGACAACCGAGGTGCTCAAGTTAGTAACTTCAGCTGTTATTAGAAGCATAACTTGGAGAAACACCTTAGATAGGTGGTGGGTTTGACACCTCGCCCTTATCAAGTCAAGGATAAGAAAGCCTCGGCTCGAGTTGAGCACACTCAATAGGAATTCAGTGGTGGATTTGTAGACCTTAGCACCTTTTTCTCACTGTTTTTACCTTAGTTTAGGATCACAACTAAAAATCAGCCGTTTCGGCAACAAAATTATATGCTGTCACATTGTCACTTAGAACTCAGTTGAAGCAGCCTTAGATCAACATAAGGGCACCACAAGTCTCTGTGGTTCGACCCGTACGTGCCCAGTGCTACATCACGACACCGTGCACTTGCGGTATAACCGTAGGCCGTAAAATACATAAATTTACCCATCTTTTCGGGCCTACCATTTAGGTACAGTTTCTCATATCTAAATGAAGGTAAATTTCATTTATGTGTAACAAGCTAAGTTCGATCTAACGTTTGAAAGATATTAGCTTGAGTCTAATCAGGTTTTCATTTAACGGTGAATATTGAATGCTTTGTTACCAAGGTAACATTGATTTCAAACCCTGATTTGAAGACTATATGAAGGAGAACTATAGCAACTGGGAAACCTAATCCCCACACCTTCTGTGTTATACTAGTTGCGACTAGAGTCGATTCTCCTTTAACCTTAGGTTTTTCACGAAACCTTGTAGGTTAACAACTTGAAGACTTCATTGGGATTGTGAAGCCAGACCCAACTATTTTCTCTGTAGTTGCATGATCTGATCTTGCATTTTCTATCATATTGAGTACTATCTTCTTTAATATTGGCTCGAGATTTATTCTCTGATAGGCAAGATAAAAAGTAATCAGAAACATCTTCGTCTCATCGTTTGTGATTCCACAATATCTTATGTCACTACCATACGATTAAGATTATTCTGAGGTGATTGATATTTCTAGGCTGTTCTTCGGGAATATAAGTCCGGTATATCAATTGGTTCCTGTTCACCTTGATTTATCAAAAGACGTAAAACAACTCATAGATTTATCTGTAGGAGACATATTTATCTAAACAATAGACTTTTCTATGTGAGACAGATTTGTTTATCAAGTCTTTGACTTTGGGTCATAGCAACTCTTAGTTGTGGGTGAGATCATCTAAGGAAATCAAGTGCGTAGAGTCTTGTTGGCATTCAGAGACGTAAGGAGCGCAACTGTACCTTGATCAGTGTGAGATTGGTTAGGGCTTAACTACATTCCAGTCTGAAGTTAACTTGGAGTAGGCTAGTGTCTGTAGCGGCTTAATACAATGTGGTTTTCAAATCTGAACTAAGTCACGATGTTTTTCTGCATTTGCGGTTTCCTCGCTAACAAAATTTCTGGTGTCTGTGTTATTTCTTTTCCGCATTATATTTTGTTATATAATAGAAATATCACAGGTTGTGCGTAGTTCAATCAATTAGAGAATCCAACCTTTGGTTGTTGATTATATTGATTGACACTTGAACATTGGTCTTTGGTACCATTCAAGTTGTTTCACATAATAATCAGTCTCACGGATTTCTATATGTTTGATTTGCTGATTACATTGTGAAACAGAGATACAACTCTTGGATATATTTCCATTGATTGAGTCTGACTGTCTAGTTTATTCTCTTGGAATTATATTGGAGTTTGTCCATACAGATTGCAAAGCGAAATATTGGGTGTGGTTGTTGTACCCCCACTTTTTCAATTGGTATCAGAGCAGGCAAACACATTTAAGACCTCATAAGTCTGTGTTTGTTGTGATCTGACTCTATGGACAATAGTGTTATCTCTGAAAGTCGCATCACCAAAAACAAAAGTTCTGATTCTATGGAATCTATTAAAGAGAAAGATTTTTCAATCTCAAATATAGATGAATCTAGTGTTTCAACGAAACAGACTTGCACTGACAAGTGTTACCCCGATTATCTTTCAAACGAGTCTGACTTTGTTGATGAAAGTGAAGCAGCCAAAAAGAGTGAACTGATTCTAAATATTGTTAGAATCCAGGCTGATATAATTAATCGGTTGAAAAATAATATCAATGTACTTCTCGGTATAATGAAAGGTCGTGTAAAGGATCCTAGCAAGGAAATCGCCAAAGTTCGCTCATCACGAACCTAACTTGAGGCGAACCTCAAAAAGAATGCTTTGGAAATTGAATATCTTTTGAGTAAACTCTCTATTCAAAGATGTTCCAAAGAGTCCATTGTACCAACTGCTTTTGTCCCAACTGAAAGAATTTCAGTTCCAGAAGTGAAATCAGAATCCATTCCTATTGGAAAAGATGTGCTCGTGACGTCTTCTAATCAAGGAAATTCCACATCACATGGAAGGAAGAAATCTCCAAACGATGGTGTTAAGTCTGTTCTCTCTAATCACTCTGGTGATCAGAAAGTGTGTCTCTTTTGTGAATCAAAAGGACATGTTGAGCAAAAGAGAAACTCTAGGTTGAAAAACAAATCCATTGTTCGACTTCAACATACCTTAGATTTAATTCGTAAAGGTGTAACTGAAATTCGTATGTCTAAACCAATTGGTTTTAGTACTCACCCTGTGTATCCTACCAGGAAAGTCAGTTCTATGTGTTCCTCAAATGCTCAAGAGCATAACAGACCCCTTAACAAAAATCGTCCAAAAAGAACTTAAGGATTCCCTTCTGTCAAAAAGGGAGATAACGTTGTTTAGATGTGAAAAATTTATCAGGAGAAGAAAGAAAAGATGGAGTTTTGGAAAACAACCTAAATGTGATAATTGAAGGATATAAAGAGATCGTCAACAGACTGTCAACTCCCTCTAGTTTAAATCCTTCAGGTAAGAATCCACACTATGCATCGCATTTTTATGATAGTAAATTTTATGATAACTTTTCGCATCAAAACGATTTTCCTCCAAAGATTAAGAAAAATAGGTTTAACCGAAAACAACATTCATTTGATGAGCTCATACTTGTGTTAATTAATAACAAGGTTGATACATCACTCACAAAAAATCCTGGTTGAGTGAGATAAGGTCAGGTATACTTGATGGAAAAATGTTTTATGATTCTCTAGATATTTGCTCATCGTTCTTAGCTGGATTATCATTCACAAACATTTTTGCATAAGTATTTGTGTTTGGTCTTTTCACGCTTTTAATTTTTAATTTTGTTATGTTAGAATGCTACTCTTATGCTCTAAATTTTGTCTCTAGTGAGAATGTAAAATTTATTGAGATAAAATTTGTGAAATCTGAGCAACTATTTAAATACCAAAACCTTTGTGAGTACGCATGCTCCAGGTTTCTGTTGAATGGCTTCTCCTCCTTGTTCTTGGGATTTGCCGGAAGGCTTTATTGATGATGTTGTTTATTTTGAGTTCGTCTTAAAGAAGAGAAGGACCATTGTTGAAGCCGATGAACTCAATCCTGGTGCATCATGCTATTATGCATATTCTCATCGGGATAGAGAAAAGGTGAGATGGTCTCTGCTTTGAAGTGGTTCATGGTTTTCTCAATGATATCGGGAAAGCAAAGCGAAGCTTGGGAACTCTACGAAGGATCTTGATGTGTTACGAACTGAGTTGAAAAAGGTTAATGATGAGTGCCAAATAGTGCATATTTATACACCTTTTTATTGGCATTTTACTCATCTTTTGCGCTTAGAAATCGATATTATCCCATATTCTCGTGTTTTCTTTGTTTTCAAGAATAAATATTTGTATTAATTAATTTTGTGTTTTTAGGTACTAAATAAAGTCGGAGAGAAATCGAAGAGCCAAAGAGCGAAGAATTGGAGTCGAGCATCTATGGAGCAGAGATAGCCAAAGCCCGCCTCGCGAATCAGTTGCAACCCAACAAGGAAGACATGGGCTAGAGCTACCCACGACCCGGATCCGAGCCCGTCCACTCCAAGCCGTTGAGATCACATCTGGCTACATCCTACGGTCGCTGCCTCCACGAGCATCAGAGTTCGCTGCTCCCGTGTAACACCAAATCGTCCCAACTCTATCTCAGCCGCTCAGATCTTCACTCATACATCCTACGCTCGTTCGGCCCGTCCCATCAGCATTCGATGCCTCTGCCTCACAACAAAATTCCCCATACCCTATACCCTAGTCGACCATCTCTTTCTTCTTCTCTTTCTTCTCTTTCTTCTTCCCTAGCTCTGCAAAACCCATTCTTCTTCCCAGACCACACCTGAACCCTCACCACCACCATCTCCTGCCACAGCCGCACCAGCCACCATCACCCCAGCTACCTACTCCACCATCCTCGCTTCACTCTTCTCCACCCATAGCTTCTATCCTAACCTAGAAGCTAGGATTGAGACGATTGAAGCTAGGGTTTTCACCAAACCCCATGCTTGGCGTCTCAGAGCACGAATTGACAGGGGAGAACAACAATTCAGAGTATGGGTGCGAGAGATTGGGTTTGATTTGTTTTCTCTTTTATTTCGATTTTGAGAATTAGGGTTTGTATTTTGGGATATGTGTGCATGTATAAATAGAAGAGGGATAAGACGATTTGAGGTATGCCTGGGCTAGCCAGTGCTTCAATTAGGGATTAATTTGTAGTTTAATGGTTCATTTTATGTTTTAAATCATTTTGCTAGGGTTTAGATGAAACCCTAGCTTTCTGCTATGTGATTCATGTTACTTATAGTTCTCTTGAATGCTTGAATATTTTCTAGGATAGAATTAATCTTAGTGCTCAATACTTTGCCCTCACAAAGTGCATGCCAATGCCATGGATGCATTTGTAGTTAGAATATCCCTGTATTGATAGTGCTACAACTCATTCTTTAGAGATTTTTGTTAATCCCTTGACTAGCTGTGCTTAATTAGACAGTTAGTGCTCCGGATTGATTATTTAGTTGTGATTAAATCATCCATTGGTGAAACACCTTAGGTAAATGGTAGACTTGACACTTCTCCATTTACTGTTATAAGGGCAAGAGTAAGATAAGTAATTTGAATTTACAAGTGTAGGTTAGTGGTGGATTTAAAGACCCTAGGGCTCTTTAATTTGTATCTTTTACCTTAGTTTAGCGTCACTTCAGTTCAAACTCAGCCGTATCGGCAACAAAAACATCTGTGTTACCCATTGCCACTTGAAACTCAGTCTAGCAAAGCCTTAATCAACCTTAGAGCACCACAAGTCCTTGTGGGATCGACCCATTTGCCGCGTCTCCGATAGACGCCGTGCACTTGCGGTATAACATGTAGGTCATAAATATATACACATTCCGAGGCCTACCAAGTTTTTGGCGCCGTTGCCGGGGACTTGGCGTGTGCCCTTTGATCAATTGCTGCCTTTACTGAGTTCATTTCATATTTGTATATTCTCACCTTACATTTTTGCTTTTAATCCTGTTGTTAGTATAATTTAGCCCTGAATTAGTGTAGCTTAGTGTAGCTTGTATTGCATCTTGTAACTTACATCTGTTAACTATAGTTAGTGTAATATCTAGCATCTCATTTGCATTTTAACTTTTTTGAGTCATAAGCACCATTGCCTGATAACTTAGTGTCAACTGGAACTTGAGTCATAATCAGATCTGTTCTAGCTAGTTTTGCTCCCCGTATATATCTCGCATTTAACTTTTGTTTTTAGTCTTTGTATGTAGTTAACCATCTGTGCATTTCCTTTTCAGTTCCTTAGTGCATTTTGGTATTGCATTTAGACATCTGCTAGTTTTTCATCCACCCTTGTTACCACAGATTATAGCTAAGCATCCAGTAGCTGCATACGTGAGATTGAGCATTGGCATTATTGGTGAAACTTTTCATCGCTTTGTGACTTGGGTTGTCTTGCACAGATAACCAAGTGGAGTAATTCACCTTCACACCACAAGAAGTCTTCTCATTTGGTGATAGCCATTGCTTGATTCTCACTTTCTTTACTTTAATTTGTGCATTCTTGAAAACTAAAACTCTCATCTTGAGGTCACAGTACCCAGCAAAAGCCGAGGGAAGGAAGCGCAAACGAGAGCAAACCCAGGGAAAGACAAGGAGTTGAGCAATACAGCCACTGTGGCTAAAGCAAGTTGGTCACTCTCAATTCCTTTTACACTCTATATGCATGCTAGGCCTGTAAATCTGTGAATCTGTGCTGCAAATAGTCATTGACCCCTGCGTTGTGCATTGCATAAGCTACCTGATAGCCCAAATTAGTGGATTGATGCTCTGCCTTGAACTGATAACCATGCATGCTCACTGAATAGTGCTCGCTGACCATTGTAAAGCGCTGCATGAGCTGAAACCCACACAGCTGGGGTGTAAACCTGGCCAACTTGTCCAGCTGCAACAAACTGGGCTGCCAACCCACATAAACCAAACCACATATAGCTGGGCTGTGCAGCAAAAAGCTAGGCCCACATCACATCATCTGGGCTGTGCAATTTCACTGTGCACCGGGCTGTTTTCAACTGAAGCCCATCCACTAGACTCACCTGAACTAGGCTGTACAAAGCCAACCTTCAGCCCACATAAGTCTTTCAGCTGGGCTGTGCACAAAACCAAGCCCAATCTGGGTTGTGCAGCCAAACTGGGCCAGATCATCTAGGCTGGAGCCCACATCTGTTGGGCTGTGCACACATCTGGGCTGTGCAGTTTCACAAATCCTGGGCTTCAAACAACTAAAACCAAATTGAGCCCACAACGACCTGGGCTATAAACCAAGTTGTACTTTCCCACACAAACCAAATGAAACCCAAACAAACCAAAGCCCAATAAACCAAATGCCCACATAAACCAAAGCCCATTTTCATGTTATATTTGTAAGAATGTTAATGTTTCTGTACATTATCTTTTGGGTTGACCCTCAACTCTTTAGACTATTAGTGTATGGTAAATTTTTGTAGGACTTGTTAAATTTTTCTTTTCTTGAATCGGTTGAGTCTTCTTGTGCATATTTTGTGCTAATCCGATATGATCTCCATTGAGAATGTTGGATTCTTGCTTTGACTAAAGAAGCTCAACCTTGATCCTGCCGACATCCGGTAATCTCTTCCCTTTTATCTTATCAGCATAGTTCTCGTGGTACGTGACTGTTTAAATTTTTCCTATCTGTGACACATTGAGGACAATGTTTGATTTAGGTTTGGGGGTGCATTTGCATTTAGAGTTTTTAGTCTTTTATTTTACCTTTTATTTGCAAAAAAAAAAAAAAAAAAAAAAAAAAAATCAAAACTCTTTTTGTAAAAACCTCCAACTTTTAGAGATTTTAGAGTCACTAGCATGCTTCTAGCTATGTTTACATAGAGAATCTGACCGAAATAACAAAAGTTAGAAGTATCGGAGAACACAATCGGGTTCCTTAGTTGATTAGAGCGTTAAAGTTGGATTTAACCATACCTGGGAGGCGAATTAGGTGCTGTTTAGATATTCGGTAGTAGAATTGTGATCAACCATAGTGGAGACTACCCATTTTACATCAAGTGAGGCACCAACCTTCAATTTTTTTTGCAACTTTCTAGAAAAGCTGTTAGAGTGGGTGTCACCGTACGTCAATTAGGGTAGGAATGGTGAGCTACCCAACTTCTCACCAATTTCTCAAAGACTACTTTTGATCTCTTGAGTGCTAGTTTTTGTCAATCATGAGGGTGACGTCTAAAGATGAAAACTCCTTCTAAATACCGATTTGCAGTTAGCATCTCTCTCTCTCTCAATCAGCAAGACCCATAGAAACACATCATCGTCAGCAAGCGGAGCATCATCAGAATATTGAAAGAAAAATTGATATAGTCCAAGGTTTATGTGCAACAAAGAAAAGAAAAGAAAATAGGATGAGAATTAATAAAATTTATAAAATCAAGACAATACAAGTTGTGGAAAAATTGAGTGTTAAAGTCCTTTGTCCATGGAGTTAGTTGTTTCATTATTTGTATTTTTATTTTCACTTATTGTAATTTAAAAAAAAAAAAAAAAAAAAAAAAAAAAAAAAAAAAAGATATTGTAGTTTATTTTTGCTACCACCATGGTAAAGAAGAATTTAAAAAGAAAAATCCAAACAACAAGGAATTTGAGTAGAAAAGTTAAAAATTGTCAAGTTTTGTGAAGTTTAGAAGTTCGTCATCAACATTTGAAGACCGAAGACCGAAGATTGAAGACGTTTCTATGGTTCTTATGAGAGAGTGATATTAATTGCCGATCGGGTGAGAAGTGAGTGAGTACTCCCACCCCTTACTAATGGTTGATTTCCTTTCTTAGAGATCATCAGAAAAAGATTCTTTTTGTCCACACTTTTGTGGAGTCTCCAGATTTTATTTCGGAAGGTTATCCTTCTTACCTACAACATGTGCAGGATTTCTCTCTTTACTCCTGCCTGCACACATGAGAGACTAAAAAAGCGATCTTTTTGAGTGCAATTATCATAAAACCTTAATGGTGAGGCAGAAGTTGAGACTTATGATCACAATCGAATCCGAATTCTTTCATATGGTATGGTTACTTCTCGCTCAAAGACTTAAGGATGAGAATGCGTTCTTCGATAGTTCTAACTTCTTGTTACTAGTATGCGAAACTCTATGTCCTCATAGCTTCTTGGAGGCTTGAGACTCTTTTACACTCTGAAGTTGGAGAAGGTTTTGTGGGTACACCTCTTGTAAACCCTCACGAGACTACAACTCGTCCACTAGGGACACCTAGCGGTTTAAAGGCTTAGTGCATACGCTAAATGCATTCGAGAGACTGCGACGGGGTATAGTTAGGATTTCTTAATTTCTCGTTTCACTTGAGGACAAGTAAAATTCAGGTTTGGGGGTATTTGATGAGTGCCAAATAGTGCATATTTATACACCTTTTTATTGGCATTTTACTCATCTTTTGCGCTTAGAAATCGAGATATTATCCCATATTCGTGTTTTCTTTGTTTTCAAGAATAAATATTTGTATTAATTAATTTTGTGTTTTTAGGTACTAAATAAAGTCGGGAGAAAACCGAAGAGCCAAAGAGCGAAGAATTGGAGTCGAGCATCTATGGAGCGAGATAGCCAAAGCCTCCGCGCGAATCGGTTGCAACCCAACAAGGAAGACATGGGCTAGAGCTACCCACGACCCGGATCCGAGCCCGTCCACTCCAAGCCGTTGAGATCACATCTCGGCTACATCCTACGGTCGCCGCCTCCACGAGCATCGAGTTATTTGCTCCGTGTAACACCAAATCGTCCCAACTCTATCTCAGCCGCTCAGATCTTCACTCATATATCCTACGCTCGTTCGGCCCGTCCTATCAGCATTCGATGCCTCTGCCTCACAACAAAATTCCCCATACCCTATACCCTAGTCGACCATCTCTTTCTTCTTCTCTTTCTTCTCTTTCTTCTTCCCTAGCTCTGCAAAACCCATTCTTCTTCCCCGACCACACCTGAACCCTCACCACCACCATCTCCTGCCACAGCCGCACCAGCCACCATCACCCCAGCTACCTACTCCACCATCCTCGCTTCACTCTTCTCCACCCATAGCTTCTATCCTAACCTAGAAGCTAGGATTGAGACGATTGAAGCTAGGGTTTTCACCAAACCCCATGCTTGGCGTCTCAGAGCACGAATTGACAGGGGAGAACAACAATTCAGAGTATGGGTGCGAGAGATTGGGTTTGATTTGTTTTCTCTTTTATTTCGATTTTGAGAATTAGGGTTTGTATTTTGGGATATGTGTGCATGTATAAATAGAAGAGGGATAATACGATTTGAGGTATGCCTGGGCTAGCCAGTGCTTCAATTAGGGATTAATTTGTAGTTTAATGGTTCATTTTATGTTTTAAATCATTTTGCTAGGGTTTAGATGAAACCCTAGCTTTCTGCTATGTGATTCATGTTACTTATAGTTCTCTTGAATGCTTGAATATTTTCTAGGATAGAATTAATCTTAGTGCTCAATACTTTGCCCTCACAGTGCATGCCAATGCCATGGATGCATTGTAGTTAGAATATCCCTGTATTGATAGTGCTACAACTCATGCTTTAGAGATTTTTGTTAATCCCTTGACTAGTTGTGCTTAATTAGACAGTTAGTGCTCCGGATTGATTCTTTAGTTGTGATTAAATCATCCATTGGTGAAACACCTTAGGTAAATGGTAGACTTGACACTTCTCCATTACCCTGTTATAAGGGCAAGAGTAAGATAAGTATTTGAATTTACAAGTGTAGGTTAGTGGTGGATTTAAAGACCCTAGGGCTCTTTAATTTGTATCTTTTACCTTAGTTTAGCGTCACTTCAGTTCAAACTCAGCCGTATCGGCAACAAAAACATCTGTGTTACCCATTGCCACTTGAAACTCAGTCTAGCAAAGCCTTAATCAACCTTAGAGCACCACAAGTCCTTGTGGGATCGACCCGTACTTGCCGCGTCTCCGATAGACGCCGTGCACTTGCGGTATAACATGTAGGTCATAAATATATACACATTCCGAGGCCTACCAGTTAACTCTGACCTTGTTCTCATGAAGTCACATGTTAAGGATCTTCTCAAAGAGGATATCTTCTCCAAAGAGGCTGTCGATGCTGTCAGTCACAAGCTTGAAGGTCTCAAAACCCGTGAAGATTCTGAACACGAACTCTGATTTTAACGTGTGTTCGGTGGTGTTGGTCATAGAGTTGTTTTGTTTTTATTTTTTGTCTAGGAAACTTCTTATGAGAATTTATTCTTGTGTTTTAAGAAGGATAACTAGGGTTTGTAATAGCTATTATTGTGAGTACACATAGCTATTTCCAACGATTTTCATCTTGCAATGTTTTTAGATTTATTTATTTAAATTCTAAAGTCTATTTGGAAGATGATTTTACAGTATTAATCTTTATGGTTTCATATATTGCAACTTGTTATGGGATATGTGTGTTTGCGCCCGTGAACTATGATTGTCTCACATATGTCAAAAGTCAAGTCTTTCATATGTCATTATGCAAATATTGGTAAAAGAATGAATGAACTTTTGACAAACAAAAGTTAAGCATATTATGTCATTATACAAATGTTGATGAAGATAGGATTAACTTTTGTTTACAAAGATTAAGTTTATTATATGTCTCTATGCAAATAGTGATGAAAGATAGAATAAATCTTTGTTTATTCCGCAATATTGGTCTTCCCTGATCCACATCTCTGTGTAAATACTGTGCGGCTCCGTAAGTTCTCTTATGTGAGCATTTCTGATTAAATTAATCATGGGTACTCTTGTGGTTAATTTAAGTGGGAATTATATAAATACCCCTCCTTCTCATGGGCTTCAAAAATGCCCTTATCCATCGATAAATATACCCCTACCTTCTTAAAAAGAAATTCATTTAATAATCAATACCGAGTTTAACCTTCCGTTATTCTCACCGATGGAAACTTGTCGTTTCACTTTCGTTTCTGTTTCAGAATCAGATCTAAATTCTCTATCTCTTCCAGCGCCAATCACCACCACCACCGTTTCTACTTTCTCTGCCTCTTTCAGCCATCACCCTCACCACCTTTACCTCTGCCATTACCGCCGCACCACCTATGTCGCCACGAACAATTGTCTGTTATAGGTTTAATGGGTTTAGCTTTTCAATTGAAAGTTCTTCTTCTCAATCGATAGAGTAACAAGCTCGAATTTAAGATCCATCAGTAACCCTAGTTTCAAATAATAGAGGTGAAGGTCGTGGTGGTGGTGAAGGAGGATATCAAATCTCTGTTTAATTAGAAGAAGATGATGGTGGTGGAGGAAGATACCAGATCTACAATGATGGTGGTGGCGGCAAATGATGAAGGAGGTATGTATTTCAATCTATCAATTGATTATCTTCTTTCTCTAGTTTGAGTTTCTGCTGGTGGTGGTAGTATGTAGATAAAATCAGTCATGAATATTGTGTTGGTTCAGGTTCGAATGATGAAATAAAATCAGTCTTGAAGATAGTGGTGGTTATGTTTGTTGTGGTGTTGGTGGATATTCTGTGTGCTGGTGGTGTTGGTGATGCTGGTGAGGTTAGACAGATGAATTTTGATGATGGAGTTTGTGTTGGTTGTGGTTGGAATGATTAATTAAAGTTGTTCATGAAGATAATGGTGATTCTGGTTGTTTTGTGGTGTTGGAAATGTTGTACGCTGCTGGCGGTGGTGGTGGTGAGGTTGGACGACGAGTTGTTGAATACTACTCCATCAACTATTTAGGGAGTCAACAACCAATGTTTGTGTATCAACAATGGAAAAATGGAATCAACAACCAATGTTTGTGTATCAACAATGGAAAAATGGAATCAACAACCAAATTTGTGTATCAACAATAGAAATTAATCTTAGTGTAAGGAGTCAACAACAAATATTTGTGTATCAACAATAGAAATTGACCTTAGTTTAGGGAGTCAACAACCAATGTTTGTGTATCAACAATGGAAAAATGGAATCAACAACAAATATTTGTGTATCAACAATAGAAATTGACCTTAGTTTTAGGGAGTCAACAACCAATGTTTGTGTATCAACAATGGAAAAATTGAATCAACAACCAAATTTGACAAATATTTTTGAACTTTTGATTTTTTGGATCAACTTCAGTTGTTGACGCCTAATATTAATGGTGGCGGTGGCGGCGGCGGTGGTGGCGGCGGCAACAACAGTGGTGGTGGTGTGTGACGGTGGTGGAATATTATTGGTGGTTGTATTTAGTAAGTGGTGGTGGTGGCGGAGTGGCGGTGGTGGTGGTGGAGTGGTGGTGGTGGCGGCAGTGCTGTTGGTGGTGGTGAAATGGTGCTGCTGGTGGATGTGAAATAATAGGAATTTTTTTTTTTAATGGATAAGATTTTTAAATGGAAAATAATATTGTAATTGAGGGTATTAAGGTAATCTGTTTTTTAAGGGATAAGGTATTTAAATGATAGGGGTATTTATATTGTTGTATAAGGGTATATTTATTGGGTGTCAAAACTAAGGGTATTTAATAAATTTACCCTTAATTTAATTGAGTATTTTGGATACAAATTCATGATTCATGTGATTTGTTAATGTCCAAAGAAATCCTTTTTTTCTTGTGAAAGTAAGGTCGCTCTTGTTTTTCCTTCAGGAATGTCGCTCTTGTTTTTCTTTCAGGAATGACATTTTATGGGGGGGAGTTCTTAATTCAACTTTTGCTTAATTGCCATATCTTTGTGGGGAGTGAGGTTGTGCAATTTTGTAGGGGTTATCTTGTATATTTATAAACTCCTTGATGAATGCATTTAGTTTCGGCTATATTATTGCATCTAAATTAATTGATATGTTGTTCTCTTTTGGTCATGAAGTATCTCTATGGAAATTTCATTAGGATCCCACTAGTTTTCGTACCTTTGCCAATTTTTATTGACAAAAAGGGGGAGAATTAATGTGTAGTTAACACTACAAATACATATGGTTTACGGATCATTATGTGTGTGTGTGTATGTGATGGTGGGGGGGGTTCATGTGAGATGAAGTATTGACTAAGGGGGGGTGATACATATCACCATAGTATTGTTGTCAAAGTTGTGATACAATTGAACTTTGATGTTGTTGAAAAAGCGGGGGGTCTAACAACCACACCCAATATTTCTCTTAGCAATCTGTATGGACTAACTCCAATATGCTTTTAAGAGAATCAACTAGATAGTTAATAAAAGTATATCAAAGAGTTTATATCTCAATCTCTCAATTCAATCCGCAATCAACAAATAATAATTTGCGAGCTCGATTGAATATAAGAGAGATAACTTGAACGGTACCAAAGACCAATGTTCAAGGATCAATCAATTTCAATCTACAACCAAAGGTTGGATTTACCAATTGATCGATTCAACGCACAACCTGTGATATTTCAATTATATAACAAAATATAATGCGGAAAAGAAATAACACAGACACCAGAAGTTTTGTTAACGAGGAAACCGCAAATGCATAAAAAAAAAGGGACCTAGTCCATATTGAACACCACACTGCATTAAGCCGCTACAGACACTAGCCTACTACAAACTAACTTCGGTATGGACTGTAGTTGAACCCCAATCAATCTCACACTGATTCAAGGTATAGTTGTGCTCCTTACGTCTCTGATCCCAGCAGGATACTACGCACTTGATTCCCTTAGCTGATCTCATCCACAACTAAGAGTTGCTACGACCCAAAGTCGAAGACTTTAATAAACAAATCTGTATCACACAGAAAAGTCTACAGGAATAGATAAATCTGTCTCCCACATAAATACCTACGAGTTTTGTTCCGTCTTTTGATAAATCAAGGTGAACATGAACCAATATACCGAACTTATATTCCCGAAGAAAAGCCTAGAAATATCAATCACCTCACATTAATCTTAATCGACAAGCGAAACAAGATATTGTGGAATCACAAACGATGAGACGAAGGTGTTTGTGAGAAATTTTCTATCTTGCCTATCGAAGATATAAATCTCAAGCGATCTTACGATTGCACTCAAATGCGATAGAAACAGCAAGATCAGATCACGCAACTACAAAGAAAATGGCTGGATCTGGCTTCACAATCCCAATGAAGTCTTTAAGTCGTTAACCTACAGGGTTTCGTGAAAAATCTAAGGTTAAAGGAGAATCGACTCTAGCTTATACAACTAGTATCACACAGGAGATGTGGGGATTAGGTTTCCCAGTTGCTAGAGTTCTCCTTTATATAGTCCCCAAATCAGGGTTTCCAATCTAAGTTACCTTTGTAACAAAGCATTCAATATTCACCGTTAGATGAAAACCTGATTAGATTCAAGCTAATATCTTTCAACCGTTAGATCGAACTTAGATTGTTATACACAAATGAAATATAACTTTATTTAGGTTTGAGTAACCGTACCTAAACGTGTACACTTAGTTGGTTCAACAATGGTTAACCAATGGTTAGCCATATGAGCACTTTCATATCAACCCTATTCATCTTCCCCATAACTAGTTCAAATGACTCAAATGAACTAGTTAGAGAGTTGTTCAATTGCTTAGATCTCATAAAAGTATACAAGACACAATCGAAGCAAAATCGGTTTTGATTCACTCGAATCGATTCATGAACATTATAGCCACGGTTTACAAAGATTGCATTCCTTATTATATAAATGTTTTAGTTCATGAACAAACCGATTTTAGAAAGTAACCTACCTAAGTATGCGAACAGGTACGCGTACTTAAGTAACCAGATTGAGTTTATTTTTCACTTCCATACTCCAGCAGAAATTCACAGACGTGAACTTTCCGGCAGTACGCGTACGGGTACGCATACTCACCCGGATTTCCAACAACCGCCAGTATGCGTACATACTTTGGGTTCCCGGTTTTGGACTTTTAGACAAATGTGAGAACACACTATGTTTATATCCAAAGATGGTTATATGTTATAAACTCTCATTTCAATCATTGAAACTTTCTTAGAGGATGTTATATAGTTGTTATTCACAAACTATTTTTCATCAAGGCGATTTCAAGTTATTGAAATAATCAACATGACTTTCGTCACGAGTAAAGATGAACTTGGACAAAGCGAAATCTTACCAACACATATTTCGATAAATAGATAAGCGAGATAAACTCGACTCGAAATAGCAAATGTGTATAATCGAAGTCTATATAGCAATACGACTTTTGTCTCAAAATAGGAGATAAAATAGATAGACTTTTGAGTGATAGATAAGTTCAAGTCTCCACATACCTTTTTTTCGATGAAGTTCCACCAGTTCCTTGAGTAGTTCTTCGTTTTTGCATGATGAATATCGTGGAGTATAGAGCTCAACTACACTTACTATCCTAGTCCGAGACTTAGCTATAAGTAGACTAGAAATCAAGACTTATAGTTTTGGCAACTAATCTTGACCAACAAGCTTGAGATAGCAACGCTTGCGAGTTCGACCGAACAGTGCTCTAAGAGTTGTGTAATAATACTATGACACTGCATATCAATGATTGAGAGCAACTGTTTTCTCATTATTATAGCTACGGATCTTCAACAACATTGATGCTGAGTTGAACACGTTCAAAATCATTGGAGTACTTGGAAGTGACGAAGATTTCGAGTAATGTTGGAGAACCAAGGAGATCAAGCATTTGGATGAGAAGTTACAAAGTTTATTTATTTTGTAATCCATATGTATTGATAGTTTTGTCACTAAAATTGACAAAGGGGGAGATTGTTAGAGCACTGCTCGGTCGAACTCGCAAGCGTTGATATCTCAAGCTTGTTTGTCAAGTTTAGTTGCCAAAACTATAAGTCTTGATTTCTAGTCTACTTATAGCTAAGTCTCGGATTATGATAGAAAGTGTAGTTGAGCATTAGACTTCACGGCGTTCATCTATTGAAGACGAAGAACTACTATGGGGAGCTTGTGGAACTTCATCAACAAAAGGTATGTGGAGACCTGAACTCATCTATCACTCAAAATTCTATCTACTCTATCTCCTATTTGAGACAAAAGTCGTATAACTATATAGACTTCATTTATGCACATTTGATATTTCGAGCCGAGTTTAACTCGCTTACATATTTATCGAAATATGTATTGGTAAGATTTCGCTTTAACCAAGTTCATCTTATATTCTTGACGAAAGTCAAAAGATGATCATGTGAAAATCGACTGGTAACATCTTACATGATTTGTTTGAGACAGTCATTTGATGTAGACTCGGAATGTTCGTATTGATCATTCAATCACTTGAAAATTACTTTGAAGCTAATAGTTTGTGTGAGACAGCTATTCCCGTCTTCTAAGAAGGTTTCAATGGTTGAAATGAGAGTTTAGAACAATTGGATTTAAGCATAGTGTGCGTACTTGCATATATGTAATCCATGTCCGGGAACCATAGTATGCATACCCGTATGCGTACCTGTTGGTTTTGAGAAGTCCGGGAACCTGGTATGCGTACTGGTACGCGTACTGACATAAGGTTCAAGTCCGGAAATTTCTGCTGAGTTTGGATGGTATGATTCAAATATGCAGTTCTCATCTTCATAAACTTGGAGTCCAATTCATAACGATTATGTTTCTGTAGCTTTTCTTTCGCTACATTTTTTCTTTACTAATCTTTGCCTTCAATTATTAACATCCTACATATCGAGTTTTTTAAATCAATCAATTGCAGGTACATAATGTCTATTTTATTATTTAGTGTTTTAGCAAATTTAGTTGAATTTTCAATTAGGTAAGATATTTTGATAAAATCTGAATTGTGGGTTCTGTGAATTCAATGATTTTGATCGTGGGTTTTATTCATCACAGCCCCGTCTGCAAGGAGAGCAGTTTGGGCATCCAACGGTTTTAATAGGGACCCAATTGAACTGCTAGCACAGATTATTTTTTTCTTATACAGTAAGATTCTTTAATTTTCCTTCTACATGCATGTAAACTACTGAGACGGCATTTGCTCCTATTCTATTTTTGAACGAAGAATCTGTTGTATGAGGTATTATTCGTTCTAAACTAAAGGAACTGATGCCACATTACCTTTGTTGTACTTAACAAGCCATAGATTTAACTTGACATTAGTTACTCGGTTCTGTTTAATCTGTATCTGTCTCATGTTCAGGGTAAAACTATAACCTAATTCTACCATGGAAAAAAAAATATTGCTACACATATCTTGAATCTCTTTGGGTATTCCTTTGGATTGATTGACGTAATTCAATTTTTACCCTTAAATTCTTAATGGAGAAGTTCTCTTCTGATTCAAATATGTTGTTAATTTTGTTCCAAAAGCGATCTAATTGTCTGCAGATGCAAAAGCCTGTGAAAATACCAATCAAAAGTGTCAGGAGTTGTTGTTGTTCGTCCTAAAAAACAAGGATACCCCTCAAGCAGTTTTTGTTTGAAAGGCTAAGGTCGGAGGTTTTCTATGTAAGGTACGCAATTGGTTCACCAATTTGGGCTTTTGCTTATTTGTTTGCGTGGCAGCTGGGATCATGCTAAACTTTCATAGAATTTGTGCATGGTTTATTTAGATTTATTTGGGAGTTTGGACAGGTCTTGATTTTGAAGTTCTTTGGTTGTTTTAGAGCTACTACTCAGTGCAGAAAGAAGATCCAGCGATGTTTTGGTTGACTCAACTTTCCTGGCTTGATGCATTTGGTATACATCCAGGTGAAAATGACAAACTATAGTCGTGTACCTTACAAACTGATTTCCAAATTATCCAACATCAATTAAAAACAGTGACCAATCATCTGTTTGTCGTGGGTTGTGTAGGGTGTTGTAATGTGGTACTAATATAAGTTACGTGTTTCAAGAATATTAGGGAAGTCTCTTATGCTATTGTATTGAAAGTGGGGAAGTCTCTTAATGTTATCAATAGGAAACATAGTTATTTCTATCAATGCATCTTCTTAATGTTAGCATTATAATGAAGATCAGGAAACAATGCTTACTTTTTTATTGACGCAGGCGAAAAGTGCTAACTTTTTTGGCATGTAGCATCAGATGTTACAACATACTGAATAAAGTGGAGAGAATTATGATGATTAATGAATTAATATAATCAAAATGTGAATTCATAGTGGAGTTCACCATGGATAGTGTTGTTGAATAGTTTTCATCTACGTAACAGGTACCAGAAGAGGTCCTTGGAAAGATGGGTGCGCCATCAAAGACTGACGTGTCTATCATTACTCCTAACAATCTTGCTGATGCGGAGGGCTTATCTTTGGGTTCCCTACTAGATTTGGAATGATTGAAGCTCAAAGCTTTTATAGACACACAGGGGGTCTATGGTGAACACAATATTTAGCTGGCAAACCCGGTGGAATCTTCTACAGTACTGGGTCTTAAGGTGGTGGTCAGGAAACAACTGTGTAAGTCTCCCTCTGCTCTCTCTACCTAAGAAGTAACAAATTATATTCGTCGACAAGAACACTGATTAGTCCTATGCTGTAACCTCTGAATGGTTGAGAGCAATCACTCAATGGTTCACCATGGACTAATTTATGTTCCCATTGGATACACTTTTGAAGCCGGAATGTTTGAGATGATGCAAGTGAAAGGTGGTAGCTCATACGGTGCAGGATTTTTTGGTGGGGATGGACCAAGACAACCAACTGAGCACGAACTTGGACGACCCTTTCCCCAGGGGAAGTACATTGCTGGCATTGCAAAGAAGCTCAAGTGAGTTGCTGGATTTCTATACCCTTATACAACTAATGTTTTAAGATTACGTACTTTACGATTTTTTCTTTCCTTTCTTTTCAGAGATGTCAAGCTACTGCTTTCGTTGTGCTCATAACAATAAGATATTTTATTCGAATTATCTGGACTATCTTGAGGTTTGTGTGTTCTATTTAGGGCAATAGATAGGCCATGATCTAGGCTGAGTAGAATCAATGAGCTTCCACTAAAGGGTTGAGTTTTACTGTGCTACTCATGGATTTCATTAAAGGCTGGGTGGAATCAATTTCATTAAATTGTAAAAACCAATGAGGATGGTCATGATCTATGCTGAGCAGAATCTTCTTTTATTTTACTCATTTTTCGTAGTTTGTGAATGAGTTTCTAATTTTATGTAGTTCCAAGCTCTTAAGCTGATATGTTAAGTGTACTTCTATTCTAGAAACTCAATTACTTATACGAACCATCTTCACTTCTAGAGAGTGAATTTCTTACTGTTGAGGAGCAGAAGCTTCTATAGGTTACTGGGTGACTGCACGGACATCGGATGTGATCCACTGAGTCTAGCTTTGCCAAAGAAATGGTGCGACGCCTTGATAGAACCTATAATGAAGACTGTTGGTGCAATCAAAAGATATTACTGTTTCTTATGATTTTATTGCGAGAATGGTCATGGATGAATTATACAATGACAACAGTCGGTGAGAATTTAAGTTGCTTAGTCACTTTTGTATTAATAGAATTTCTTATCAATTTTTTCCTTCATATTGTATAAAAGCTTTACTTCATGTAGGATTAGATTTTTTTTTTTATATATATATTTTTTTTCGTTATTTTTATGTGACAAGCTCCTCCTTCATATCATTTTTTTTCTTCGTTATTTTGGTTTTAAATTTACTTTCTCAGCAGGAATATTCAGTATTTCACTGTGGGTAGATTAAATCTCCATCATGTTTCCATTTTGTTGTTTTTTCTGATTTTTCTGATATTTCTTTCTGTTTTTCTTTCTGTTTTTCCTTTCTTATTTATGTTTTCTTATGTTTATCTGGCAAGCATTATCTTTATGTGACAAGCTCATAGAAATGGTAATGATTTTGATTTTTGATTGTACTTTCTCAGTATTTCACGTACAGGAGCGTTCCTTTTTTTTGACACAGGGCGACTTGAACATGTAGATTAGTAGATTGTTATTTCTATAAAAGAGAGTTCCAAAGTGATTCTGCACCCTAGTACATAGTAGTGAGCAGATTGCAAGTTTTTTCTGAACTATTCAAAGTTAGCAAAGATGAAAGGGATAAATCGGTTGTATTTCTTTCACGCAATTTCAAGGTACGGTTTGCTAAATAATTTTGTTTACTAAAAATTCTATGTTAAATGTACTATTAGTAAATTGTTGCATAGATTTAGTTGTCTTTTATTTTTTTGACTAAAACTGCATTTAGCATCTTCAACGACCACCATACCGTATTAATGGGATTGTTGTTCAACGAGTTGAGCTTTAAGGATATTGAAACATAATGTGTTCAATTATTTTTAATTTGATTTGCTTCTTTATTTGTAAGCATATGTTCTTGGATTCATTCTAATCTGTCAATTTAATAGTTCCAATATATTTGAAGTGCAACTTAAGAAGGGAAATGTTTACGACTATATGCTCATTGTACTCTGTATTATTTCATATCATATCCCACTTACTTTGGAAATGGTAACTGTTGTCTTGGCTCAAATGGAAGAGCACATGGTGTTCAACCATGTAGTTGTGGGTTCGACTCCCACAGATGGCATTCTCACTTGGGTTAGTTGGGTTTCAATAACAGTGATTTTATTATTTGATGCTTACAAAGTAGGAATCCAACAGAAGATATGGAGTTGGATCAGAGTCTTGGAGAAGCTTTTAGGGAGAAATCTCTCTCATTCTTTCTCGAAGGTAAACCTTCGGGTGATTGCTAAGATTGTTTTTCGGGATAGCAGAGAAGCTCAAAGGATATCCTAGCTTTGTTTATACAACAAAAAGGTAGTTTTGATTTTTCAGTTGGGGATTTCTTAACTAAAGAAATTAATTTTATCGTCTCTTCTTTTTATTATGTGCACTGATTTTAATTCGGTAATTCTCAATTTTCATCTTGTTCTTTTTTCCAGTTTTCTTAGACCACTGCAGTGTTGAGAATGTGATTTATACTGCATAGGTCATTAGGGATTTCCTTTGCATATACTATTGGAGAAAGTCTATCACTTATGGAGGTAAATCATAAGGATATATTGTGGGGTCACCTAGGTTGGTAGGTATCCTAGATGACTACTGAGTTAGTTACCAAATAAGTGAGAATATGAGGTAACCAGCTTGACACTAGTTTCAAAGAAAAAAGATGGGAAATACATGAGAAATTATTTGCGAAATCAATATATAAGAAACTAAAGGACTATTCATGATTTCATGTTGGATTATTTGGTTGTTTGCGATGCTTGGGTTGTTAGGTTTATATACTCAATTTACTTAGTATATACTCGATCGGTTTTTTCTTGAGGTCGTGGTGACAGGATTAGTTTATATACTCAGTTTACTTAGTGCAAGAAAGCATATCCAGCTGAGTTTGTTCTAGATTATCAAATTTTTGGATTGCCGAAAGATGATTCTGTGAGGAGTTTTGTCTAAATCGACTCCGAGGATGATACCCAAGAAACCATTTGATTATGGAAACTCCAGTGCGGCATATGATCGCCAGTTATTAGACGGTATTATATCGTTCTTTTATTGCTAAATATAGCTGAGTAGCAGGTCCCTGGGTTAAATGTGTTCATCTGGATCCTTGCATGGTATGTTGTCGTGTCATTTTAGATAAATATGGGTTGTTTATGTGATTGGTTCACCCACCTGGGTTTTTGCTAAGTTGTTCTATTGAAAATTATGCATAGTTTATTTAGAATCGCCTGGAAATTGATTTTGAATTTCTTTGGTTGTTGTCCAACTCTTGCTTGGTGTAGAAAGAAGTCCCAGCGATGTTTCGGTTGACTCAACTTTGTTGACTTGATTTTTTATTGAATTATTTACTTTTTCTAGCGGTAAAGAATTTGGTACTGACGAGTTGCGAAATCAGGTCATTGGATACATCGGGTACTGACGAGTTTCGAAATCAGGTCATTGGAGCCATGAAATTAGTGTTGTATCTCTGTACCGTGGTGTTTGCACTAAATTCTTGTCGCTAAAAATATTATGTATCGTGGAGTTGCACAACAAGCACGTCGTGCCAAGGAAGCTCTGCAAAAAATAGATGTGACCTCGCACGAAGTACACACCGTGCATTAATCCACAATTTCAAATTTAAATTACTGTTGTCGTGGTTTAGTATGGAGCATGAATTTATAGCGGTTTGGGCTCCATACATATATGAACGCAACTTCTCTATTGAAATATTGTTGAAATTTTTACATCGGTTGGTTCAGATTGGTTTTGGGTTCATTAGATGGATAGGACGACGTGGGTACACAAAGTGTTATAAATAAGAACTTTGACATATCTATTTGCATTATCTTACACGTTACTCCTGAATCATCTGAGTCGCCTGGATCTGAATTGTCTAGATCTGACTGAAATTACCTGACTTGAGTTAGATCTGACTCAATATGTTTGTTTTGAGTCAGATCTGATTCAACTGACTCAAAAATATGTGAGCCAGTGGTTTGGTCCCATAAGTCGGGGGTGTTTTGTTACCTGACTCAAACGGGTCCGAATCAGGGGTTCGGTATGAGCTAGAGGTTGAGTCATATCTGATTCAAAATGGAAAACAAACCGTCTGACATCTGACTCGCGACGAGTCAGGGGTTGATTCAGATCTAGATCGCGAGTCAGATGCAAACAAAAATGGTGTTAAAAAGACATGCATACTCTTTGTGTGGGGAATTACACTGGATTGACGAGAGATTAACCCGATCATCCAAGAAAACACCAACCTTTGGAAGATGTTGTCGTCAGGGAACAATACAAATCCCTTTGTTGCTTAAACCTCCCAAACTTTGAGGGATATAAATGCCAAAGGTAATTTTTTATCCACGTGTGAGAGTACCATAATGCTTTGAATATATTTACCAACCTTGGTTACGGTCATGATAAAGGAGCCCTAAAAGGAAAGGGTCCAAAGTACTTTTCAATACAAGGGAACTTCAACACATGAGTGGAGCAATAGTATTCGAAGAAGGAAGGGAACCATTTTCTTCCCACCTTATATATAAGTTGAGAAAATTAGTTATATCGAATTTCCGTACGAAATATCTAAACCAGCTCTATTTCAGATTTTATGAAAATGTATGTTACATGGTAATTGTAGTAGATATCCAAAGTAACACGTTGATAATACAACCCCGGACAAACGTGTACCCAGTCTATCATCGACGCGGTGAAGGAATGGGGTGATTATCTGCAAGGGATACAGATCAAACAATATAGATGTTGTTTCGTTAATCCCATACATGTCTTGGATGACCAATTTCCACATCAATGTTGAGATTTGTGGAGGTGTAAGGGTTGTTAAATACATATGTATCTATATAAGGTCATGATCAGTGTCACACTAGATCAGATTTCATATTTTTTGCAATCAATATTTCGTTTTGACACAGTAAACAGGGCGTTATGACACCCTTTCAAGTATGTAAATAAGAATTTCGCAAAAAAGGATTTGTCTATATGTCGATAACATTCTCCGGTAAAAACTTATTAGAAGGGGTAGTGTATTACCACTTAGGCGATAATACACTAGGGTTAACTTATGCATTTCGGCATGTCCATAATAAGAAATAGCAAATTTTATTGACTTGGTAAACATGGAGAAAATTTTAAAAAATATATAAATTTTATTAAACTTTAGACATTTGACTGAGTGGTTATAGATTCAAAAAATGAAATATGCAACACATAAAATAGACCAAGATTCATACTTCAAGAATTGCTCAAAAAAGAAAAAGTAAAAGGACAAATATATAAATTGAGGAATATGGACTTGACAGGAAATATATGAGAATTTAGTTAGAGAAGGACAAAAAAAGATCAAAAAAGTTAGAGAAGGCCAAGAAAATACCAACAAGTTAGAGGAGGCCAAAATATCGGCATATGACTTGGAGGACCTAAGAAACTTGCTTAATCATGTAATCGCAATACAAGAGGTATGCATGTGTTATTGAAGTACAATGGTAAAATTATTGGGTGATGATTGTAGTGCAATGGTGAAGTTATTGGGTGATGAAACCAACGCCCTGCATTTGAAACTCGCCATTATCGGGGTCGGGGGTAAAAAAGGAAAAGAAAAAATAAAGAAAACATATCAACAAAAAAGTACAATACAAGAATTATATATTCTTTGTGAGATCTGTTTGGAAACTGGAGAATAAAAAAAAAAGAAAATACAACAGGTACATATTCTATGTGTAATTTGTTTGTGAACTGGAGAACTTTTTGCAGAATCTAGAGCAACAAAATAACATCGATAATTAAGGAAGATTTAAACCCTTTGAGTCATTTAAATCTAAAATTAATTGTTTAAATATGAACTCGAAGAGTAAAAGTTGATGGAAGATAATGAAAAAAAAAATGGTACCGAGTTAGAAAAAATTAAATAATGTTAAAAAAACTAAAAAAAGGTTATAATTAATGGTATTCAGTTTTTGATGTTGTATGATTTTGATCAGGTTAAGTATGACAATAAGTGTTACTGCAACATTTTCATTTTACTGTCACATATAGTAAGATGCTTCAGTCTTACTTGAAGAATGAAAAGTTCATTGAAGATGAGGAAGACAACCTCGATTATACGTTGAAGGAAATTGACAAGGACATGATTGCATTTATGTGGAGAAGAGGTTATGAAGCGGTGCGTGAACAACAAGAATGCATCGGTCTTTTCCCCGATGGGTCCAATCAAGAAATTCACAATTACATGACACCCGTCTATGAAAATATGGATAAGTTAAAATCAAACCGAAACACAGAGCTACGTCAATTCAAAATAACGTCCAAAAAGGAAATACATAACCAACATAGACAAAATCTGGTCTCGAGAAAGAATATAACTACTATACAACTATTTGATGCAAAGACATTTGAATGCCCAAAGAACGAAGATTGAAATCCATATTATCGTCATTTATATTCTTGATAAAGTATGTTATAACTCAAGTTTATATTGTTCACATTATATTATGGTTCACCAGGTTTTTGGTTGTGTCAAAAGGCATTAACAGCTTGACCATCTTTATAGCTTTTACATTATCCACCTCATTATTTACTTTATTATGGTTTTGTAATGTGAATTCTAATTCAGGTCAAACAGTTTTTTCTCTTCGATATAAATTTCTTGGATTACTTTCATAAAATTTGACATATTGCTGTTAAATTTATAGCAAATTTTATCTTTAGAATAATTTCCTAAAACAAATTCTTTGTTCATTATTTAAAGTTCGTTTGATTAACGGGAAGTTCCTTAAACACCTCTGCCTTCTTTGAAATATCATGAACGGTTCCTGTGGGTTGATACTGGAATCGTTCATTTGCTCATTTCATGTAAATAATTTATTTTGTTAAACGATTCCATATATTTAGACCGTGTTCGCATGTTCTACTTAGTTAGATAAAAATGCCCAATATCATCCTCATAACTCACCTTATACTTTGACCGCCATTAACTTTCGAAGGTGATGTTCACACGGTCATGATCAAAATTTAATTACAATAGAAGTGACGAATAAAAAACACAAGAAGGAATAAATTTAGGTAATCATCAATAGTGATACCTAAATAACATATCCCTACTACTCTCTCCGTTTCTTATAAAAAGATACTTTCACTTTTTCATTTTAGCCTAAAAATAGGCCAAGCTAATCATGATTTTTTAACAGTAAGGATCTGTTTTCCCTAATCATCAAGAGGTAATATTATTTAGTAGGGATACGTGAATAAAAAAACATCTCTGTGATATTTTAGGATATTTTGATGGAACAAACCAAGCTAAAAATCTTATGTTAAATACCGAAGTCTACGTAACATAGAACACTAATCAAAGGTTGAGTTGGGGCCGTAGGCTCCGGTGATACCTAGTAGACTATAAATCAAGATATAATTTTGTGCATCTAACATTGACAACAAGCTTGAGATAACAAAACTTGCGTGTTCGACCGAGCAATGCTCTAACACAACTGAATTGCACGAGACAAGCCACTTTCAACCTCCAACTTTGAAATTCAAGCCAAATTAACACCATCACCAAATTGCCCAAACTTCAGCTATGTTGTTATTATTCTCGAAGGTTTGCTTTCATCCTTTGGATCCAGTACAAAGAACAACCATGGTCCATTGAGTAAATAATAAGAGGGAAAAATACGGTTTAGTCCAAAAACGCATCAAAATATACGAATTAGTCCGTCCCAAGTTAACTAGGTACAGTTTAGTCCAAAACTTATTTAATATATGGAAAATACACATATAACCTTCCTAATTTACAATTTGGTCCAAATATTTACGGCTTAGTCCAAAGTGACTCATGATGATGTCAGCAATTTTAAATAATATAAAAATAACAAAAAAACAATTTATCTTTCGAACCGTTTGTCCAAAATTCGCAGAATTTATATATTCGGAAAGATTTTTCCGAGATTTACAAAAAGAGTACCCATATGACTATATAATTATCATTTTTTTAAAATCTTAGTTTACAAGGTGTACAAACATGTATACATCTACAAAAATCCAGAAAATCAAAAGACAAGACAAGTTACAGCTACAATCATATATTCCAAGTAGAAATGGCCATCTTTTAATTCAGAGATTACACCCATAATCCATCTCCTCCCCGTCTGTCCAATCAGAGATTGAATTGGAGAAATCTACAACACATTTTAATATCATTACTATTGCGATAACCACTTATATGTAGTTCTAACACATGTCCTTTCAAATCTATCGTGAGATACATCTTCCCATATACATATAACAATGCATCATTGCATCATTTCTTGGATTGTATTAAGAACCAGATTTGGTAAGTTCTCGAAAACATATCTGTAAGAAATCAGAAAGAAAAAAACCGGCCACTCATTTAACTGTCCAAAGAAGAATGAATACATCCTTCAACACCACAGCGCTCAGACCCCTCCTTTCTAAAACTAGCAGTCAGTCCCTTCTCTTTGGTAACAAATCCGGCTATTTGGCTATCATCCAAATACTCAACCCAACCAATCTATTTTACATTATGATCTAGTGAGTCTAAACAGCTAAACCAAGCTTATGTCAACATGTGTTTCCTCCAAATTCTGTCAATTGGCCTACTTTTCCCATTAGGGTATCTCAGTGATACGAACAACATACCAATATGTACACTTGTACTCCAAGTGCACCAATATGTACACTTGCAATATAGGTGCACTTATAGAAGGATGGTAACCTAACTGCCAAGAGACACTGTCAAGCTAAATCGGCAATTCTACAAACCATGCACTGGTAGAATAAAACATCCTTTATTGCATTTTGAAGATCACAAGGCTTACACCGTATCATTCTTCTGAGCATTATGTGAGACGGAACTAAGATTAGACCAAGGAGATCAACATATTAGAATTATAAAACATACCTCTATTTGTCAGTGCGGTAAAACATTCAAGTCACGTTAGACGTGGAAGCTCACCAATTCTTTGACACGTTCGTTGTCAAACAAAAGTGGAAACAAATTATCTGATCAAAACCATGACAAGTCTATATAATGATACCAAGCATAAGCTTGTGGAGCCATTATTTTCACTTGTACTACTTTGTACACACCTATAAAACACGCACGAAATCGCTCATTCATACCCACATTTGGACTTACTTTTTCATGGGAAGTACAACGGTGCACATGTATGTACACACCTACAAAATATGGATGAAATCAAGCATTCTTACTCACAAACATGCTACTTATCATAGGAAATAGACTGGTGCACCAGTTTGTACACCAGTTTAGACTCTCCACATAAAGGAGACAGACTCCTCATCATAGACTCCTCGTCATAATTGCTACTTGGGTGATGCAGTTCTAACTAGTTAACTTTACTGGTCATGCGATATAAAACAATGATCCTAAAAAAGGTAGCGCAAACCCTGACCAAATAGTCATACCAAAATCATCAAGGTAAAAGATACGTTATTATAAAGTAAAAGACACAATATATTTCGTAGGAGAGAGAAATTATCTTGCAAGACAAGTGTCAAAAATTCCTTTGAAAATCCACATCATTTCCCAACAGTGGCAGGCCCCTGAATGAATCAGTCCGAAACCCATCAGATGAATCGGCTCGAAGCCAATTTCATTTTTTATTATCTGCAATTTATTGGCATACTAACAATATAGTTACCATCTCTGCAAAGCTTGAGAAAGACTCTTGTTTGGCGCATGTGGAACTGATCTCCCTAAGAGCCTTTCTCAAGCTTTCAAGAGATTGCAAGCATTAATGCTAGCCAGAACATTTGAATTACTTATTCTTCTCGATCATCTTTTTGTAGTACATGTCCCTGCTGGGCTTAAAAAAACGATGAGCAATCGCTTGCAACAGAACCAACTTTGAGCCATGGTTTCGACAAATTGATTCTGATAGCAAAAACAACATTAAAATCATTAAAAAGTCACTCAAATCTCAGCGGTACAAAAGCACAACAACAATACCATTTTACAAACATTATAGCAAACCCAATACAACACAAACATCACTTGTCCATTCTATAGTTATACTAAATTGTGCTAAAACCAAACAATCCACTATGTAAAAATTTTAAATTTTGTAATACCAAACCAGTTCAACTAAAAGTACCCAAAAGCAAAAAATCCATAACAAACCCCTTGAATGTCATAAGGTCACTATAGTAGACAAGTAATAATGCAAATACTATAGCTTCATAGTTTCTGGTACATAATCAATGTAGAAACAAAGTGCACGACTTACAACCAGTATGATAAAACTGGTGCACTAAAAAGTACACTGCCTAAAACTGGTGTACAAATAAGTACACTTCGTATAGTGAAGTAAAACTGGTTTACCTTGCCAACTTTACTATTATGAGATGCAACTCGTTTTCATACTGCCGATATTGTTACCCACAGAAAGAAAATATAAGAAATCACGACATGCCAAGATGGGATGAAAGAAAATATAAGACAAACAAAGTAGAAAAACAAGGGTAATGAGAGAAAAACAACAGTGTGCATAAAATAGATTTTGTACGTCGACCATTTAAAAGCTTTTCTATTAATTTATGGACTTCTCAAAAAGAAATTATGAATTGTGCTTCAACTCAATTTACAACTATGTACATATTAACGAGCAAACATGTGTACAACTATGTACACATTAAGAATCAACATGTGTACTATTATGTACACATTAAGAATCAACATGTGTACACCTATGTTAGAGACAAACGATCCATCAAAGCAATGAAAGTTACATACGTTTCTGAGACAAATGACATAGAGCTTGTTCTGTATACATTCAGCACCGCAGATGCAAAGAGATAAAAAAAAAAGGTGTCCTTGCAGCCTAGCTCAAATTTAAACAAAAAACTCTATCAAAGTACATCCAAGATTCTAAAGATGTGAAAATAACATAAATAAGCACATTGTAAAGCAACAGATGTGACTTGCTTTACAGCTCCCAAGGTTAGTTCTACAAAGCAAGTTAATGGTCTAGACCCTGAGGAAGTTCATGTCAGTTACTGGACAAAATCTATGTTAACTTACAAAAACAAAAGTATGACAAAATCTTGGAAGTTCATAAGTTTTATCATGTGTACAAGTCCTTTCAGAATGAAAAATGTCTAATACTTGCAGATTAGTAGATCAAAAACATGTATTTCGATAAAAACCGGGATATCCTGACTATAACTACCATAATCCATAGTCAACAAGGAATTGACACGTCAAATAACAGGTACAGAAATGCAGAGTTGTATGGCCACTGTATATAGAAGCATGACAAGGAACACTTGAATAAAAAACAACATAGTATATAATGATTAACTGGAAGAATGCATTCTTTGCACCACTCGGAGCACATAAAGTACAAAATGGTAAATTAATTACAAACATGAAGCAGAATATGGGGAGACTCACCATCATACCCGATGAACGAACAAGTTTTTAACATCAAGTAGAGCCAAAAACATCTGTAAATTGAAATCAAGTGAAGCTGTGTAAGATACGATTGATAAGACATCAACATTTAAGCCAATTGATAAGCAAAAAATAATCAACATGTGTACAACTACATACACATTAACAATCTATAGGTGTACAACTATGTACACATGAACAATAAACAGGTGTACAACTATGTCCATGTTAACAATCTACATATGAATCAGCTGGTGTACAACTACGTACACAAGAACAACCACATGTGTACAAATATGTACACATTAACAATCAACAGGTGTACAACTATGTACACATTAAGAACAGGTGTACAACTATGTACACATTAGAAAACATCATGTATAGAACTACATACACATTAGAAAAAAAAATCATAAATGTTTTAGAGATGATCTTTAGAATGGGAGGTTAAAGAAAACATACCTGATTAGCAAAGATCTTAACTCCAGCAGATAATAAATAAAATATCTGAATCACATACAAAAAAAAATTAACATTTTTTCTTAAAATAAAGATTAAAATCAAAATTATAGAAACACTACGTTTGGACTGGAATATTTCCTATAAACCACCCTATATTTATGTTCTGGAGGCGCAAAGACGTGGAAGTGAACTTGCTGAGATTACTATGCCCACAACAAACTTTGCTGGTCCCTGGATTCTTGTTCCCACCCACCAAGATCATTTTGAGTGTGTAAAATGGTTAAACATCCTTACTTCCCCAAATTATTATCCAAAATAAATAAATTAAAATCAAATATAACTCAAACAATCCAATCAACGCCAAACCGTCCTAGTTGTAATGACAACTCAATTAAGCATTTCTCTACATTGAGATTCCTTATCAGAATACATGTTTTAACTGAATTTGTGATTATAAAAACAAAAAAGAAATCAACTGGTACATGAAAAACATATATACTTGACATGCCCCAGCCTTATTAAATTATTGTAGACACAGTACTACAAAACCTAACAAACAAGACAGTGCATACCATTTTGTGAAATTTAAGTACCTAAGAGCATCTCCAATGGAATATGGGTTTTAAAAAATATTAATATCACCTAGGATTTTAGAAACTCTCAACAAAAAAAACCTCTCCAGTGGTGGTTGGATAATCAAAATTTAATATGACGTGGAAGTTTGAGTTTGGAGGAGAGTATGAGTTTTTGGAGACTCTCATCCATACCCACGTCATCAATTTGTTATTATTTTAATTAATTTTTTTGATTTTGTTTCTATAAATAAGCAACAAGTATATCAAAATAGATATGGATACAACTACCACTGGTGATGCTTATCAAAACAAAATTTGTATTTGGATTCTATGTTATTAAATACCTATTTTTTAGGTCTCCACATATGATAAATACTCATACTCCATTGGAGATGCTCTAATAAGGCTACGCACTGAAATATCTACCATCTAGTATATTTAAATTATCATATAAATTTGGATACAAAAATTTATACTAATACACATAGTTTACTCTACATTTTTCCGTCTCTACACTAGTACGGTTAAAACAATATGAATGAAGAAGACCCGGAATGTAGATATGTACTACTACTATGGTTTCTCTGTCTCGGCGGCTCAACTTAGCTAATGTATCCCATTGATCCTCGTGCTTAGATCTTACAGACTATGACACAATAATTGGTGCAAGTTTCAATTAGTTTTGTGCACGTTCTTGGCCTATGACCAATTATCCCTTCTTTCATTTTTTTTCTTCCTATTAATCTTGTCTATAATCGAATAATAAGTGGAATTTCCACATATAAACATGGCTATACTATAGATTTGTGGTAGTGGTGATGAAAATACAAAATGATTGAGAAAACTTGACCTCAAATGTACAACATCAAATTCAGAAATTCCAAATTAACAAAATCCTCATAACATAATCAAAAAACTTGAACATACCTGGTATAATCCTCGCTATATGGATCACAAATTCTTCTTCTTCTCTATCCCCATCACCGTTCACTCTCTGTTTCAAATCCATCGTTATTAGTTTCTTCAATTTCACATCAAAGTTTTATCAAAATCAAAAACCTAAAATGAAAAATCAAACCGAAATAATTCAAAAAATAGTTGAATCATCAAGATACAAAAACATTCAACATTTTGTTCAATAAAGTGAAGATAGTAATAAAAGGTCGAACAATTTTTTGACTGATCCAAAGAGCAGACATTCAATATCGATAAAAAATCGAATAAAAAAACAAAATCGAAGAAGAAATGATGATGATGATGATTTCCTCTTTATCGCATTTGAAAAGACAGAATCAATTAGAAAAACCTAGTTTTGATGATCGAAGCGACTGCGGCATAATTTTTCAGCGGATAAAAAAGGAGATCTGGGAAAGAGAAAATTGATGAAAAAAATAGAGAGACGAGAGATGATTGACACAGGCGAAGTAGTCCAATTGAGATCGGATCATTTTAGGGATCAATAAAATTCAATTTGGAGCGAATCGTTAAGATTTGGACTAACCCGTTCATCATTTGGTAAATTAGGATTAACCAGTACTAGGCCTGAATGGGATGGACTAGAACGTCTAAAGCCCAACAACTTTGGGACTAAATGTTAATTTCTACATAATAAGAACACTGCGCCATAAGTTTTTTTTTTTACTTTACTACCCCTTGAGTAATGGATATGGTACGATATAACCTCCGAAAGAGTCCCGTAAGGTTGACCACACCACGTTGAGCAAACTTCGAAGCAGGAACATCCGACGGTCATAGATAAGAACTTCACTCTTCTTCCGCCGACCAATCATCCAACGATTTAGAATTAACAAAACCTACCCACAGCACTTTCTCCGTCTCTGTAGAAGCACAAAATAAGACGCTCAAACTTTTGATTTCGGTTTTAGCTAATTTATTTTTCCATTAATGAGTTATTGAAGATTTGAAGTAGCAGAAGAAGAAGAAGAAATAGATAGTAACAGTAACCTAATTATTAATTAATTATGGGAGTTCCCGCGTTTTATAAATGGTTAGCGGATAGATATCCCTTATCGATCTCTGATGTTATTGAAGATGAATCTTCAACTGTTGTTGATGTAACTAAACCAAACCCTAACAATATCGAATTTGATAATCTATATCTGGATATGAACGGAATCATTCATCCTTGTTTTCATCCTGAAGGAAAGGTATGACTCTTTTTAGATCTCTAAATTGTTTTTATACTTATAGTATGTAATTTTTATATTAGTAGGAAATTTTAGATTTTAGTTTAGTAGGTTTGTACCAATATGAACCCACAGTTAATTTGAGTTACTTGCTGAAAGATTTAGGTTTAGTGGTTTTTAAGCTAGGTTAAGATTAGAAATTCACTTCAATTCTACTAGCAGGAACAAATGCTTTGATTTTGGTAATCAGTGTGGTTTAGAAACGAATACATCGTGAAAGGCTGACCAACCGCTACAAGATTAATGGGAACCAAATAAAGCCAACCTAGGCTACACAGGACAATCTTAGCCAAAGTTTAGGCTGTTTTAAACAAGATGAAGTAGTACTTCTTAACCCGAGTTTCACGCTCTGGCTGCTTATCTTTAGTTAAGCAGTAATTGTTCACACTCCCTATTTGTGGCTGATGATTTCGTATCAACTGCTTAGTAGCAAACTGAAATTTGTTCTTATTTTGTCAGATTCTAGGAGAGAGTAAGCGGATGTATAAGTTGAGAATACCAGCATAAAAGTACTTACATTATGTGCTTCTGTACTGATCTTTTAAAGAGAATCTTACATTTTAAGCAATGGTTCTTGACCTTGTAACATTTATAATTTGTGTGTGTGTTTTTCTTTCTTATTCTGTTTTGCTGGTTTTACTATGTCCGCAGCCTTCACCTGCCACATACGATGATGTCTTTAAATCGATATTTGACTATATCGATCATTTATTTACGTTGGTTCGCCCAAGAAAGCTTCTCTATATGGCAATTGGTAAACACGCGCACCCGCTGCTTATTACATTTTGAGTGCCATGATCTTGTTGGGGCAAAAAGTTGGTATTAATGTGAGATTTGTTATTAGATGGGGTTGCTCCAAGGGCGAAAATGAACCAGCAGAGGACACGGCGTTTCAGAGCTGCAAAAGATGCTTCTGAGGTAGTAAGTTTTCTTGGGACTTCTGTTTGTGTGCTGAACTGTTGCTAGTGGAAAGTCGGTTAACAATTGAGATTCTCTTGTTTCTGTATCTTTATATTTAAGGCAGCTGAAGAAGAAAGATTGAAGGAGGAGTTTGAGAAAGGAAGAAGAGGATTGGAGCTTAAAAAGAAGCCGGAAACGGCTGATTCAAATGTCATTACTCCAGGAACTCCATTCATGGCTGTGTTGTCCACTGCCCTTCAGTATTATATACACTCTAGGCTGAACCACCATCCTGGGTGGTGTTACACCAAGGTAGGGACTAGTGAGTCCTAATTACGGAACAAAGTCTTGTTTCCCTCAAGGATGATTAGTTCTATGCCTGCATAGTAATCTGTCTTAGTCTCTTTCCCTGAATACCTTGTTTTCAGGATACTTCTCTGTGTATCTCTCTAATTTATTCATGGGGCTGCATTGGGTGATTATTTGAAGGTTATTCTTTCTGATTCAAATGTTCCTGGTGAGGGTGAGCACAAGGTCATGTCCTACATTCGCTTACAGAGGAATCTTCCCGGTTACAATCCAAACACAGTGCATTGTCTTTATGGCCTAGTGAGTTTCAACTCCAAAACTTTATTCTTTTAATTTCCTTAAACTTCCGTATCTTCATTTTTGTTCTAATTACAATTTTGGGATAAACTGTTTGCTTTTTATCTTTAGGATGCTGATCTAATTATGTTGTCACTGGCTACTCACGAGGTTCACTTTTCCATATTAAGAGAGGTTCGTCAAATTGGATCTTTGAACGCCTAGTCATTCTATTACTTGGTCATTGATAACTAAACAAGGAGATTTTGTTATTTGCAGGTTATCACGTACCCAGGGCAACAAGAAAAATGTTATGCATGTGGCCAAGTTGGTCATCTTGCAGCCGAGTGCTACGGCAAGCCCACTGAAAAAGATGAAACACCGATTCACAAGAAGAAATATCAGGTGACATATCATTGGACAGCTTTTTATCAGAGAAACCATCTTAAATTTTATCTTGTTAAATTTTGGCCATGCTTTCGACCTGCTTCTGACTTGTTCCATTTGCAGTTTCTCAACATCTGGGTGTTGCGAGAGTATTTACAGTATGACATGGACATTCCCAATCCCCCGTTTGTGATAAACTTTGAAAGGATAATCGACGATTTTGTTTTCCTGTGTTTTTTTGTTGGCAATGATTTCCTTCCTCACATGCCAACACTGGAAATACGTGAGGTATTCGAATCACACATATGTTTTGTGGATGTTGAAATCTCAATCTAGTTCTTCATATTTGTCGTTGATTTTAGAATCTTAGTGTCCAAGCATTTTTACAGTCATACGACTGTGGTGGCTTTTATGCTTTTCCTAACATTTGTCTTTTCACACTCAGGGTGCTATTACTCTACTCATGCATGTATATAAAAAAGAGTTTACTGCTATGGGTGGTTATCTTACAGATGCTGGCGAGGTAATTGTATTTTGTTTTTCATTCCTTTAATAGCTTGTATTTAGTGTAATTTGTTTCCAATTATAAGCCTCAGATACTCTCTTGCCTGACTACTGATTATTTGGGTTGTCATTACCATTAGTCACTGACTGGTAAAATATTGGCAAGGTAGCGCTGTATTTACAGCTTGGGTAGTTTTGAAGTCAGAATTCTTCTCTGGGCTTTGTGGAACAATATCTGACCAGAGCCACGTATAGCCATCACTTTTTTTTTCTTTTTCTGTTTCTTTTTCTTCGTTAGAAGCACTAAACATATTGCTCATATCCTTTGCGGATTGATTATACCTAGGAAACGGATTTCGTTTATAATCTGAACTTTAAGAGCTTTTTGTAGACTACCTAATGGTGAAGTTTCACAATAGCTATGCTACCGCTAGTCGAATATGTTATTAGTTTTAATGCTTGGATTCACATGTTCAGGTCTTACTGGATAGGGTAGAACATTTTGTTCAGTCGGTTGCAGTACACGAAGATCAAATCTTTCAGAAGCGTGCTCGTATTCAACAGGTGATTTGCTTACTGCGTCATAATAGTAATGCCTTGTTATCTTCAGATCACTTATACTGGTGGTTGACAGACCTCTACTATCTCGCTATTCTTAATTCTAAGTCTAAAGATGTCTTGGTCTTCTATCTGTGCTCCTATCAAAAAGTTGATTCCAACATTGATGAGGGTGCTTGCGGACTTTTCTGTGCATAAAAAAGAATTTTTAGCTACTTTTCTGGTTTCTTTGATAAGCGATCATCATAATTCATCTTTCATTTATTTCAGGCACAAGAAAATAGGAGAGCAAATTCTGATGAACCCCAAACGCTGCTAGTAGACAAGGTTTGTCTTCTTACTTTCTTGGTACAGTTCAGCAAGTCTTGTATGAATATATACCTGGATGCATGGATATCAGCTCGTTTTGCTTCATTGGGATGATATAGGTCGAATATGAATTGGTTAATTCTGGTGTATTTGCTTACTATCAATTAAATAAAAAATCCTCCTAATGTACAACTAATATAATTGAATTGCTGGGCATAATGTTTATTTTCAGCCTCTTAAACCCTTAATCATTGGTAAGGATTTTGCTTTTGAACCCTTCGTTTATGGAAGACATCTTAAATGATACAAATAAACAAGATGAACATGACTCATTCATCTGAAATGAAATGTTGGTTAATGTTGGCGTAGCACGAATGTGTAACACTGTAACTCTGTTTAATATCTTTTAGTTTGAGATTTTCTCATATGAAGTTGGAAAATGCACGAGAAGCTTGTCAAGTGTTTGAGATGATACCGTATTCTTTCTAAAATTGATGTGCCAAACTGTAAAATCATAACTTGACTGAAACAAGAAAGGTAAACCTTATCGACAGTATCATGTTTCAAGCTGGGCCTATATGGTAGTAGCTATACTAATAGTGAGACTTGCTGTTCCTAATTTTGTATGTGGCTCATGAATGTCACTGTACATGCTTTCAACCAGCCGTGAATGCTCTGAGCTGTGAGGACATTTATCTGCATGCAGGATTCATAATCTAATAAGTACTAACGCTAGACATTCCATTTGCTTTATCTCCGAATATAACTGCAATATGCTATTCTTCTCAGGTAAAATTAGGGGAGCCGGGATACAAAGAAAGGTACTACATAGAGAAATTTGACCTGTCAAGCGCAGAGGAGATTGATAAAGTCAAAAATGACGTTGTAAGTGCTTTATCGTCGATATTTTTCATTTGCATGTTGGTGTTATTTACAGTTATTTTCTTTTACTAAAAGTCACTGATGTGGCCTGGGCAACACAACTGATGAAGGGTCCATAGGTCACTTAGGCGAAATGGTTTTCACTTTGTTGGCTGATATTGTTATTTTATATATTACCAGGTCATAGATCGGATCACTATCATTCTTTAAAAATACCTGATTCTTTGTCACTTGGAAAATAACCCGCTGCATGGCATATTCATTTGTAGGTTTTGAAGTATGTGGAAGGTCTTTGCTGGGTGATGCGGTATTACTATCATGGCGTTTGCTCGTGGCAATGGTCAGTATAGTACCAAAAAGTGATGCTTAACTTTAGAGAAATTTAGTTTATCCGTCTTTATAGTACTTCTGCAATTATATTTATGGTTTTTTTTTTTATATCGTGCTTTCCAACCATTCCAGCACAAACCACATAAGTATGACCCAAATTCAAACGTGGTTGAAGCAGGATGCTGGTACAAGGGAAGGTTAACCTTCCTTTGTGGTACATATGTCGCTGAATTCTCCAGGTGGTGGACTAGACTGGAGGATCAGCCCTGATATTACTGACATCATGATTCTTTTCACTCGGTCACCGAATTAGATTCGGAAAATATGGACTTTTTTTATTGATAGAATCATCATCCATTCTGGGGGGAGGAGATATCAAAAAAAAGACCAACCAATTTTCTGTTTTTTTTTTTTTTTGCTTGTGTGCCATGAGTATTGTATAGGTCCGGATGGTTTTTTTTTGTCTAATCCTTAGAACATACATTTATTACGATGCTTGGCAATTAAGCTATCTTTGTTTTTGAATCAGGTATTATCCATACCATTATGCTCCTTTTGCTTCTGATCTGAAAGAGTTGGTTGAGTTAGAAATTACTTTCTTTTTGGGACGGCCATTCAAACCCTTCGATCAGTTAATGGGAACCCTACCGGCTGCCAGGTTATACACATGCCTATGTATAAATTTGTGTGTGTCTGTAATGATCAAATAAATTGTACATGTTTCCATATGTATTGCAATTCTGACATAGGCTTCCTCTTTAGGTCGCGTGGACTGACATGTTTTTACCTCTTCTATGTGTAGCTCGAATGCTTTGCCTAAGCACTACAGGGCGTTAATCATCGATCCATCATCTCCAATAAGTCACTTTTATCCTGATGGTTTGTTGGTTCCCTTTAGCAAACGGTTTTATGCCCAATGATTTTGTTCCTTTTCTGCCAAAAAAAGTAATAAATAGAAGATAATGTTTGACTGTTATTTTTAATATTAGGCCTTTTCTCTGTGAACAGATTTTGAGGTTGACATGAATGGTAAAAGATTCGCTTGGCAGGTAACGTTGTTCTGTTGTTTTTGAGTGTTTTTCTTTTCAGATATAATTTTGCAAAGAGTAATGGTAACTTAACTAGAATGTTCTTATCTTGAGCTCAGGGTGTTGTGAAGTTGCCATTCATCAATGAAACCGAACTGCTAGCCCAAACAGATAAGCTTGAGGAAACTCTAACGGTGAGAATGCTTCCCTGGTTTCTTCCATCAGGTATCTGTGATCGTAGTGTACCACAAATACAATCAGTTACATGGCAATGTTGTGAATGGAAAGCTTCACTGTATTATAGTTATTTCTTATCAAGACCTTGAAAGCTGTTTTAGATGAGAATTATTTTATCCCTCTGTATTTTTATTTTTGAGAATCAAAACCACCACCTTGGGTATAATATTGTTTTAAAATGTTCTGATTTTATGTTTTGGATGCTGATATCTTCTACGTTTATTTGGTACCCAGGTGGAAGAAAAAGCTCGAAATAGTCTGATGCTGGATTTGCTTTATGTTTCTGTAAATCACCCCTTGGCTCCCCAAATATCCTCGTACTACTACTACTACCTTTCGTCCATGCCACCTAAAGAAATAAGATATGCTCGTGAGATTGATACAAATGCTAGGTCGGTAACATAGATGCAACTCGCGTAGTCCAATTTGAGTTCATGATAATTCAGTTGACACATATATAACTTGAGGTGCTTTTGATTGTTGCAGTGGTGGAATGAATGGTTACCTTTGGATAGGTGAGAGGAATGGCCACAGGGGTACAATTCCATCCCCAATTCGGGGGTTGGGAAATATTGTCAATAACCTAGTCTTGTGAGTTTCCTCTCTATCACTCTAGTTGAATTGGAGATTCAAATTCTAATTGCTTTATTAAGAGGCTACTTTTTTTGGTTGCAGAAATGCATCTTATCTGAACCCTGAACCCCATAGACACATTCCAGAACCTCCCAAAGGTGTAGTTATGCCTGTAAAGGTATGTCAGAAATGTCTAGTTTGTTAGCTTTCTGTTTCGGTAACAGAAGGTCTCCAAGTGCCTTTTGCTTGAAAAAAATTTAAGAATGAAAAGTCTGTCGGTTTGAACCTGGGATTTGCATGTGGCTGCCATACTTGGCTTGTGGCACATTTAAGTGTTCTAGATGTACACGGTACATGTGTCATACTATTAGTATGTTGAAAGTAGATATCTATTAAGTATGTTGATAGTCTTTTGATAATTACAGGTTGTGGGACCATATGACGTAAAACCTTTTCCTGTGCTATGGCACGAAGATAATAGCAGGCGTCAACAAGGGAGAGAGAGGTGAGAAATAGGTCCTTCTCCCCACCGTCAATTATTTAATTTAACAAATACCTAGCAGGACCTGTCATTTTGCATATATACATGAGTTCCATATCTGTTGATCTGTTTGTAGGCAGCCGGTGCCGCGGGCAATATCAGGCTCTTATTTGGGAGAAGCAGCACATAGGTTGTTGAAGAATACACTGAATATTAAATCCAACCCCTCTTCCCCTGGATTATTGGATCATCCACCTCAACGGTATCCCCCAAACAACCAAACAGCAAGCAGGCATAGACCATCTGGACCTTCAGGGCATGAAAGAGGATATACCCAAGATCCTAATTATTTATATGGACAGCACAACAGTAATCCTAGAGGTAATATCATTAGTAGCTCTAGATCAGCTCCTCCTGCTTTCATGGAACTGCCGAGAGGACATAATTTTAGGACACAAGATCAATTTGCATATGTAGAGCAACAAGACCATATCTTACATACAGCACCAATCCCACATGCTGGGGTCTCACCTAGGATGCTGATGCCTGGGCATATGTCAAACCAGCATCAGCAGTTCTATCAGAATGTGAGCCAACCACCAAAGCCACCTACTAATTGGATTGATAAGCAAGCTTATGGAAACACTGGAATGTACATGAGACAGCAAAATGCTGTGCCGCCTGGTGTAGCATTACTACAAGAGAAGCAAGCAAGAAGGGTATACCAAGCTAGACCCTCAGATGCTAACCAGTAGATATATTTTTTTTACGTTCTGGTTTTGCATCTGCGATGGAGGGTTGTATGATAGGTATAAGTGAAGGTCTTGTTGGAAGAATTTTGAAGAGATATTGCTTAGGGGAGGCAACATGGAAAGATGCCCTATAGAATTTTGAAGAGATATTACAAGGTAAAGACGGTCTGTAAAAAATCTCAATTTTGTAGAGTTTTCTTATTCTGTTTCCCAAATGACTAGAACAAGGTTAGCTACTACTAACCTGCCATGAGTTACGACCACCTGTGTACCCTGCCCGGTCTCACCAAATACTTTTACTTGCGGGTTATGACTGCCTTGCGTACCGGCTACAAGTGTTATCCTACTAATCGTCCAACATTCATTTCTTGCTGTTTGGATACAACTAGCACAATCTCAGCGCCTACACTTACAAGTTGCGACTGTAGCTAACCCTTCACTGCTCGTTGCACGTACTCCTTGTATCCTCGCAAGAACCTTAATTTTTCACTAAAAAGGTGGAGTAGATGGAAGCGTTATCATGGGACCCTGTTTATGAATCCCAAGCCGCTTCCCGTGGCCGTAATCCTAAACTAGTTAGCTTCTGGTTGAAGTCAGGAGCCTTTGCATTGAGATGAGGAGTTTGAAAATGTCAATAATGAGAATGAAAGTAGTCATTGCATATTACTTTTCTTACTTGATAACTACGAGTACCACCTTCCAAGATGAAGTTGTTCATCCATAATTGAAAAACCAATCATGGCTCTTACGATTTGAATAAGAACCATTTTTTGGGGACCATGATTTTTTTTGTGGGGACCATGATTCTATTTTAGGCAAGACATTATAAGTAATCCTAATTCATCCCTTATCTAAATGTTTTTCTTAATACCAAACTTACCCTCTTTAATTAAATGTGTTAGTTTAATGATTAATTAGTTATTAGTTAATGATTAGTATGATTAGTAGGATTGGTAATGATTAGTTACCATAAATAAGTTCTATTACAAAAAAATGAAATTTTTTTTTTGCGAGAAATTTTGATTTTTTTTGGTTACCCAAAATTATGACCAAAAACGAACTTAATGATTAGTGATATGATTAGTAATGATTAGTATGATTAGTTACCAGTAAGAAGTTCGGTTACAAAAAAATTGAATTTTTTACTTGCGATCAAACCGAACTATATATTTGGTGTGACCATTAAATAGTTCGGTTATAAAAAAAATTTAAAACTTTTTACGATAAAACCGAACTTTAAGTTCGGTTACCCAAATTTCTGACAAAAAAACGAACTTAATGATTAGTGATTAGTAATGATTTGTAATGATTAGTTACCAGTAAGAAGTTCGGTTACAAAAAAATTGAAATTTTTCCTTGCGATCAAACCGAACTATATATTTGGTGTGACCATTAAATAGTTCGGTTACAAAAAAAATTTAAAACTTTTTACGATCAAACCGAACTTAAAGTTCGGTTACCCAAATTTATGACCAAAAACCAAACTTAATGATTAGTGATTAGTATGATTAGTAATGATTAGTTACCAGTAAGAAGTTCGGTTACAAAAAAATTGAAAATTTTCCTTGCGATCAAACCGAACTATATATTTGGTGTGACCATTAAATAGTTCGGTTACAAATTTTTTTTTAAAACTTTTTACAATCAAACCGAACTTAAAGTTCGGTTGGGAAATGTTTTTGCAACTAACCAAACTATTAGGTTCGTTTGGGAAATGTTTTTTGCTACTAACCGAACTATTAGGGTTCGGTTGGGAAATGTTTTTTGCGACATAACAGAACTAAGGTTCGGTTGGGAATTTTTTTTTTTTGCGAAATAGCCAAACTGTTCTTCATGTTCATCATTTCTATTAGGTTCGGTTAGTTCGACAAAGTTTTTCACATAATTCCTAAACGAACTTCTCTCTGCAACTTCCATTTTCAACTCATTTTGTTGGTTAATACTCACTTTTCAATCGAACGAAGAACGTCAAGGAAAGAGAGAAGAAGAAGAGAATAATTTTTTTTTGATTTTGATTTTGATTTTGGTTATGATTTTGATTTCGATTCCCCCTGTTTTTGTTTTTGATTTTGATTTTGATTTTGGTTAATAGATTCATTTAGTTTAGATTAGATTTATATAGTTATTAGGTTAGTTTTAATTTAAATAAAAATAAAGGGTAAATGTGTATTTACCTAAGTTCAGGACACCCCTTATAAGTATAGGGAGGTTGGCCTAATAAGACCATGGTCCCCCCAAAAAAACCATGGTCCCTAAAAAATGGTTCCTAATACCACCAGTGGTACCACCAGCGGTACCAAGAAATCATCACCATGATCCATCTAGTCATAAGAGCACAAATCCAACCTTGTTGGCAATTTTGGCAAACCAAAGAAGACAAGAGGAGTTCATGAGGGAGTTACAAAGAAGAAATATGACACTTGAGGAAGAGAACCACCGGCTTAGGAATCAAGGGTCGAGGTCGTGAGGGTCATCCAGTCGAGGAGCATCAAGGGATCGCACCCGGTCCCGATCAGGGTACTTCCATGAACCACCCCAGCACCAAGGACCCGTGCCCGAGCCCACTAACCCGAGAATGGGATATGGTCCTCCCGAAGATTCATCAACCGAAGAGGAAATACCCCAACAAAATGAAAGACCCGATACCGCGACCGAATCTAAACTCCGACAACTTGAGGAAATGGTTAAGAAACTGGCTGGAAAAGGAGAAGATGACAAATTGGCGGAAGTAATCAATGAAGCAGAGAAGACACCCTTTACTCGAGAGTTGGAGCAAGCACCATTTCCCCCAAAGTGTACTCTTCCAACTTTCCCATCACGGTTTGATGGCACCGGAGATGCTGTGGAACACATCAAGATATACATGATGTCACTTTTACAATGGAAGATCAACGACATAGTCATGTGCAAGTTCTTTCCGGCAAGTTTGGAAAGAGAAGCTAAGAATTGTTTCTACACCCTACCCGAAGCCTCCATTGGAAACTATGGTGTGTTAGTAGAGACTTTCCTCGAAACCTATATGCACAACAGTATCGCCAGGCCAAGAGTTAACAAATTATTCACATTAGCACGGAGATTCATAGAACCATTGAGGTATTTAACCGATAGATGAAGGACGTTGTGTACCGAGATCGGGAAAGTACCTGTGGACCAGCAAATATTTGGGTTCGAAAACTCACTTGGGAAAACAGACCCTATATGGGTGGCAATGGACACTGAAAAGCCACAAACCCTAAAAGATATGCGGAAGATGCAAGAACATTACATTTCCCTAAAAGAAATTCAAGAGGTAACACAAGATAAGAGCGTTCAGGAGGCAACCAAAGCAGTAGAAACGGTTCCAAAAGAAGTTACGAAGAGACCCGAGAAGAGATCGGGGCCACAAAATAAAGGTCCATGAAAGAAGGAGTGGGTTGAGAAAGGAAAAAAGCCTCGTCACAAACCAAAAGTGTACACACCATTAAACACATCCTTAGAAGAAATCTTCAAGGAGGTGGAGAAAAGAAATGATATCTGGTACCCAAAGACCTGAGGAATACAATTTTCCGAGATAAAGAACCATCCCGTTTTTATGCAACACCATCTCACATTCATCACCACAAGGTACCTCGATTCAAGGACCATTGTCATCGAAATCTTTAGGGGGCATTCAACCAATGATCGCAACGAAGTGAAAGATATAGTTCAACACATAAAGATTCGGGAAGGTTATTTACAGAAAATAAAGGGGAACTTAGTTTGTCAAGCTATATAAAGTAGTGTAAGAGGGGAGATCTTTTTGGGATTGGTGGAGCAAGTCATTAGGAGAGAGAAAGTTTAAGAGTGCTCTATTTTCCTGTGTAAACACTTCATGAACATCACGATCTTACATCTTTCGGGATTGATCGGGGTAGCTCGTAGAAATTGGAAGGAATTTGGATTGACAGAGAAAAGATTTGGAGAAGTCAAGAATTTTATGCAACACCATCTCACATTCATCACCACAAGGTCTATACCTCGATTGGTGAACAATGGACAAGGAGAGCAAGGAATGAATGGAGAAAACGAAGAAAAGGACTATGACAAGGATTCACAAAAGGGATCGATCGGCAAATGAGAGCCGAGAGACAGCCAAGAAGAGAGGAAACGGGGAAAGGAGAGAAGAAAATAACGAGCAAGAAGGTCAAAACAGCACGAGCGAAGAAGGAGAGAAGCGAGCTAAAAAGACCAAGAGAATCAAGAAAATCAAGGAACACAATCACATCATTCAATCATTTACAAGCCACATTGCATACCAAAGGATGACGGAGAACCATGTGTAGCGAAATGGCGGGACGGGTTGAGGAAAGTGGATGATGTTACAGGGGAAGGCCTCACCGAAAAGATGTCAAGGGAAGTCTGAATCACTTTCTAAAGGGAGAAGAAAAGGCGGACATTACCACCACCACCGTAAATGCACGCATGTCGGCGAAAGGAAAATCAACCGAATCTTAATCGACACCTAGGAAGTTCGGTGAATATTCTCTTACCATACTTACAAGACGATGGGAGGAAAAGATGAGGATTTGACCTCTACAAGGATTATATCACTCGATATCTTATTGCATGGAACAAAAGGATCCACTAATGAAATATGAATGAGTTATCACCTCAATGGGTCTTTAATGATGAGAGTGCACCATTATTAGCAATGCGATCTTTATCATCTATATGGTCACTAATTTTCTTCCTCAAAATTTTGGTTTCTTTATGGGACTAGAAACATTCGTTTTTTAAATTGGTTGGCAAGACGGGATCTATGCTCAATTTCTAAAAGACGATATTTGGTCCTAAGTGCATTTAATGAAAGAGAGTTAATTTTGTTCGATGAACTACTTAAAGAGTTGTTGAGGTGAGCGAGAAGAAGATTATTATCCATAGGATCGGGGAAATGTATGGAGAAGAATAGCCTCATCGGAGAGATTATATACATCTCATAAAGTAATAAGTTAGGTAGCAATATCGTCGATAAAATAAAAATAGTAAAAGGAGGTAAAATTTTATACCATAAAGTTCTTGATTGGCGTTAAGAGTAGACACCTTATCCTTTTGGGAGTCAAGTTCGGTATTTAACTTTTGAATTCTCTCGTCTTTATCGCGAGATGACCAGCCTTCAATTTCTAACTCTCGAATCCTCTTGTTCAATCGGGAATTCTTCTTTTCAAGGTCATTGCGTCTTCTCTCAAGGTCCGAGGCAACTACAAAGGAAGTTCTTCCAACCTATAAAAGAAGATAGAAAAATCATTAAAACATATATATACTTAAACAATTTAAAAGCGGGGAAGTATGACCGCACACATCAAGTGCATTCAAAGAGTAGAGACTCCATTGAATGAATTAATAAAGCAAAGATTACACACGTTCGTGAGAGCTCCACAAAGGGATAGGGGAGCATCTCCTCGGGAAAGAATCCGAGAAGACTTTGGATAGTTGGTCCATAGGAGAAAAGAGCCTTATTTCGAAAAGATGGGTTTGTATTATCATCATTATCATCGAAGAAGAATCGAATTTGAGTTAAGGCGAGAAGGAAGCCTTTCGTTTCTTAGATAATGGAGCGGAAGATTTATCCGAGTTTTTACCCTTACTTTTAATCTTCGCAAAGAATAGTTTCTTCAACTCCAACCCATACGCGTAAAGATAAGAAACAGAGGCAACAATACTGTTTTAAATAAGAAGAAAAGGAAGTGTTTCTTACTTCACTTAAGCGATCGAAGCAATGTCGAGTATCCTCCGGATCCTTTTTTGCTTCTTCTCAACTCCGGGTTATCAGCAATTATAGAAAGAAAGTTGCGAAAGCAAAATTTGGGAAACATACCTCTTTCTTCTTCTCAGGCCATTTGAATTTAAGGATGATATCCCCCAAGATTCGCAGGAAGAATATGCGAACCTGAGATGTAAGGGCCGTTTAAGATCAAGGGTACGACCCACCATTTCTCATCTTTGGAATGACGAGGAGAAGTATTATTGCCTGGGTGCCAATCATGTCTTGCATGAGTAATTTATCTTCAGGGACATTATCCTTTTCTTTCGGGAATAGTTAATTTCAAAAAAGTTTTCCGTTGTATTTCTCAACGGCCTATTTCCAAGTCTGCTAATTTGGGATTTCTCGAAGGAGTTAGGGTATAAAGATCCCTTTGCACCTCGGTTTGCATCGTGCGAATACAATCGCCACTTAATTGATAAACAAATGAGAGAATTTTTCATGGGCCAAAATTTCATAATAAAATAAAGGCAACTCAGATTGTACAAGGGAATAGGAAGTCCGCGAGAAAGCCGACCCGAGACTATAATCTTTTGATCATCACATTGATGATCGAAAACGACTTTGCGAAAGAATAGATGAAGGTTCTTGATCGGGAATGGTTGATAGAGTAAAACCCTTTTCGAGCAACTTCATTGAACTTCTTCGAAAGAAGCTTTGTATGCACGACTTATGGCAGCCATTGTCGGTATGGGAATGGATGGGATGTTAAAGATTAGGACGGCGTTAGAAAGAACGAAGAAAAGAACACAAATTGCGGAAGGAGAGAGTCAAAGAAAGGTTGCAAGAGAGAAACTAAAGAATGAAAAGGAGGGAAAAGAAAACTATATATAGGGAAAAAGATCCTCGAGAAAAACGAGGTCATTTAATGCGAAGAGACATGAATGGTCAAGAATAAGCGGTTGAAAGAAACGTGTCAAGAAAAGACATTAATAATCAAAATCCGTGTAAAAGTACCTCAGATAAAGATTCGCGGAAACAATATTGTAAAAATCTCATGATACTCTTCCCTCGGAGAGAAATATGAGGAGAGATGGAGACGATACTTCACATATATCTCAAAGAAGCTTCGGAACTTTGCAAAAGAATAGAGGCAAGTACGTACTTTTCAAGGAAAGTATTCTTTTGCTCGTTCCTTCACCAATTGAAACCAAGGAATATGACAACAATGAATTTTTCCTTCAAATCGCTCTTCAAGCAATATTCAAGGAAAAAGAGGCAAGATGTAGGATCATAATATCGCAACGTACAAGGCTCGCGAGATTAATAGTCGCGAGGAGTCGCAGGGAACTAAAATAAACGACGCAATGAATAACAAGCAAAACATAAAGAAGACGTTGCGAGAGTTAAGAAGTGTCGCGAGAGTGAATGTTTGTGCAGCGATGAGACATTCCCGAAAATAAAGGGGAACTTAGTTTGATGTATTACCCTATAAAGGGCTAAATGAGTCAGAAGAGGGGAGATCTTTTTGGGATGGAGCAAGTCAGAGTGTTTTCTCTAAGTGTAATTCCAAAGATGTCAATCAATAAATATTCTTGATCTTACATCTTTCAAGGGATTAATGGCAAAATCGAGCACATGGGGATCCACATGGGGATCCACTAGTTATCACCTTAATGATAGAAGAATTGGGAGTGAAGAGGATCCTTGTCGATAGTGGAAGCTCTGTAGAAGTTCTTTTCTATGACACTTTCAAGAGAATCCAACTATCCGATGATATGTTGATCCCGTCAACCTATAGAATTTATGGCTTTAATGGAGCCGTGACTATACCAAAAGGAGAGGTTACATTGAGAGTCTCAGACGGAGGTGATTACCTAGATACTCTTAACACCTTTTGTGTAGTATATGTCGTGTCACCATACGAAGCGATCATCGGGAGACCCTGGATCGCGGGCATCAAATGATTCGCTTCCGCATATCATTAAAGGTTAAGATTCCCGACTTACAAGGGTGTGGTTGAGGTCGTAGGAGATCCGCAAGCTGCTAGACATTGTATTCAGGTGGATATTCAGCAAAATGAAGATAGGCGAGCAAGATTACGTCGAAACAAGAACAAATCTAAGGAAATCAAAGCCGGCCAGGAGTTAGAAGATGATCTCACAAGCAGTTATGTCATATGAGGCAGGAGAGGATAAGATCGCATAGCAATCAAAGGTCTCAACACTGGTCGGAGATCCAAAATCGAACTTCACAGCTCTAGAGCCTAATCGAGAGATTAACTTGGGAACGGAGGAAGAGCCGAAGCTTGTAAAGATCGGGTCGTTGTTATCGTAGGAAGAATCAAATCGGTTAATAACTCTACTGAAGGAACACATGGATGCATTTGCCTGGAAAATGCATGATATGGAAGGTATCGATCTTGATGTATGTTTTCACCACCTAAGAATCAATCCAAAGTTTAACCAGTCCGACATAAGATGCGTAGGATTGCACCCGAGCTACAAGCGGCAGTAGAAGTGGAATTGAAGAAGTTACAGTCATCGGGGATCATACGAAAGGCACAATACCCGTTATGGATCTCAAACATGGTAATAGTACCTAAGAAGACTGGAGGAGTCCGAATCTGCATCGACTTCAGTGATTTGAACAAGGCATGTCCGAAGGATAGCATCCCCCTCCTGAACATCGATCAGCTTGTAGAATGAATCGTGGGACATAAAGCGTCATCGTTAATGAATGGATGCTCGGGATACAACCAAATCCCTGTGGCTCCTGAGGATCAAGAAAACACGTCTTTCTTCACTCCAAGAGGGCTCTATTGTTATACCAAGATGCCATTCGGACTAAAGAATGTTGGTGCAACGTATCAGAGACTGATGGAAGACATGTTCGAAGACAAAATCCACGACACGATTGAGGTGTATGTAGATGACATGTTAGTCAAAAGCAAAGTTGCAACTGATCATGTCGAAGACCTTCGAAACATCTTTCAAATAATGAGAAAATATAAAATGAGGGTGAACCCAGCTAAATGTACTTTTTTGGTAACCTCGGGTAAGTTTCTGGGATACATCGTCACAGACCAAGGAATCGAGGCAGATCCCGATAAAGTAAAATCTATATTGGAAATGCCATCACCAGTAAAAGTCAAAGATGTGCAAAAATTAAACGGGTGCTTGGCAGCCTTAGGGCGTTTTATCTCACGATCATTGGACAAATGTAATTCTTCGGCTCCTTGCGAAAAGGGGAGAAGTTCAAATGGAGCGAGAAGTGTGAGGAAGCATTTCAAAAAATTAAACAACATCTCGCGAGTCTGCCTGTGCTGCAAAGACCCGAACCGGAGGAAGTACTCACACTCTATCTCGGGGCTACAACCTGTGCTATCAGTGCGGTATTAGTCAAGAATATGAGAATGGAAGAAAAATCGGTATACTTCATTTGTAAGACCATGAGTCCAGCAGAGAAGAATTATACTAAAGTCAAACAATTGATACTCGCGTTATTATTTGCAACACAGAAATTGCGGACACACTTTCAGACACACGAAATTAGGGTGCTAACAAAATCCTCAATCGAATTGGTGCTAGACAGCTCTGCTAGATCGGGTCGGATATCCAAATGGAGTGCTCAAATCAAGCAGTTTGACGTCTTCTATGAGATGAGAACAACAATCAAAGCACAGGCGGTAACGGATTTTCTTGCTGATTTTCCCCTAGGTGAGGAGGAAGAAGTAGAGGATATCCCCGGTATGGAAGAAGATAGGGACGACCCCTCCGACCTTCTCGATACCTGCAGCCCGACACGATGGGAGGTGTTTATTGATGGATCAGCAAACAAAGATGGCTCGGGATTGGGGTTGGTCTTCACAACGCTGAAAGAGAAGAAAATAGTCCATTCTTTTATACTCGAGTTCGAAGAAACTAACAATGTCACCGAATATGAAGCGATAATACATGCTCTGCGACTAATTATATAATTTAGGCTTGAAGAAGTAAGACTTACTAGTGACTCACAGCTGGTAGTTCGGCAAATCAGCGGAGAATACATTGCTCATGACCCGATACTTCAGAAATACTGGGAATTGGCGAAATTCTACATCGACCAGATTCCCAATATCATGTTTCGACATATTTGTAGAAGAGACAATCGTCATGCCTTGGCATACATCGCATCTATGTTAACAGACCCGAGTGTAGAAGCTATACGAATCAGGAGGGTATTAGCTCCATCCCTACCAATAGATATAAAGTAAAGGTACAAAAAAGGGGATATGGAGGTACAAGCGGTGAGTACTACAACCAATAGATATAAAGTGGGAGATTGGAGAAAACCAATTCAACAATATCTAGAGTCGGGAATATTACCAAAAGGGCGACCCCAAGCTAACAAAATTAAAAGCAAAGCAGCAGGCTATGAGCTTCAGGAAGGCATATTGTACAAAAAAATAATACTTGGGGTCCACTGTTAAGGTGTTTGAGCAAAGAGGAAGGACATTCGATCTTGAACGAGCTACATTATGGTGGCGCTGGTAATCATAGCTCGGGAAGAAGTCTATCCGCAAGAGCAAAAACGATGGGATATTTCCGGCCCTACATGAACGAAGATGTAAAGCACATGGTAAAGATATGTGATAAATGTCAAAATTTCTGGAAGAAAATACATGCGTCATCTGTATCCTTGAACTCAGTGGTAAGCCCGTGGCCCTTTGCTACATGGGGCATTGACATTGTATGACCACTACATGTCGGGTCGGGACAAAGAAAATATATTATAATAACAACGAACTACTTCACCAAATGGGTCGAAGCTGCAGCATTACGGCATATTTGGGATCGGGATGTATTTCGGCTTATCTTCGAGCACATTATTTGTCGCTTCGGAATCCCCGCATCTATCATATCGGACAACGGGAAATAGCTGCAAGGAAAAAATATTGACTTGCTGTTCAACACTTACCAAATCAGGAAGAGTAAAGCTACACCCATTTACCCACAGAGTAATGGGCAAACCGAGATCACCAACAAAACGATAGCTGACAACCTGAAAAAGAAGCTGGATGGAAAGTATGGCGAGTGGTGTGAGGAACTACACAACGTCCTATGGGCCTACCGGACAACCCGAAGGGAGGAAACAAATCTCTCACCCTTCATGCTTACATATGGAACCGAAGCAATTCTCCCGTTGATACCCACTACCAGAAGAAACAAGAGAAATGGATCTACAAAAGATGGAAAATTACCAAATGCGACTACAACGTGAATACAACAAGAAAGTTCGTCCGAGAGAATTTCACCTGGGGAAATTAGTGTTGAAAGAATTTCCTAAGTATGAGCGAGATAAGAAAGGAGGGAAACTGGCAGCCAAATAGGGCGGTCCATACGCTATTGTATCAAAAGTCGGAGAAGGAGCGTACAAGATACTAAAACCTGACGGCACTCCGGAAGAGAAACTATGAAATGCGTGACATTTGAAGTTATACCCCCCATGAGAGGTGGAAGCGCAGGTATGGTACCTAGTCATTCAAATCCTTGTATCATCCACGAGAGATAGATAAGGAAAGATGACATAAGTGCCTAATGGTCATTCGAACTCGCGGCGATGGCAATGTGCAAGTGCCTAGGTGACTTAGACTCGAATGGTCATTTCGAACTCGGGGCGATGGCTATGTGCAAGTGCCGATGCGACTTACACTCGAAGGACTATTCGAACTCGGGGTGATGGCAGTGTGCAAGTGCCAAGGTAGTCTAAGGATTCTGGTGCTTGGAAACCAGTAACCAAAGGTTACCAAGGCATGAGTCCCAAGTAACCGAGCGACCTAGACACATCTACAGTTCGCTCCCATCGAAAGTGACCAGATTCACTTGATCCAAGGTAGCCAATCGATGGCATGCCAAGAGTGATCGGGACATAGGACTTAGAAAAGACCTGATACACTCCCATTGGACGAAAATACCAATGATGAGATACCTCAATCCGGACATGGCATTGGGCCCGATGACCCTCCATGTTGAGTGTGTTCGACAGACACGAAATTTATACTAACATGTAATTGAAACTATGATTGCAGGAAAATTGAAGTGCTAAAGGTTACAAACGACCATGCATAAAAAGAAAAAACAAGAAATATTTTCGAAAACTACAAGTCCCGATGAAGAGGGCCTAGTCAGTGACGTAGCACCCCAAAAAATAAACGATCCAAAATTTAAAGGTGTTCAAGCGAAACGAAAATTACATCCCGATAGAAGGGGTAAAATAGTTGCGCAACACTACAAAAGGTAGGAACTATTCTTTGGGATTAGCCGAGCCCGTGGTGCGCGTCGTTTACACAACAAATTAATTACTTCTTTGCACACAATTAACTGGTAATATAATGGCAAGGAGTTCGTTCCCACGAAGAGCAGGGAGTTTCTAGTTGTTTAAAAGTAACCGAAATGAGAGTTTTTAGATTTTAAATTAAAGTTAAAGTAACTAATAAAACAAAATAGTAAAGATTGATTTAAAATAATATGGAGAAAGATGACCAGGGAATCATTCGCCGTCACTGAACTGAAACTTAATTAAATATAAATTTATTTCTTGTTAAACTTATATTGTTACCAACCGTAGAATAGCAATAAGCTCTGCTATCCCCCGGATTCCTACTGTCACTGGATACGGAAGCGCTCGACTACCAGATTCTATCCAACCAACCCACCAAGAATAAGCTCTCAAGGTGTAAATTAGTCGAATGCTTTACACTCTGTGAATCAGGTTGATCCTAGCATCATACGCATAGGCGCGACCTGCTTACTAGTGTTATCTTTACACACAATTGCTTAACAAAATCCCTCTGTCAGCTCTTGCGATTTACTAATTGTGTAAAGAGTTGATGTGACAATTACACGTATCACACAACCCTAAACTAGTAGAAGAAATATTGATTGGTTAATTTAATTGATCATTTTAAATAACCCCTCAATATTCTTAGACATTAAAAATAATAAAGATAATCAACGATAAAATAAAACTTGAAATAAACGTGGTTAAAGAAATTAATGCTTCATTGTTCAGGACTTTGAAATCATCCCTAATCAATTAGAAGATTAGCTACTCATAGCTAAACGTTTTCTACTAATAAAGAAAAGAGAAAGAATTAAAGTAAAAACTTAAAATAAAAACCCTCTCTCTCTGTTTCTCTATTCTGGGAACAATCTAAAATGGCTCAATGAAGAAGTGTTTAGAATGAAACTTTCCATTGCTATTTATAGCCTCCGAGCCCCTCCAACGATCCACAAAATCCGCAGTGGGAAAGGATCAAAATTCTAGCCGCCTCTGTCATCTCTTTCGCATGCATAACACTCCACGAAAATCCCGCAATTGATAACTGTGGGAAGTCAGTGACAAAACTTGTCTGGGTTGGGAAGGTAAATACTTCTGCTACGATGTGACATGGAGCAGCTTAATAAGATGTACATGCCTCCTTATTGGACCAAGATGATAGTGAGACCCGTATAAACAAATATCTCCCAATAGACAATGACGGTACATCCAAATTGATATATATATATATATTATATAGTGCTAAACTAATTCTGCCTAACCCCAACATGTCAGAGACATGTTTCTTCCACCGGGTCCCACTTTACCTTTCTCTTCTGTTTTGAAAAATAATTTCTTCTGACCCAATGTAACAAGAACTATCCTAATAAAGTGCATGTAGCAGTTGAACGGCTTTTGTTTCATCGAGATCCGTGCGAAGCTATGCGTTTTCCACTAACACTAGCCATACATCCAACCGTATATGCCACTTTGTACCAAATTCACATTTTCTGTTTCTTTATCTTCCCTCCATTCACGTGCTGAGCAAAAGAGAACATTTCTCTTTTCATAACAAGATATAAGTGGGTCCCGCGTTATTTAATTGATAAGGAAATCAATTAATTAAAGAGATAAGGGCAGTGCTATCCCGCACGGTCGTGCGGGACGTCAATATAAGGTAGCAGCTTATGCACCATTCGATTGTAAAATGGACGGCTAGATGAAATTAAGTTTATTTTCCCTAAAAACTACAGCTGGAATACTCGTCATATTTAGAAATAAGTCCCCCGAGTTATTTTCATGTAACCTATGTCCTCTTTTTTTTTTGGTAAGCAAAATTTATTAAACCAACTAAGTGGGCTTTACAAACCGGGGAAAAGCCCTTCCCCTAATATCCTCTGACAAAACATTGATCAAAAAAGGAGGAGGTCTGAGACAACCATTGTTCATTACAACATTCATTATTTGCCTTTTTAGCTAAAATATTTCTGGTGAATTTGAATTGCACTCCCTATACCTATGAACAAACCGAACATTATCCAGTGTTGAACCAAAAACATAATATCTTTCAAAATATTATCAAAATACCAAGGACAGTGAGTAGAACCTTTACACAGGTTGATGATATATTGGGAATCACTTTCCACAACGATTTTCTTTTTGTTTAACCGGGAGGCAAGACATAGGCCATCCTTGATAGCACGTAGTTCCGCCATGTTGTTCCGTTAGGTAAATAAATCTAGCATAAGCTCCAACAAAATCTCCTGCGTCATCTCGGAGAACGCCTCCAATACCAGCCAGACCAAGGTGATTAGATGCCCCATCAGTATTTAGTTTCACATAACCAACAGGTGGACATTGCCATCTGACGGAGATCATGTCTCTAACTCGAACGCAAGACTTGCACTTAGGAGACACACACATTTGAAATTCGAAGCCTTGGAAAGAGCTAGGTTAACAACATTAATAACATGAGGATTAGTATGTTGGAAAACAACGAAATTACGCAGGCGATCCATATTTCCCATAATATAAAGGGAAAATGCAATTTGCAAAACTCGAGTTGCTCAAAGGATATATATGTGCATTGGAAATCACCCAATCCAGTTGACTTTATCTCCGGTAGGAGACCATTTCCATTGTTGTTGGGTCCATTGCCAAATTCCCTTGGTCCAAGCACATTCTATAAATAGATGTTCAAGGGTTTCGGGGCGGTGAGGCAAAGAGGACATCATCGGTTATGTCCAATCCTCTTCGACAAAGATTAGCCACGACCAAGGTCTTAGATGACTAAGCACCCATACAAAGTGCTTGATATGAGGTGGAATAGGAAGTTTCCAAAGCTTGTTCCATTTCGAGGATTTGCGACCTCACCAAAATTCTCCACACATAGGTGGTTGTAGACACTTTTAACGGTAGCTTGACCACTACTATCTTGGGACCAGACTAACTTGTCTTGTTTTGGATAAAAACTGTTAACACAGATAGCTTGAATTTGCTCCAAAATAGAAGATGGAACCAAGTGTTGGATACTAGATAGATCCCATTGATGCGTTTCAGTATCCACAAGCTCACACACCTTCATATGCTTAAGGTGGTGCGGAATCGATCTACAATTGAACTAAGAGGCACATTGCAAACCCAATTGTCCTCCCAAACATTAATGTCAGTACCGTCCCCAACTGACCATTTAAGACTAGTCTTAAGGATATCCCTTCCTCGCAAAATACTCCGCCAGCACCAAGAGGCTTGTTTTGGAGAGCCACATGACCAAATAGGATGTTCTTTCACATACTTAGCCTTAAATAACTGTGAAACTAATCTAGTAGAATCCATAAGAATTCTCCAAGCAGTCTTCGCAAGAAATGCCAGATTATGTAATTCTAAATCTCTAATGCCGAGTCCTGCCATCCAAGTGGGTTTACAAATAGCGTCCCAGTTGATAGCATGCATTCTGCGAGTCCCATCTCTCTTTGTCCACACAAAATCTCTTCTTAGTTTATCAATACTTTTAAGCACACCTTTAGGCACTCTGAGAGTGGACATAAGATGATTTAAAGCTGGATCCAGTACAGCTTTAACTAACACATCTCTACCTGCAAAATTCAGCGCTTTATTCTTCCACCCTTGCATTTTGTGAGTCATATTAAGTAAAAGATCATTATAGTTTGTGCTCTTAATGCGTCCCCATTGAAGGTAACAACCAAGATATCTTCCAGGGATATTACTTAGTCTCATCCATGACCCTCTAGCAAGACTCCGAGCTAATCTCTTATGCATATGCGGAGAAAAAATGACACTAGATTTAGAGTCATTTACAACTTTGACCAGACCCAGATGCAATAAGTATCGAGGATATCTCTAATACCTCTAACATTTCTGAGAGAAGCCTGTAGAAATATGACACTATCATCTGCATAGAAAACATGTGTTACTTCTGGAGCACCAGCAGCTATTTTGAACCCCTGAATCTTATTTTCTGTTATACCCTGTTGTATTAATCGAGAAAGTACTTCAAGCCCAGTGATAAACAAGTACGGGGATAGGGGATCACCCTGTCGCAAACCTCGTTGTGGTTTAAATGCAACTCCGGGGGCCCCATTTACTAAAACTTGAAAAGAAACAGTGGACAAACATTGCTGAATCCAGCTCCTCCAACAGGTACTGAAACCCAAAGCCTCAAGAACTTGGCAGATGAAATCCCAATTCATTTTATCGTAGGCTTTTTCAAAGTCGATCTTAAGAGCCATCCAACCCATGTGACCTTTTTTATATTTAAGAGAATGACATATCTCATTGGTGGTCATGATAGCATCAAAAATAGACCTCCCTTGAACGAAAGCATGTTGAGAAGGATTAATGAATTTTTCTAGGAAAGGTTTAAACCTTGAAGCTAAAATCTTAGAAATTATCTTGTAAGCAAAGTTGCAAAGACTAATAGGTCTAAAATGCTTGACCATTGACGGGTTTTGGATTTTGGGAATTAGGGTAATGAATGTTTGGTTAATGGATGGGTGCATCAAATGTGAGTGGAAAAAATCTTGAACCATTCCACAAACAGACTCGCCGATTATGTCCCAATTTCGAGTATAGAAAAGGCCTTGAACCCCATCAGGACCTGGCGCCTTAAGAGGACCCATATTCCTAACAGTATCCCAAATTTCAGCAGAGGTTACAGGCCGCGTTAGCCAAACATTATCCTCATCACTAATAACTCTAGGAAACAAATTTCCCAAATCTGGATGTCTAAGAGGTTGAGAATCAGAATAGAGATGTGTAAAATAAGTTGTAATCATCTTCTCAATCTCGTGTTCTTCATAAACCCAATCTCCATTATCGTTCTTCAAAGCATTAATAGAATTTCTATGCCTTCTTACCACTGTGGACATATGGAAGAATCTAGTGTTGAGATTTCCATGTCTTAACCATTGCACTCTTGATTTTTGAGCCCAGAAAATCTCTTCTAAGTGAAGCCAGTGAAGATACGTATTCAGACAATGAGCTTCATGTGCTTTATTGGGAAGAGAAGGATGATCACTAAATCTCAATTGTGCCACAACTAAAGCATCTCTAGCATCCTCGATATTTCTGACCAAAGACCCAAAAACTTCTTTGTTCCATTTTCTAGAATCCACAACTAACTTTTTGAATTTATCACAAATAAAACTACTAGTAGAAGACGAGCTTAAAGCATTCGGATCGTTCTTCCAAACAGCTTCCACTAAATGCTTAAATCTAATGTCCTCTAGCCACATAGCTTCAACTCTGAATGGCCTTTTCCTAAACGTTCTGGAAGGGTGCAAATCTAAAAGTAAAACTCTATGATCTGAGTTAAAGAATCCCAGAGTACTAACCTTTGCATTAGGATACATTAATCTCCATTCTTCATTCACCAATGTCCGGTCTAGCTTCTCTTGAATATTTCTTGTTGAAATCTGTTTGTTGGTCCAAGTATATCTAGGCCCGGAAGCTTTAAGGTCCATCAAATTGCATTTATTCATAACAGAATTAAGCTCAAGCAAGGTTGAATAAGAAGGGATATTACCACCTTTTTTGTCTGAAAGATGAGAAATGGCATTAAAGTCCCCCATAGCCACATAAGCACAATTCATCTCAGCAATATTCTCCATTTCTGACCACACCCTTTTCCTAAGCAGAGGATTAGGACTAGCATAAATTGAAGAGAATACCCACGGGGTCCCAAACATAGGGGTAATGACAGCATGTATGGCCCAGCGAGAAACTGAAGTAGCTTGCACATCCATATCGGCAGTATTCCAAAGCATCCAGAGACCACCAGAATAACCTTGAGAAGGAACAATGACAGCACCAGTGTATCCCAAGGTATTGACAATAACTTTAGAAGTATGTTCAGACATTCGAGTCTCCAGAATTGCAAGGATCGAGGGTTTATGCACACGAATAAGATCCTTAACAACTCTGGAGAAAGAGGGCTTACTAGCACCTCGACAATTCCATACCATTAACTTCATTGGAAACTGGTTTGTTAAGTTCTCCAACTCCTATCGTTGAGACATAAGTCTCTTCTTGACGTGGTGGGTGTGGTGGAGTGTCACTGTATTGCGGCGGATCCAGTCTGTCAGCCATCCTGTCCAAAGAGAAACCTGAAACATTTTGTCCTCCAAGACCAAGCCAATAGGTATCACTATCGCAATCCTCATGAGTGCGCTTAGCCTTCTTATGAATGCTTGTATTACCACTCACCTGGTGAACCCCATCTTTACCACGATGTCCCCTAGCCAGATTTTTGATACGCAACTTTCCCTGTGAAGAGCACACTGCTCCTGCTGAAAAGTTTTGTATTGCAGATGGCTCCATGCTTGGATTGAGAAATTCCGAACTTGGAGCACTCTGAATGTTTGCTAAAGGAACTACAGTTTCCGACTCAGTGCTTGACTGGCTATTTTTGTCTATTCTTTGTCCCAAGTTCATCGTGCTTTGAACCAAAGACAAGTGTTATTAGCGAGAAAATGTGAAAACTTACGGAGAGTGAACTTGGAGTATGACCTTCATTATCTTGGTGATTTCCACAAAGCCGCTCTTGTTGCCTGTTAACAGTCCCTAATCCAGCCACATCTGCTTTTCTAATTTTCAGTTTGGACCCAAAACCTCTGGAACCTCCTCTAGCATATCCAACTTTACCTTGTTCATGTCGACTCAGAGGGCTGTAAATGTACTTTGAGAATTCGAAATATTCTTTTCATACGAAAAATCCAAGTTCCTAACAGTCCTAGGTTTATGTCCATTGGAATCATTCTTAACGGAACTCATTCTAGAATGACTATTACTATTCATCACAGGTTTGCTTCTTTGCTATTATCCATTCTTCCTCCAGTACCTCCCATACCGCCGATAGACGTCCGTCGATTCTTTCGCTTTTCAACCAACATCCAAGGGCCGAAAGTAGTTGAATCTTCGACCTTGTGGTGCTGTTTACTGTGCTGAGATAATAGAATGTCCTCAACATTCTCATTATTCTTTCAAGCGAGATAAAGGACAGACAGAGGCCCTATGATTTGCTCTTCCACAATTACTACAAATTGAATTTATTCCTTCATACAAAACAGGTTGGATGATATTACCAATCTCGATTGCGAGGACCAATGGTTTAACCAAATCAATTTCAATACAAATTCTAGCAAATCTACCTCTGGTTAAACCCTGCAGTTACTACATCAATCTTCTGACCTTGCCAATTTTATTTCCAATTTGAAAAAGCATTTCCTTATCGAAAAATTCAAGAGGAAGTTCCGGTAGCCTAACCCAAGAAATGGTTTTAGTGAACACAGCCTCTGAAGGTTTAAACCCCGGAATCCATTTCATTAAAGCTAAGTGATGTCCACTGATGAACCAAGGACCATCTAATAAAGCTTTTTTAAGATCTTTAAGATCAGCAAATTGAAACAAGAAAAAGTCTTTCCCCAAATCTAAAACTTTTACCTGATTAATGGGTTTCCAGAGAGCATTCGTTCTTTCTTGGATGAACTTAAAACCAATTGTTTTACCGATAACCTTGCCAATTAGACATTGTTTCCATGGCTGACTAAGTCTCCGCCTTGTATCGACATCCAAATCAATAGAAGGAATAGCATCATCTTCAATTCTTCCAACCGACTTTGCTCGCTAGTAACAACACCACAATCCCACTCGGAATCATCATTTAAATACCGTAAGAAAACATCTTCACTCCATTGCTCCCATGGGGAGAAATTCTCGCTTTATCTTATGCGCATAAGAAACCCCTAATTGAGAATTAGGTGCTTTTGTTGAATTAATAAGGCGAGTATCATTATTGGCGACAATCAACTGATTATCATTTTGATTTTGCGAAGAGAAATTAGAATCATTAGTTCGCATATCAGGCGGTCTTCCATGTTTCTCCACCTCCTCAACTTCGTTCATCTCAATCTCTTTCGGCACACTTTCCAAGACACTCATTTTTAAAAAACTTATTTTACCTATGTCCTCTTTTTAGTCTTTCTGCCTTCTTTAATAAAGCTTAGTGGGTTCGCTAGAACTGGTTATGGTGTTTGAACGGAAAAATGATGCAATCTTTACATACTTAGATATAGGACTGCCAGAAAAGAAAGAAGAAAAAAAAATCAATTCTTTCTTCTTCTCAAGTGATTGTCCACGATTGAATAATACATAACTACTTTTTTTTTGTTTGATTTTCTTTATTCCGGTGAGAAGCAATTATAATTATTTTTGAAATCCAGTAGATTCAATGAATATCATACCACTGATTGATCAAAAGTGCAGTAAATTCGGTGATCTTCATGCCGTTGAATATACATATGCCATGGACTTAACAGTATATAATCGAAGGAAGCTATCAGGCAGTGAGAGAGCACATATCTAATAAGATTGATACAGAATTGAAGTGGAAAGTTAATGTAATTTTGAACCAAAAAAACCCACTACTGAATTATACACTAACAGAATTAGATTTCGCCCAATTTTTTTTCTTCTTTTTTGCATAATCACAAGATTGATATAGCCTAATACAACCCCAATCAGAATCAATGAGTCCAGATAATTAAAATAAAATATGTACAAAAGTAATCAAAAAGGAGAGAATCTGTACCCATCTTCATCAACTTTAATTCGATTATTTTTCATTGCATATTTTTTTTTTTGAAAGAGCATATATATATGTAACTATGTGTGATTAATTGGTGAGCTTCAATCATTATTATCTTTAACCTATTAAATCTATCAGACATTTTTGGTATCAGGTTTTCTCAAAATTTTTGGAAGAATGGTTTCTGTTCAAGCCTTAAAGGAAGAAGCCATTGATTTTCATTTCGGATTGTACTTCTCAATTAATGCGTAGGGAGGTATTATTTATTTCTCATAAAATGAGGGACCTAATTATAAATATGATGAGTATTCCAGCTGTAGTTTTTAGGGAAAATAAACTTAATTTCATCTGGCCGTCCATTTTATAATCAAATGGTGGATAAGTTGCTACCTTATATTGACATCCCGCACGACCGTGCGGGATAGCACTGCCCGAGAGATAATACCATGTAACCCCTTTCATTTCACACTTCTGTGTGAAGAAAATGTAAGTGGCTGGTCGGTGGCGGTGGGTCTTGCCATGGATGCCCCATATCAGTTCCCGGGATCCGAATAACAATTGTCCATAAAATCCACTTTAAACCAATTTCACACTGTTTCCAATTTCATTTTCCGGAGGTGCGGAAGAGGTGTGGTGAACTAGTTGCCCCTTAGAAGATGGAAGGGTGCCAATAACGGTTTTCTATAAAATGACCATTTTGCCCTTTTAGCCTTCCAAATTCTTGTTTTGCTCATAACTTCTTCATACGAACTCAAAATGACTTCGTTCTTTCGCTGTTGACTTTGTATTTTCGTCCTCTTCAACGTGATAGCAAGAACTCCTTGGTTTGAACGAGTTTCTCTTGGTCTTTGGCCCTTTCTCCACTTGTAGCTAGCTTCTTTTATTGCACAATTAAGTGCAAATTCACTTCTTTTTGGATGATTCTCCTAATGAAACACAAATAAGGGAAAACAAACGTAATATACAATAATTTGCACAAATATAAGCAATTACTAGCGTGGAATTGACACTAAAATCATGTGAATTATGCACTTATCAGCTCGAGCCGAAACCTTTCGCGACAAGCTTGGCCTTCTTCATGTTTATGAACTCCTTCAAACCTTCCTTGAATTTATCGGCGAGCTCCTTCTCATGCTTCTTTTTCTCCCCATCTAGTTGGCGAGTTAACTCAGTAGCGGGCATCACTCAGCTTGGCATTCAGGAGAACTTCATTCTGCTTTAATAGGACAACCTGCTCCTCCAAAGCTTGGACCTTTCCTTGAGAAAACACAAAGCAATTATAATCCGAGAAAATAATATGACAGAATGACGCAAACACAAAGTAAAGCATGCTAGAGAACCTGAAGGCGTGGATAAAACTAATTTTAAAGTCTCCTCTGATTTCAAAAGGGCAGTCTCAATCTCACATATCTTGAGAACCATCTCATCATACTTGTTCATTAAATTCATTTGAGGGGCAATACTTCTTATATTCACTCGAAGACGCCTTTTGGCAATTATGGGCTATTTGAAGACCCCATAAGTGCCAGGAGTCCATTCTAAATCTCGGCTCATCTGATCAAATTCGCGAACTTTATCCCCTAATTGTTGGGAAGCCACCTCGGCCTCATCTTTCATTCGAGAGAGACGTTTCCGATCGGAATGAAGATCCATATTTTGAAGGCGTAGCGAATTACACCGACTCTCTAAATTCTCAAGGAGAAGAAGTCTATCGGCCAGCACCCTTTGCAATCGGGATAACTCGGCGTGGAGGTTGTCTATCTCTTCGGGTACATACTCAAATCTTTGATAGCGAGATAGCTCGGCTCGGATCTCCTCGATTTCAGAAGACTGGCGATCGATTTTATCATCTTTGTTATAAATCTTCTGCTGAAGCGTAGCAACATGACCTTCTTCAGCTTTCAATTTCATGGACATACGATGGTATTCGGAGGCAGAATCCCTTTATAAGCTAGATATTTCGGCTAGAAGACAACACTAGACTCAGGACATTGGAACTACAACATCAATCAACAACAAAAGGGTGAGACAAAATACCCTTGGCTTCATTTAGCTTCCTCTCGAGTTCCCGAGAACGCTCTTAATCTCCTTGCAGCTGGGTCCGAAGATGTGCCATTTCCTCCAGCTCTTTCGGACGAATAGAATACTCGAGAAGTCTCTGGTTCTCGGCCTAGAAAGCACACCGGGTTATACGACAAAAATCGGGAAGAAAAAAATGAGCAGTTAGGCGGGGTAGAATTACTTACAACGAGATTATGGGACTCCCTCATAGCAGAACCATACAGGGGAACGACCTTCAGTATCTCAGCAACAGAACCGAAGCTGGAAGAGGCGAGAGCACCAAGTGAGTCGCAACCAGCACCAGAGAATGTGAAAACGGAGCCTCCGACTACACCCATGTTTGGAGAATTCCTCTCGATATTTTCCATCAGCTCATCTCCCCGAGAAGATTGATCATTCCCCTTGTTTGGAGGAATCTCAGGTTCCTTCTGTCGTTCTTCTCCACCCGTTCCTTCAACCTCAGTGTCCGAACCGAAGACCTCATCATTTTCACTGTCATCATCTGACATTACCACAACCACGTTGGTATTTGGAAGAGCAGTCTCCTTTCCCGAAGAATATATCTTAGACGATTGGGTCAGAGGCACATTCTTCCCTGGGGCAGCGTTACCACCCTTAGCTCCTTTACCACCTTTCTCGTCTTGATCACCTATAATGGAAGAGGAGACGTCAGAATTATTCTTCTTGACCACCCTTTTTGGCATAAATTGAGATAGTGGAAGCCTATCGTCAGAATCCTCACCACCTTTCCCGATAAGCCTTCTGCGACATCCTCACCAGTTTTCGATTTCTGTAAAAGCAACATCGTCTGACCCATTAAAGGAAACAAATAGGGGCAAGTACGCGTACTGAAAGAGGAGCAGTTATATTTATTACCTTCACTGGCTCTTCCTCAGGCATGTTTCTAGAACCCCTCTTCCGAGTACCTTGAAATTTGGGTTGAGTACTTTGAGACTTAGGCTACAAAGAAGTGAAATATTTGAAAATATTGGTCACCCGATGCAAAAAGCCAAAAAATATCCGAAGCGAGTAGGCCAATTAAAGGCGAAGAAAACTATACCTGATCAACATTAACTACCCAGAACTGGTAGGGCTCAGCAGGAAAATCCGGGGGAGGGAACTTGCCACTCAAGATAGGACCGTGGATAGCCAAAGGGACTCGATCCCAAACAGAGTCACTAGTATGGCGAGCATGCTTGTTGGTATTATTACCACCTTCGGGATCTTCATCCAACATCAATTTATCGAAACCACCAGTTGGAACCTTATTGCGATGATGACTAACAACAAAACCGGCAAGGTTACCAAGAGAGGCAGTTCCAATTTGATAGTTACCCAGGAAGATGGCTGAGGTGTACTTATTCGTGTGAGAAGGATCATATGTCGACCAAGGGGTTTTAGAGCATTCACCCCTCCCTCGCCTCTCCCATTCAACCATAAGACGAAATATGTTGCTATTCCATTGGGCCAAGGACCGAGGAGGTTGGAATTGAGACAGAACCTCATAAACAAAGGGTTGGTTCAGATCATACAGAGGAAGACACAACCCGAGTTCAAGTTGTCGCTTCGGGAGAATGGGCGAAATCATCAACCTTATCCTTCTTCAAAAAACCTTTTTGACCCGATAACAGTTGAAGCTCATAATCATGGAGATCATACTCATCCTTCAACTGGTTGATACACTGAGCATCAGTAAGATTATTTTACTTATAAGTCTTCTTCTCGGTCCTACATGCAGATACAAAAGGATTATTAAACAAAATCGTATCGAGAGCGTGATGATCAACATAAAATAGTAAATCCACAGGAATACTATCTTCATCAAAAAATGTGTAATTACGCACCTTTTCTCTATCATGGATGGAGATGTAGAAGCCATTGAAGATGATCACAGAAAAGGCAGTGTTGATGATGATGAAAGCGGAGAAAAACAGATATGATAGCAGCAACAAAACGAAGACAACAAAGAAACTAAAGAAGTGACGAAGAACTGGGAGGCTGGAAGAATGATTAAGAAAGAAGTAGTGTTGCAGAGATAGAGCAACAAAGAATGTTGGATTTTGAATGAATATAGGGGAATTAACTGTGAAACAAAAAATCCAAGGGTATAAGAGTTGCTTTTAAAACCTAAGCGGTTACAACCGGATGAGGAGGTACAGGGTAATAAAGACGATATCGTGGGGGACGTGTCATCGGAAAAAACGGCATGGCAGCGATTGAAAGAGGCGAAGCAGTTTTCTTCTCATCGTCTCAAGCACACGAGTAGAAAGAAGGGGCATAAATGTAGTAGCAATTAGTTGGCAAGCAGAGGTGGAGAAATCCTAGACTATGATACATCGAGAAAGAGAGCAAGGCGAAGCATGGAATCACTCTATCGGATCTGGTACAGTAAAAGACATAATCTACAGTATCTGGGTGAGAAGTAAACACGTGTAAAGTAAATCTAGTATTCAACTGTCGGGTCTGAATCGAGGGACAAGGCATTAAATGCACTGACAAAGCACGCGTAAGAGCAGAAGGGTCACGTCTTTACAGGCTCAGGTATAGAGGATGGTAGACTCGGATCGCGCAGAGTAGCAATATCGGATTAATGGATATCGGGACCATTAGGCGAAGGCGAACTTGAGCTGAGAAGATATAAATCGGGAGACCTATCCTCCAGAGGAGCACAAAGTCGGAAACGGAGTATCAAAAGGAGATATCAGTGATCACCCGACGAGACTATCAAGAAAGATAGGATATGATTAACACTGTAATCTCGTTGTATGAACATCTTAGCCTATAAATATAGACCCTTGTGATGAGAGAAGGGGCAAGTGATCTCCGTGAGTGAGTAAGGAGAGAGACTAAATAGTGTTGAGAGCTATCACCATTGTAACTTGAAAGAAGTAATAAGATCATCCTTTCACCCCGTGGACGTAGGTAATCATGCCGAACCACGTACATCTTGTGTTCTTATTAGTCTCTTACTTGCTTATCTTTCTATCTCTTCATCTTGAATGTTAGACGTAGGGATGTATAATTTCTTACAACTATAACTACAACTGCTTTGTTTAAGTCGCAAATACATAATACAAGAAATGAATCTGATTAAGTACCCAAAAGGTAATGCCATTAGAAATGTGATCACGGGCACCATGTTGACGAAAACACAAATAAATGTGTGGGAATATTATAAATACCCTTCCTTCTGATGGCCTTCAAAAATACCCTTACCAAAAATAATAATACCCTTACAGTGAAATCCCGAGATTGTAGATTACTGATATACCCCTACAAAATAACACGACATATTGATTCACGATCTAATTCAACCATTTTTTTCCTTTATGTTTTTGGTTTCTCTCTCTCTATGCAGTGGCTCCGTATGAAAAGAAACCAGATCCAGAAAAAACTAAATGAAAATCGTGCAAAATCAAACCTAAAATTGAGTTGTTGATTGTGTTAGAACATCAACAAGATCCATTTAGAGGGGAAAATTTAAAAAAAAAAATCAAAAAGCTGAAAAATTAGGGTATACAATTCGTATTTTAAACGAATTAACTGTCTTCTTCAACAACAAAAGTTTGAAGATTCAAAATCAAAGGTAAAGATTGATAAATATGAGTATAAATTTAGTTCGCATTTTTTTGATTCAGATATTTTAGGATTTGGTAATGATTTCATCTGTTTGAACCGTAGATAAGAAACTTTGATGGTAGGAGGTGGATATGGTGGTTGGAGACAAGAAAACGGTGGATATAGTGGTGCTGGCGGTAGAGAAGACGGTGGATATGGTGGAATTGAAAAATCCACTTGAGGTGATTCGTATATATTCATTAGTGTATTGATCCGTTTTTAATTCATTTGATGTGAATTGTTACGAGGTTTCCTCCTATGTTTAATTAGATGTTGCTAGAATTTTTTGAGCTATACAATAATATAACTTTAACTTCCTTGAAATCCTGGAAACAGAATCGTAGGGAAACATGTTCAACAATATATCGGGTTTTGTCCGCATTGCAGGTATAACATTGTTAGATTTTAATTTATGTGGGATTGACATTGTATGAGGCAGTTGGATTGTACATAGGAACTAAAGTAACTTCATCTTTAGGAACATATAGGGACACAAAATTGAGGGACTACCAGCTACTTTTATATATTTTTGTTGGTTTTTTTGCGTCTGTTGTGGTGGTGGGGGTAATAATCCATATATCATAATACATCTTCATTGTTGGGCAATACTTGTTTTTGTTGCTGTAGTGGTACTTGACAGAAGTCATTGAGTTTTTGTTGCTGTACTTCTTGTTGAGTAGGTGAAAGTGAAACTGAATTTTCATACAGAGGAGGTATACCACAAGTATCATTTGATGTCGATGAGAAAATGGGTATAATAACATTAGCAATTTCTGTTGGTGTTGTAGTACTAGTAGTAGTTGTATGGAGCATTCTTGAGTCTCTTGACGAGTATTTAATGGCAATGGTGATGATGTTGCTGCCAAGAAAAACATGCATTAGGGCCTTATACTAGTACCTAGTCTTGTTTCTTTGTGTTCAAAACAATGCACCAGTTCACTGTACAAATTCACTCATCAAAATTTGTTATTATACTGGATATAATGGAACTGAACTTCTATTGTCGCTATACATGTTAATTGAGTTTCCTCTGGACTTCTTTGTATTCTTCTTATTTTGCTGCTAAAGGATTTCAAATGGATTACCATGTGCCTTCCGTTTAATTTAAGGCCCTAATGCATGCTTTCTACTGTTGAACTATATAGGTTAGGCAAACTTGAACTTGTGGTGCAAAAATTTACTCAACTAATTAATAGCATGCTGGTTAACATCAATGAGTTCTGATCTTGCCCAAATTGGGGTCATCCATGGGCATTCTGTCATTCATTGGGTAGGTGTTATGGACCTAAAATTCTTGGTACTGCTTTTGTATTTGTATTTTGCGGCATTTGATGCATGGTGTAATTTGAAAACTGGTCGATTTTCTCTAGGATGCTGCTACTTTCTTGGGATGCTTATTTTCTACGTTCCTTCAGGTATACTCTTTCGTGATGCATTTAGTGTCTGCATTTGTGTATCTTCATGCATGTTGTTTCTTCTTTTTATTATGAAATACATATAAAAGTGAAGTAAATTGACTCTTAATGTTGATCCATAAACTAGTATGTCACCGCAGATAGTGGATGTTGACTCCTGTTAACCTTGCAACAGTGTTTGTTGTTGTGTTTTAAGTAGTGGTGGTGGTAGTGGATTTTGGGGTGGTTGCTGCTATTTTTGGTGGTGGTTGTTGATGCTGCAGTGGAGGTGATAGTAGTACTTGCGGTACTGGTATTGGTAATGGTTGTTGTGCAGGTGGTAATGTTGGTTTCATCGTCTAATTGTTAGTGACTAATGTAAATGTTTCATTTCTGACCTGTTTTCGTCGTCTTTGTACAGGCTAATACACTGGATTGAGTTTTGAGTTGCTTTGCACTTACCCTTGAATCTATAATAGTGAGTCCACTCCTCCACTCCTGTTTACTTGTATACTAATAGTTACATTAGATGAACCTATGGTGTAATGGTATCACAACTGACTCTAGTCAGAAGATGCGTGTTCGATTCACGTTAGGTTCACTACTTTTAGTATATTTGTGTATCAACGATAGAAATTGACCTTAGTTTAGGGAGTCAACAACAAATATTTGTGTATCAACAATAGAAATTGACCTTATTTTAGGGAGTCAACAACCAATGTTTCTGTATCAACAATAGAAAAATGGTATCAACAACCAAGGTTTGTGTATCAACAATAGAAAAATGGTATCAACAACCAAGGTTTGTGTATCAACAATAGAAAAATGGTATCAACAACCAAGGTTTTTGTATCAACAATAGAAATTGACCTTAGTTTAGGGAGTCAACAACCAGTGTATCTGTATCAACAATAAAAAAATGGTATCAACAACCAATATTTGTGTATCAACAATAGAAAAATGGTATCAACAACCAATATTTGTGTATCAAAAATAGAAATTGATCTTAGTGTTTGGAGTCAACAACAATAGAATAATGGTATCAATAACCAGGTTTGTGTATCAACAATAGAAAAATGGTATCAACAACCAGGTTTGTGTATCAACAATAGAAAAATGGTATCAACAACCAAATTTGACAAATATTTTGAACTTTTGATTTTTTGGGTCAACAAATATTTTCAGGTTGTTGACGCCTAATATCAATGGCGGTGGCCATATGGTAAGGCGGCCCAGCATGCGGTGGGCAGTGGTGGCGGCGCAACAACGGTGGTGGTGGTGGCAAGAACAACAAATGGTGGTGGTGGTGGCGGAGTAGCGGTGGTGGCGGCGGCGGTGGTGGCGGCAACAACAACAGTGGTGGTGGTGGTGGTGGCGGAGTGGCGGTGGCGGAGCGGTGGTGGCGGCGGTGCTGTTAGTGGTGGTGAAATGAAATAATAGAAAAATCTATTTTTAATGGATAAAATTTTTAAATGGAAAATAATATTTTAAGTGAGGGTATTAAGGTAATCTATATTTTTAATGGATAAGGTATTTAAATGATAGGGGTATTTATATTGTTGTATAAGGGTATTTGTGTTGGGCCTCTATAATAGGGGCATTTAATAAATTTACCCAATAAATGTTGTCGTTCTATTTTGAAGACCAACGAGGAAAAGGTATGTTGGAAGTGTCACCCTATGAAAGATAGCTATATAGTTAATGGTTTCCAAATAATTTTGTAAGGCTACATACAAGTTCTCCGTTAAATATCAATTTACGGATCGTACCCTAGTATGGCGCTGACAAATAAGAGACATAATATTCCAAATGTCAGTTTAGGCCTAGTCCTCCTGCAACCAAATCATGTATACACCATCAAGCGATCTTCATATGTATACCAAGAGAAACATTAAAACAAGACGAATCGTTCATAAGAGAATGTTTACCTCTCCAAAAAGTAGGCCACGGAGCTAAGAGAAATACCGAAATATAAAGTCGATAAGTAATAAGAATGATATGATCCATTCCGTCATCAATGACTTTCTTGTGTTATTTACAACAGCTAAACCAACATTAATGGCTCCCATAAGAAAAGATGGATGCCATTCATTCATTCACTTCATCATCTCACCCATCACAAACACTTAACTCTTAACTAGCTCTAAAGTTTGTCTTTTAAATAGATTTAACATTTTTCTAACATTGTATTTTTTTCAAGGTGGAATCATTTTATTTTCTTATTATCGTTATCCTGGTGCGTGTTAGTTCTTTTTTTTTTTTTTTTTTTTGATGGGTTAGTACAATGGTTAGTTGTGGCCCCTAAATACTACTAGCAATTACAAGGTCCGGGGTTCGAACCCTTACCTCCTCCAACTAAGTTAGTTCTCTCTCTACACTTACAAAAATAATATAGGCTTGGCTTCGGATTCAACCTTTGGCAATTATACCTCGATAAGATGCCTACTCTTGATAACCTTCGTAAAAGGAACTGTGCCATATCTACTTCAACTGGTACTCCTCTAATCAACTCTTGCGCACTCTGCGGTTTGCTCGAAGAATCCATCCGTCACTTATTCCTTAGTTGCAGCTTTACCCAAAAAATTTGGTGTTATTTTTTCTCTGTTGCCGGTCGGACCTACAACCCACCCTCCTCAGGCCATTTTGATTTCTTCGTGGAACTCAAATCAATTTCGAGTCTTGCTAAAGAAATTTGGATACGTCTTTATGCTGGTATTTTATGGTCCATATGGCTCGAAAGAAATGAAAGAACTTTTAAGCACAAAAAACACTCTCCTGAAAACATTATTATTGATGCAAAAATTAGGATTTTCTCATGGGGGAAATCACTTGGTTGCTTTTCTGATTTAACAGTAGATGATATCATTGTAAATTGGAGATCGATTTTTTTGATCCTCCATAGTTCCCACTTTCTGTTTTGTCTGTCTCCTTAGGACTTCTGGGCTCTCTCTTGTTGTAAATTTTCTTGGCCTATGTGTTTTTGCGAGTTGTCCTTTGTGATTAATATAATCTCTATTTTTATCGAGCAAAAAAAAAAAAAAAACCTACAAAAATAATACTCCCTACGTCTTTTATTAACTGACCTATATGACTAAGCGAAGATATTAAGGAGACCGAAGAAAATGTCATGACTAACCCTTGTAAAATTTTGGCTCAGAGCATGGTCGATTATGCAATTCCATCTGGGTTCGACCAACTTACAAACTTGGAATACCTAAACCTGTCATATTCAGGCGAATTCGGGCAAATTCAATTGAGATATCTCATGACAAGGTTGATTACGCTCGATTTTCCAGAAATGGAAACAGTGGTTCCTATCTCACTGATCCGGATCTCGGAACTCTTATTCGCAATCTAACACAACTGAGAGAACTCTTGTTAGATGGTGTATTTTTATCAGGACAGGCAACTAAGTGGTGTCATACTATATCTTCTTTTCTTCCTAAACTGGAAGTGTTGAGTTTGTGTGAATGTGGTATTTCAGGGCCTTTTGATTCATCTCTCTTAAAGCTTCGATCCCTCTCTGTTCTTCAGCTTGACGATAATAAAATGCTCGCTGAGGTACCAAAGTTCTTTAGCAAATTCCACAACTTGACAACCTTACATCTAGCTTATTGTGAGCTGTATGGAAAATTTCCCGAAAGAATTTTTCAGTTACCAATGCTTCAAAGGATAGATTTGAGTTGGAATGATCGTCTTCAAGGGTCTTTACCAGAATTTCCCAAGGATGGACTCCTTGATGAGTTGGTAGTGTCATTTACGAGTTTCACAAACGAACTGCCAAATTCTATTGGTTATCTTAAATTTCTATCCCGCTTAGAGCTCCGCAGCTGTAGATTTAATGGATCAATTCCTACTTCATTTTCAAATCTCAACCAACTTGAACATTTAGACCTTTCCAACAACAGTTTCACTGGTTCAATCGCAAATCGAATGGAAAAAGTTTCGGAAATTAGTCACTTTGGAGTTGGCCAACAACTTACTCAATGGGACAATTCCAACAGGTATACTCACCCTACCATCAGTACCATATTTAGATCTTTCGATGAATCAGTTCGGTCAATTTGATGAGTTCTCTACTAAACATCTTTCAAAGTTGAAGACCCTTGATTTGAGTAACAATCAATTGCAAGGACTTATTCCAAAGTCAATTTTTGAAATGCCCAGCCTAACTGCACTTGTACTTTCTTCAAATAACTTCAGTGGCATAACAACTTCAAATTCAGTATCAAATCTCCGCACCCTTCTCCTCTCGGGTAACCAATTTACAGAAATCCCCATTTTCTTGAAATATCAATCTAAGCTACAAGACCTAGACCTTTCAAACAATCAAATCCATGGGAAAATACCCAACTGGATTTGGAAGATTGGCAACGCGGGTCTTGATATCTTAAATCTTTCACGAAACTTTTTGGAAGATCCCGAGCAACCGTGGCCTGTGAACAGCTTTGAGTCGTTAGATATCCTCGACCTCCGCTCCAACTGGCTTCAAGGAAACAACCCAATCCTACCACCATCTGCTGGTATCTTGGATTACTCGTTCAACAATTTCACTGCCATGATCCCAAATATTTCCTCGCACCTCTCAAATATTGAATTTCTTTATTTTTCCAACAATCAACTTAACGGAGATATTTCCATGTGGGTATGTGGAATTGGAACTCCAAACCTTCGACTTCTTGATCTGTCGTATAATAATTTTAGCGGAAGAATACCTTCATGTCTAGTGTCCAGTCCCTCAGACCTCCAAGTTCTAAATCTAAAAGGAAACAACTTCCAAGGAAATATACCCGAGAAATTATTTCCACAATTTTGTGTTCTCAACACAGTCGACCTCAGCAACAATAGATTACAAGGGCGTTTACCAAGATCTATCGTCAATTGCACAGGGTTAGAGGTTTTAAATGTTGGAAACAATCGACTAACTGGTACTTTCCCTTCCTGGCTAGGTAGTATGCCACAGTTGCATGTTTTGGTCTTGCGGTCAAACAGTTTTTATGGTGCATGGCAAAGTCATGGAGCTCAGTGCAACTTCTCTATGTTACAAATTATCGACATTTCATCTAATAAATTTTCTGGTATTCTACCCAAAGATTGTTTATCAAGGTGGAAGGCCATGATAATAAACAAAAAAGAAAGAGAATGGAACCAAGGGAATCAGATACTACAATATAATGGTAAAACTGGCGATATGTATTACCAACCAAAGGTGACAATAACAAGCAAAGGAGTAGAAGTTGAATTGGTGAAGATTCTAACCATTTTTACGAGCATTGACTTGTCAAATAACAGATTTGAAGGAGGGATACCAGAAATCTTTGGAAGTCTCACCGCACTTTGCAATTTAAATTTCTCAAACAATGCATTCACCGGCAAAATCCCATCGACTTTTGGGAATCTCACACATCTGGAGTCATTGGACCTCTCGCGGAACAAGCTGACAGGAAAGATCCCTTTCCAGTTAGCAGGTTTATCATCCCTTTCGGTTTTGAATCTCTCCTTCAACAAACTAGTGGGGGAAATTCCCTCAGGCAGTCAATTTCAAACTTTCGACTCCAGTTCCTTCCAAGGAAATATTGGATTATGTGGTTTTCCCTTGTCCGAAGACTGCAATAAAACTGTCCAGTCACTACCAAATGCTAAGGATGAAAATGCACCGGGATCTAAGGATGAATTTGATTGGGTATTATTTGCCGTGACCTTTTTGGGATTTGTTTTAGGTGCAGGCATGGTTATTGGACCTCAATATTTTTGGAAGAAAGGGAGAAAATGGGCTAACAAGTGTATCAACAAAATCCTTCGCATTCACTGAGATGACATGAGAGTTGAAGCCATTTATAACTACCAAAGCAGAGAACACCATCAAGTACACTCAACTGCATGTAAAATCACTCTTAACCGGTACTGGTGAAGCTCTCTATAAGAAATGAATGTATAAATATCTGGTATTACTCTCTGAATAACATCTAATCTACACGATTAAATGTAATGTTTGGCAAAGGCCTCTCCAATCAAAGCATCTTAAAACATCACCAAGTTTCTTAATCCTTCCGGATCTATCTTCATCCATCACTTGCATGTTGCACAGTATAAAAATTTAAGGGAAATGGTCCTCTCTGAGTAAATTTATATCTCATATTAAATACTTCAAGTGGTATGTGTAGATACCTGAAAAATACCAAGGAAGGAGTGCGGCCTCCCCATATCCAAAAGAGAGCATGAAACAGTGTCCCATGCCAAGGAAGACACCAGATCCTCCCCATATCCTAGAATGGATGTTACCAAACAGGTTATCCCTCACAGCATTCAAAAGCACGTGTAGAAGTCGTGAAGGACGGATCTTCTAGAAGAACTTAAAGTACAGTTGTACAGTCACAAGAGGCAGTAGCAAGATAAGGCAAGGTAGGAAAGGACACACACCTGACATCCCCATTTGAGGAAATAACTATAAATAGGGGTCCTTTCCCAATGAAAGGACTCAGTGATATCATTGTGGGAAATTGTTTTCTACTTCCTGGAGCTAATGTCTACACCCTACTTCTATCTGTGCCTTGGAAATACCCTATTGTGTACATTTTGGCGACCACAGTGGGAGATTAGGTCACAGGATTAGCGCATAATTCATCACATGGACACTGATAGATCTTCACGCCAAGCTCAACAGTGTATCTACGGACCACTTAACGAAGTAGAACAAACGCTGTTCGACATAGAGGATAATGACCGCCAGCGTCAAACTCTCTTGGCGAAACTAGCAGCCATCGATCCGCCTCTAGAAGGGGACCGCGGAGACGGGCCGGACTCGCCTAGACTGAACCACGGAGGCGACTTCGATCAAAACCATGGATTCCGGACCCCTCAAGGGAGATCACAAGCCAACCTGTCTGCTAATCAACCCATGACTGACGAATAGGCTCGAGTCGCCTTGTCTGACGGGAGGTTTACAAAGATTCTTGAAGAAAAGTATGGTCTCGAGACTCAGGATAACGCTTATACTATAACTTTGCCTATCCCATTCGAGATCCTGTCTAGGCCTATGCCTGTCAATTACAAGACACCAAAGTTCAAGTTGTTTGAGGGAAGTGGCAATGCAACAGAACACATGCACCGCTTCACCATGTCGCTCAACGAGTACGCTCAAGACGAGTTTGTGTGCATGAGAGAATTCGGTAAGACCCTAACGGGAGACGCCTTCACCTGGTACATCTCACTAAAACCTAATAGCATTCGTTCATGGGATGAGAAGCGACAAGCATTTATACAGAAGTTCTACTCCAAGCATGTAAGGATCTCTATTTCCGACTTAGGGAAAACTAAGCCACGAAGAGGGGAGAGAGTTAAGACCTTTGCGATACGCTTTAAAAGTGAGTCCCTCAAGTGTCGAGCCCAAGTCTCTGAGGAGGAGTTGGTGGTCATTTGCATATCCGTGTTAGACCCAAAGACGCGTCAAATGTTTGAGAACGCCCAAATAACAATGTTCGCTGATCTTGAAGAAGCATTTGCAAGGACAGACACAACCAATGAAGAAATTGAAGCGGCTGATAAATCTTGGTCTCATTCGGTGGCGTACGCTAAAGAAAGCGGCTCAGGAGCTCCAAAGAGGCGTGGGCCGCCCGGAAACAATAATAGGAGAGGCTAGAAAAGAGAGGAACAAGAGCCGCCTGAATTTCAATGTTCATATGAGCAAGCAGTTGGATTGCTGAAAGAATGGGTCAAAATGGCGACATCACCCTCCCGGAGCCTAGGAAGGCCCCTACTGAAGCGGACAAGCGCAACCCGCGCTATTTCCTCTTTCACGGAAGAGTAGATCATCCCACTAGGGACTGTCGAACTTTCAAGTGGGCGATTTACAACAAACAACGAAATAAAGAGATAGACATGGAAGGAGATAACGATATACAGGTGTTGATGGTGGTTTTTAAACAAAGGGAAAATCGTAAAACCCCAAATAACCTAATGTCACCGGTGACACATTTATTAGGACATTTAATGCATGTAGTCAATAATTAATATGGGGTATTTTTTCAAATTAGGGTTACAACGAACAAAACCCTAATTCCCCTCCGTGCCAATGGCAAATCATGCCAGCCACACCTAGACCAAGCTAGCTGCGCCATGCCAAACGCACTCTGCCTTGGCCCTAGCTGTGCTAGTCACACCAAACGCGCCAAAGCATTCCAACCATGCTAGCCGCACCTCCGTGCCAATGGCAAATCATGCCAGCCATACCTAGCCCAAGCTAGCTGCGCCATACCAAACGCACTCTGCCTTGGCCATAGCTATGCTAGTCACACCAAACAAGCCAAAGCATGCCAACCATGCTAGCCGCACCTCCATGCCAATGGCAAATCATGCCAGCCACACCTAGCCCAAGCTAGCTGCGCCATGCCAAATGCACTCTGCCTTGGCCCTAGCTATGCTAGTCACACCAAACGCACCAAAGCATGCCAACCATGCTAGCCGCACCTCCGTGCCAATGGCAAATCATTCCAGCCACACCTAGCCTAAGCTAGCCGCACCTCTATGCCAATGGCAAAGCATGCCAACCATGCTATACCAAACGCGCTGAAGCATGCCAACCATGCTAGCCGCACCTCTATGCCAATAGCAAATCATGTCGACCATACCAAACGCGCCGAAGCATGCCAACCATGCTAGCGCACCTCTATGCCAATGGCAAATCATACCAGCCATACCAAACGCGCCGAAGCATGCCAACCATGCTAGCCGCACCTCCGTGCCAATGGCAAATCATGCCAGCCACACCTAGCCCAAGCTAGCCGCACCTATGTGCCAATGGCAAATCATGCCAGCCACACCAAACGCGCCAAAGCATGCCAACCATGCTAGCCGCACCTCCGTGCCAATGGCAAAACATGCCAGCCAAATTTAGCCCGAGCTAGCCGCGCCATGCCAAACGCACTCTGCCTTGGCCCTAGCAACGCTAGTCACGTCACGCCAAGCCAAGCACCCTTACCTTGGCCCTAACCATGCCATGCCAAAATGGCGCCCACGCCTAGGCTTGCAAATCATGCAACCTAGGCCAAATTGGCCACGCATGCCATTGGCACATGCCAACACGCTCGCCTGGTAGGTTTTCTACCGGGCGCGACCCAAATTGGCCACGCATGCCATTGGCACATGCCAAAACGCTCGTTGGTAGCTTTTCTACCAAGGCGCGACCCAAATTGTCCACGCATGCCATTGGCACATGCCAACATGCTCGTTGGTAGCTTTTCCTACCGGGCGCGACCTAAATTGGCCACCCATGCCATTGACACATGCTAACACGCTCGCTGATAGCTTTTCCTACCAGGGCGCGACCCAAATTGGCCACGCATGCCATTGGCACATGCCAACACGCTCGCTGGTAGCTTTTCCTACCATGGCGCGACCCAAATTGCCATTGGCACATGCCAACACGCTCATTGGCGGCTTTTTCCACCAAGGCACGACCCAAATTGGCCACGCATGCCCTTGGCACATGCCAACACGCTCACTGGTAGCTTTTCCTACCAGGGCGCGACCCAAATTGACCACGCATGCCATTGGCACATGCCAACACGCTCGCTGGTAGCTTTTCCTACCAGGGAGCGACCCAAATTGTCCACGCATACCATTGGCACATGCCAACACGCTCGCTGGTAGCTTTTTCTACCAAGGCGCGCCCTAATGGCCGAGCATGCCATTGGCACATGCCAACACGCTCGCTGGTAGCTTTTCTAAACACGGGCCATGATTCAACTTGGCCACGCATGCCATTGGCACATGCAAAACACGCATGCTGGTATCCTAACTTGCAAACCGTGCAACCTACCGCCAAGGTATTCCGCACATGCCATTGGCACATGCCACACACGCCACTAGCAACTCTATGCATTGCCACTTACACTCAACGTATAACCTACCACCAAGGCATTCCACACATTCCATTGGCACATGCCATTGGAACATGCCATTGACACATGCCACACACGCCACTAGCAGCTCTGGCATTGCTACTTGCGCTCGAAGTGCAACTCGCAACAAAGGCATTCCGCACATGCCATTGGCACATGCCACATGCGCCCCTAGCAGTACCACTTGCACTCAAGATGCAACCAACACTCGAGACATCAACACAAACCGGGGATGCTTTCGGGGTCTTGGTTTGGCGGTCACGGCTTGCGGCGTACACTACGCTCACATTAAGAAAGCGTGAATAGGAATAAAGCGGTCAAATAAATGAGGAAATAATGGTGAAAACGTTTTCACCCATTAACACCATGCGGTTACCACCTCCTCCCATTATTTCACCCTTTACTCTCTTCCTTCATGAGGCCGAGGTACGTTTCAATCTCGACTTGTATAAATAGGTCTTACCTATTTCCATCGAGACAACAAGTCTCGGTCGGGGGAAAAATACAACACTCTCGAAAAGGCAACTTTGCAAGCTCTCCAAAAGCTTTCATCTCTTGCAAGCTTCCTAAGCTTTCACTTTCGATACAAGTCGAAACACTACTCTCCCGAGTGTATTCGGTCTCAACACCTTTCTTTGCTTCCCTCCCCAAATCAACCCTTCTCCTCCACTTTGTGGCCAGAAGCAAGTCCGGAACGGCCATTTCTTGGTTTAGGCCGGACTTGTCACAGTTGATCTCTCGAATCTATAAAGTGCTCACGTGTGAAGCACATTTGTTTAGGGTTTAAACAGTTTCTCACTCACCTACCGAATTTACCAAAATCGGCGGAAACGATTTTTACCCATAAACAATTGGCGACCACAGCGGGAGGATTGATCTATCGGTTACAATACCAACTCCGGCTCGATTTCGTTTCCCGACGTCAAATCCCAACATGGTGGAACTCGAGTCCGGATCGGCTTCCGAGAATACCGGACATAACGTATCCATGATGTTAGCGTCTCTCCCAATAACGTTGTTGCATCACTGCTGACCACGGTAACATCGAATGCACTCCCTCAAGTGTAACACCGCCAATCACCGGGGGCAGAGCCCTTTGCCTCCTCTAGTGTCTCTGCACAACCCTCTAATCATGGCAACGAAAGTATCTCTTCGGGTATCACGCCACCGGTCACCAGGGCTAGAGCCGTCGGTACGACCCCAAATGCTTCATCTAGCATGGCGCCTCCGACCACAACTAAGGTTCCAACCACCCCGCCGATGGGACGAGAGACCGGAGGGACAAGAGGAAGTCGTCATTACGTCACCATCGCTGATTTGATGGAACGACAAGAGATGCTCGCCAGAGCCCAGACGGATATGGTTTCAACGCGGAAGGAGGTACTCATCTTTCTCAAGACCCTGACAGAGCGACTACCACGTGAGTTGCTTCCTCCAGTGAGCCGCTTAGGAACGTCTCCAACAACCCGACGCCTTGACACCTCGGCGGAGCACACCTCCACGGATGAGGAAACTCACGCTAGAATCCCGTTGGAAGGAAATCAGCCGCCCAACTTCGTCACGAGAGAAGATTTGGAACAACTTCTCCGCAACCGAATCAAGAATGATGAGTTGGACGTGCATCATCATCAACCCCCTTACCCATTCGAAATGCAGAGAATCCCTCTCCCAAGGGGTACTCTTCTCCTCAATTTACCCTTTACGATGGTGTAGGAATGCACATGAGCATGTCTCTCGTTTCTGGAATCCCTAGGTGAACATGAATATAATCACGTTCTTCGTTTAAGGGAATTCTCAAAATCACTTTTGGAAGGGCGTATACATGGTACAATGACATCCTCTTACAAGAACAACATTCCCAACTGGAGTAGCATGGTCACTGCATTTTACAAGAAATACTTCTTCGTGTCCGAACAAGTTACTTTCTCAGACCTCGGAAGAATGTACCCAGTGGGATAACGAACATCCGAATGATTTCGTCAAAGGTTCGTGGTTCAAGCACTCATTGTCATGACCCAAACGTGACCGAACAACAACTGGTGTGAACGATGCATCAATGGTATGGTTCCAATTTACCGCGCCCGCTAGAAAACTTGCGCTTCCAAACGTTCTCCGAACTCCATGAAGCCGCCAGACGATCTGCAACAACGGCACAAGATTCTTGGAAAGAGCTAAGCCAAATCGGCAGAAGACACGCGTGAAACTCGCGGGAATAGACGCCTCATCAGCAAACAATTTAATGTCGGCTCATCCTCCGTGAACATAGTAAACGAAAGGGGAAAAGGAAAGCCCCAACTACGAGCCACCAGCCAAAACGTGAAGCGCCGGCGCAACGGGAACCCCCACCACGAAAGACCATCACTAAAACTCCCATGCAAGCATCATGAGACCGAAGGAAATACCTTTGATTTCCGTTTCCCATCGAGGAGGTGATTGACCTCCTAGAATCCACGGGTTCAAGGTGATATTATCGTTCGCCACCTCCCGGACGTCTACTAAGCGAGGTGAGATGGCGAACCCCAATCTTTGCCACTACCACCGGTTCGTTCACCACCCGACCAGCGATTGTAATGAGACTAAAGCATATTTTCAAAGAAAGGATAGAAGCGGGAGGACTCCAACCGGGAGATGAAAGAGTGCATCGAGACCCACTCCCAATAAGAAGCTGCGGGTCCTCCGGGGACTCCGTGCACGAGCTGTACAATCCATGATGCAACATGTATGCGAAATTCTCTATCTTTCCAAGGTGCGGCGCAAGATATTTTCGCAGCTCTCAATCGTGTTGTATCCGGCAAACGACTTTCTCTCCTCGAAATCCACGCCGGGCCCAAGCTTTCCAAACATGCGGAACCAAAAGGAGAGCGGGGACTGCTGACCACGTCCCGTTTAAGAGGTAATGAATTTGACGATACGCTCATCGACACGGCCTCGACCACAACATCATTACTTTCAAGACACTAAAGGCAGGATTTACAAAACAAGACGCTACCTATTCCCCGTCTGTGATTAAGAGCTTGAGAGGAGAAACTTTGAACGCGCATGGCTACATCAACCTAGAGATCAAGATGGGAGACGCTATAACGCATAGCAAGTTCCACATTTTCAAAGAACTAGATCATGACATGATATTGGGACGCTTATGGGTGCTCGACAACAAAGAGAAATTGGATGTACACCCTCTGCCGACGTCCACGCTCGAAGGAATTCCCAACAAATCATCCCACGGGTTATCGCATCAACGAGCTATTGAAGGAACCCGGGCATCCGGAGAGGACCCGTTGGCGCTAGCTCATGGTTTTCAAATGCAAGTAAGTCGACCAAGCAACCTTTTACGCAACTTCAGTCTTTCCTTCCCCCATTCCGTCATGGGGACTCGGCGCGATTACTGGCACAAACGCTGTCAAGAAATGTGAATGGGGAGCTGGACCATTTGAACACTTTGCAAGAAGCTTGGAAACTTCTATTGAAGCCAACGAAGCCAAGACTCAAACGGTTGCACGACGTCTGAACCCGTTTTCAATTGGAGATGTAGTGGTTAAGGAAAGCTCGTTTCAAGTTGGGAAGATGACAGTAAAAATGGATTTGCCCAATGAAGGAGAAGACGAGTTGTATCTGGTTGCGGATACCCTTTTGGGAGGATATTGCAAGCTCATCAATGCAGACACACCTGAAGGCGTGATAATTCACTCGCGATGGCTCAAGGAATCCAATCCCTAAAATGATGTACTTCCCAATCACTCCCCCTTTTAGTATTTCCTTTAACAATTCCTCTTAATAGTTGTAATTCCCCAAGATGAATACACCGTTTGTATTTTTCCCTAGGGATTCCCTTTTTTTCAAAAAAAAAAAAAAAAAACATAAATACATCTCTTTCCAAGCGAGTCCTCCAGATATCAGAGAAATACATCAGATAAACCCAGAAAACCATTGCAGAGCCATCATACCACAACCTCTTTCAAAAAAATATATATGAAGCAAAATGTTGACTGATGAAGAAGAAGGAAAAGACGAGTTTACAAAAAAAAAAAAGGGGGACACCAGGGGAACTAAAGCAGCTAACAGGAATAACAAAAGGGAAGAACTAGCCCTCGAAGGACGGAGTACAAGTCCCCTCGGGTAAGACTATCTTCAAGCACTTCCCCCAGCAATCCCTCGGGCAACAAAGGTTCCATTCAACGGTGTTAGCAGCAGCAACCTCAACATCCCATCCCGAAGCAACCACAACGGCATGATGTCCTCCCCGACGACCGGTCCAAAGATACGCCACCATGACCCCTCCAGGTATCACCAACGACACCTTTGGCATCAACCCGGAGGGTATCTCGTTTCGTCATATGCTCCTTCGAAGGTTTTCTCGGCGACACTTCGGAGAAAGTTTTTGATTCATCAACATCGAGTCAAGAATCATGGCGCTCTCCTTCAAGACCACCACACGTTCACTTTTCCGTCGTTTCAACCTAGAAACGGTCTGATCCGCCCCCATACCCGGATCGAGGAAAGGATTTGCCACATGAAACCTCTCAACATGCCAAGACTCTTCCTTGTTCTCTCGCCCCTCCTCCATGCTCACTGAACCCAAGAAAGTCCGAACATGCACCTGTTCTTCATGGGGATAGATGGAAGGGAGGTCCTTAATGATTTCACTAGCTTTGTGGAATGAAGATTCAATCCCAACCAATGCCTCCTCAAGAGAAGAAGATCGATCTCCGCCAAGTCGAAGCCCCTCTCCGAAGAGTTAAAGCGCAGCTATCCACGGAGGGTCCCATCATACACTGCAAAGATGGGGAAAATGATCCAGTTCCATCATATCTATACACATATAAAAAGAGGATAACACGAACGGAGAAGAAGAAGAAAACATACCGGTATGACCTTCTTAGCCCGAATAACCCTAGTCGGGGTGCTTTTGCAAGAGTCAGACCTCGCGCCTTCACCTGGAGAATCTGGCTGGTTAGAAGATGATTCGTCTCTGTGCGACATGACGAAGAGGAAAAATTCAACAAGAAGAACCCTTTCTCAAACGAGGGAGATGATGCAGAACTACTTATCTTCCTACTAAGATTCTTCTTCTTCTTCCTCTCATCTCTCCATGTTTCACCTCTAATTCTCCTCAAACAACTTTATTAATTTATGCAATATTTTTATATGATTAATTGCATTGATAAAAAAATGAATTAAATGATTTTTATTAATCAAATGTGTTTTCTCTTGATGATGCATGCTTAGTTTTAGACTCTTGATGCGTTATGCTTGAGACTAACATTTGATATTTTGGAAATCTAATTTTGGACTTTAGAATCAAACATTTGATATTTTGGAAATTTTCACAACATTTTGTATTTTGAGTTTGTTATATTTTTTTTAAAAATTAAGTCTAAAAATCTGCTTTCACAAGTCTCAACGAACTATTATTACAACATCATTGAAAATAACCACCAATTTTCAAATTGTCTTTAGGCAGATTTTTTTTTTTATAGGTTTTTAACGTTTTTGGGTTTTGTCTTTTCCTTTTAATTTGGAATTTGATTTTGCCAAATCTTTTGGTGAATATTAAAACTTTAAAACCACATTTTTATTTTTTTTAGATATTATTTTTTTAGACTTTCCTTTTCCTTTGCACTTTATTTTTGGACTTTGGACTTTAAACTTTGGGACATTATTTTTAAACTCTACGGAAGGGTAGTTTAAATATAAAGCTGAGAGAAGGACGGAGATTATATCTCGGCCCCTACATGACATAAGCCCTCCGGTTCGAGACGGGAGGTATCGAAACATCGGACTGTATTCCTTTGTTTGCATATATGCTGAGGAATTGAAAACGACTGTTTTAATTTCCTAGTAAATGGCAAGGACTGGCCATACAAGATAAGGGTTCGGATTTCATCACCGTTCTCTTCTTGCGCGCCTTAGGAAAACGATACTTAACGCGAACCTAAGCTTTAAAATTTGGAATAGAACGAGACCGATAGGGTAACGATCTTAATAAGAAAGTCGAAAAATATTGGTTACTCTTTTGCATACTTCTAAGTTTGATGGTTTTACATGAGTTTGCGTGACTGCGCCGCCGAGTGATGCCTTGGGTATAAAAGCTCCAAATTAACTTCAACTCGGATTGATTCTAGAGGTTTGCTATTTTGAGTTCCTTTTCGAAAGATTAGAAGCTGGTCTAGAAACAATCTTTTGCTTTTTGTTTCTATAAATCATTAGGTTTGTTGTGGTGAGTCAGCCTTGTTTGTGTTTGCATAGAACTTCCCTTCCTTTTTAGGATTTTTCTTTTCTTTTGTTTTTCTAATGTATGACCGAGGTTATTAGAGAGCGGGCTTGGAAAAGAGACAATCATCGATTGATTGTGAAAACCTAGTAATTTTTGAAGACTCTTCTTTTGAGAGCCCCATTTTTTTGAGAATTTGTCTTTGTGAGGAAAGTGTACTTTGTGAGATGGCAACTTTGAAAGATTACATGTTCCCAACTAGGACCAACCGAGCTTCGTGCATTAAATTGACCACTACGGCTAATTTTGAGATAAAACCTAGTAGATCCCTATATTCTTAGGAAAAGATTGAATCCTTATTTTCATATCAGGGACTTTGAGGAAATTTGTGGGACAGTTAGAATAAAAGACCTTACTGATGAAGTTTTGAAACTTAAGATGTTCCCCTTTTCCTTGAAAGATAAAGCCAAGACCTTGAACAACCTACCATCCGAATCCATTGAAACATGGCAGAACTTATTGCTGCTTTCTATATGAAATTCTACCCTGGAGTTCACTAGTAAAAATTGATGATGCTTTTACCTTCTTATGAGTTGTCATTTGAAAAATCCCAACGGTGGGGGAGTCTTGTGTTGAACCCCCTAAAAGACTCTTGGTTAATATAAGTAGCACCAATATGGTAGATACGAGCTTTGCGTTAGATGCTAAGTTTGCTGCTTTGTCTAGAAGGTTAGAAGCTTTGGAAATGAGTCAGTCTAAAAATAGGTCCCTTGTTGAACCTAATAGAGCCTCTCAAGTCTCTAGTTGTGGAATAGAGCCCGATAACTCATTTTGGGAAGGTCAGGTTAGTAAAGAGCAATCTCATGTTGTCTATAACAATGCTAGGTTTGAGAACCGTCATAAGTTTGACCCATACTCAGAGACCTACAACCCCTGGTTGGAGAAACCATCCTAATTTTCTTGGGTCTAAGGGCTGAATCAAGATCGATCTAGTAATTCTCAGCTTCCCCCAGGTTTTGGTTATACTCAGAACCCTTCAGGTCAAACCCAGTTTCAGAACACTTCTGAGAAAAAGATCTCTACCTTAGAAGAAGATCTTACTATGTTAGTAAAGAACCATGATATGTTATCAGCTAACCACCTTATCTTTTAACAAGAAACCAGGCAGAACCATAAAGATAATTCTTAGACTCTTGCTAAATTGCACAAAGAAGGGAGTCGACATTCAACGAGATAATGGAAACATTTAAACAGGTGAACATCAATATTCCGTTATTAGAAGCAATTAGGCAGATGACTGCTTATGCCAAGTTCCTTTAAGATCTTTGTACACGAAAGCGTAAGATTAATGTCCAAAAAAAAAGCCTTTTTAGCTGGTCAAGTAAGTTCCATTCTTTTCCGAACCAAACACCTCCTAAGTATAAGGACCCGGATGCCCCTGAAACCGACTAAAATGACACTACAATTAGCCGATAGGTCCCGTAAAGTCCCTCGTGGTGTCATAGAGGATGTTCTAATTGAGGTTGATAAGTTTATTTATCCAGTGGATTTCGTTGTTCCTAGACACCCAACCTGTTCAGGACCCAAATGCTCAAATCCCAATGATTTTAGGTCGCCCATTTTTAGCCACAGCTAACGCTGTCATCAACTGTAGGACCGGGATAATGGACATATCTTTTGGTAATATGACCACTGAACTAAGTGTCTTTAATGTTACTGGACAACCTTCTGAGAATGATGATTTAGAATAAGTGAATATGATTAGCATTTTAGTTCAGGATTTAGTTCAGGATAATTGGCATGACACTCTACTGGGAGATTTTTTAGATGAATTTGAGGAAACCATTCTCTTAGACCAGATGTGTGATCAATCTTTAGAAGAAGCCCTTGAGTATTTTAAAGACTCTAAGGACCCAGAAATCCAGGGCAATAGTGTTAGGTCTTTACGAGAACAATGATGACCCTAAGTTTGGGGTTAGGGAACTAGAAGAATCTCTTGAGTATTTTAAGGACTCCGAAGATCCGGAAATTCAAGCAATAGTTAAAGGTTTTCTGTTGCAAAACCTAAGTTTGGGGGTAGTGATAGTTCTTTTGATTGTCATGTATCCTAATTGGAGTCTCTAACTTGGGACTCGAGACAAAGGAGGTAACCAGGTATTAGAGACCCATTTTTGGATGAACCTATTTAGGACAGATACCTTAGATGAGAATGTGCTCATTCTATTCATTTTAACCGCCAAAGTTTGTCTTATATTGGTGTTAGCTCTATTTGGTCTTATGGACCCACAACTATTTCGGCTATTGGTGTATGACTTTGGAAGGTGAAGATCCTTTTTGAGGTATTTGAGTAATATCCTTCCTTATTTCTTTTTCCATCCATCAAGTGGTAACAATTTCTTCTTGTTCATTCTTTTAATTTCATCTTTAGAACATTGAGGACAATGTTAGATTTAAGTTTGGGATGGAGAAGAAACTTTTTGTTAACTTTTAGTTTAAGTGGATGGAAGCATCTTGGTTGTAGGAGTTGAGGAACCAATCCGATTAGATAGCTCGGGTGTTAGAAAAAAAAACATGGTATTTTCGCCATATCTCGTGATGGATACATCGAAAGAATCCCGATCAGACCATTAGACCATCGGAATAAATTCAATAAAGTCGACCAACGATACCCTTGTATATGCCGGTGAGTTGACCTAGAGTTAGGATTATCGACCACTTTGGTTCCCTTGTATATGCCGGTTGTGTTGATATTAGTGGGACCGGTATCTCGGTCCATTAGGATAGGTTCACCTTAGTCAACATCTATGTTTTTCTCTACATCCATCTTCTTAATCTTTCCCGTAGATAGCTAGGGTGCAGGTAAAGGTTTTGTGGGTATATCTCTTGTAAGCCCTCCTAGAGACTATAACTCGGCCACTAGGGCCACCAGGGGTTTAAGGCTTATTGCATACGCTAAATGCAATCGACGATGCCTGCGACAATGAGTTAGGATTTGATTTTATTTTTGCTCGAGGACTAGCAAATAATAGGTTTGGGGGTATTTGATAGACACATTTTTGTGTCTAAATTGTCTCGATTCTATATATTGACAGTTCTCATTTTTGTACTTATTTTGGTTATTTTATGTCTTTGTAGGTGTTTTGGAGAAATAAGATTTCGTGGAAAGTTGCTCGAAAAGTGGAATTTGCACCTCTAGGAGAAATTACTAAAGGCACCCAGAGAAGTGTTATTAGCACCCAAAAATATTTGAGAAAAACACCCCCAAGTTAATATTTACACCCACATTTTACTATGTGCATCCAAAGGGGATTGCTAAAGGGACTCCAGTTTCAGATAGGGGGCATCCCTTCTTCATTTCAAAAGTGAAAAGTGGCGGGAAATTCTCTTCTTGCCTGCGTAGTTCTCTTTTTGGTCCTGTTAAGACTGAACAGAGTTATTTGGTCCAACAGAATCGATCAAATAGGTCCAGTTCATCGAGTTTGGATAAAACAGAAAAGAACAGGGAAGCATATAGTCGGGAGGTGATTTTCACGAGCTGTAAAGGTTAAGACATGTTATGTGTGTGTTGGGAGTGTGTTTAAAGGGATCAGAAGCGTGTAGGAGCTAAAAATAGGGAAGTTGGCAGATTACAGTCGCGTGGCCAAGATAAACATGGTAAGAAATAAATAAAAAAATATTCCCGAGAATAATCCCTTGATGGGAAGATTTCAAGCATTGATTACGGTTCTGTTGGGTATAAAAGAGTATCTTGGGGATCAGAGAGGGGGGAAAGAGAGTTTGGGCGAGTTTGGAACACCACAGAGCAGAAAAAAAATCGAGTGCAGAGAACTGCCATTTCTGCTGCTGCTGGAGAACACGAAAAACATAAGACGCACAAGAGACAGCTGTTCATGCTATAGTAGAAACGACTTCCAAGCGTGGATCGCAGAGCCACAACAATGCAGTGATTCATCATTATCGTTTCTCAATAATGGTGTTTTGCAACAAGTATAAACGTTGCAAACACCAGTTTTAATTATTTTCTCCCATTTTTCATCATTTGTAAACACTTTGAGTAATGAAATCAACTTTTGAGTGTGTTTCCAACATGATGAGCTAAACCCATCCTCTGGGGCTAAGGAGGAAGCCATTCTTTCAAGAATTATGTGGTAATATTTACTTTATTAATTTATGCAATATTTTCATATGATTAATTGCATTGATAAAAAAATGAATTAAATGATTTTTATTAATCAAATGTGTTTAGACTCTTGATGATGCATGCTTAGTTTTAGACTCTTGATGCGTTATGCTTGCGACTCACATTTGATATTTTGGAAATCTGATTTTGGCAATACTTTAGAATCAAATCAATTGTTTAAATTGCATGATATAAATTAATTTAAAACCACATAAGTATTGATGAATGGTGAAATCCTAGCTCCAGCCTCTCCATAATTTTCACAACATTTTGTATTTTGAGTTTGTTATATTTTTGCTTTAAAAATTAAGTCTAAAAATCTGCTTTCACAAGTCTCAACGAACCTATTATTACAACATCATTGAAAATAACCATCAACCACTCTCACAGCATCCATAGAAACGTCTTCGGTCTTCAATCCTTGTCTTCATCTTCGGTCTTCAACTAGTGATGATGAAATCTTGAACTTCGTAGAATCTTGAAAATGTAACTCTTTCCTCTAATTCCTTGTTGCTTGAAACTTTATTATGAATATTTCTTCTTCCATTGGCTTTATTGAATAAATACAAAACCAAAAACGAACTAAACAAACCAAAATATGATGCAATGAATTTTTATTTTTATTTTTATTTTTTTATTTTTTTGTGTGATGCAAGATAAATAAAGTAAATACAAAATGAAAAACAAACAAATAATAAAACTATTGATGAACCTAATGAACTTTTCTCTTGTATTTTTTTTTTTTTTGAGACAAGAGAAAATAAAATACAAATTAACAAATAAGATAAAATAAAGATACAAGTACAAAGGCCATGGTGTAAGTACTTTACCGCTCGATTCTTCACAACTTGTATGTCTTGATATCATAAACTTCTTCAAATCTCATCTTGATAATATTCGCTCATGTACAATAGTCTTCAACTTGTAAAAATTCTGCTCCTTGTCTTGTTGCTTTACTTGAATATGAAATCTGCTCATTTCTGTACCGTTGCTTGTAAACCTTGAACGTCTTCAACTTTCCTTCGAATTTGTGATGCTCCTCTTGTTGATGATGATGGTGTTTCTATGGACCTGTTGGTGTAGAGAGAGCTAAAGTGGATGCTGCTAACTGCGAACAAGATTACAAGTGATATGTAAGTTCGCAATTCGACGTCACCATCATGATTGATAAAATAACACTCAAGAGATCAAAATAGTGCTTCTATTGGTGGGAGGTTGGGCATCTCACCATTCTACCCGGAGTTTACGTATGGTGACACACACTCTAAAAGCACATATTTAGAAAGGTACAAAGAAGTGAAGGTCGCTGCCTCTCATGATGTAACATGGGTAGTCTCCACTAAAGGGGACCACAACTCTACTACCGAATTCAGTCTACACCTTATTTGCCACTGGCATGGTTAAATCCAACTTTAACTCTCATACAATTAAGAAACCCGATCATGTTCGTCATCTCTAAGTTCAGTCACTCGTATGATAATCTTGATGTAATCTTAGCGACATGTATACTATGTGACTCTAAACTAACTACAAGTTGGAGTTTTTTATTCACTATTTTACACAAAAGTTGAAAATTTACAATGCAAATGCTTAACCACTCCCCCACACTTAAACTTTACATTGTCCTCAATGTAAATTGAGTCATCCAAAGTAAGTCAAGGTGAGAAATTCTAACATGATATGTGACAAGAAATCAGAAAAAATAAAAACAAGACAAAAAAAAACTAAAAACAAGGCAAGAAATAAATACAAGACAAGAAATACTCATCCTTTGGGTTGCCTCCCATTTAGCGCTTGGTTTAAAGTCGTCAGCCCGACTATCTCCTTGCTTTCTATGACTCCTCCAGAGGGAGTACTTCCACAAAGTTAACTCCTTCCACCACTTCGGAAGTGAAATTCTCATAATATGGTTTCAACCGGTGCCCATTAACTTTAAGTTCTTTTCGTAGCTATGCTACGAATTTCCACTGCACCATGAGAAAACACATTAGTAACAATAAAAGGTCCAATCCAACGTGACCTTAATTTACCCAGAAATAATTGCAAGCGATAATTAAACAAAAGCACTTTCTGCCCAACACAAAATTGTTTTCTAGAAATCATAGTATCATGAAAGGCCTTCGTTTTCTCCTTGTAAATGCGTGAGCTTTCAAATGCATCATTGTGAAGCTCCTCTAGCTCTTGGAGTTGTAACTTACTTTGCTTTCCAGCCCCATCCATCTCCATATTGCATTGCTTAATAGACCAAAACGTCTTGTGCTCAATTTCAACGGGTAAGTGACAAGGTTTACCATACACAAGCCTAAAGGGAGACATCCCGATAGGTGTCTTGTATGCGGTTCTATAAGCCCACAAAGCATCATTAAGTCGCATACTCCAATCTTTCCTTGTTGGGTTCACCGTCTTCTCTAGAATGGATTTCACCTCTCGGTTAGACACCTAGGCTTGTCCATTTGTTTGTGGATGATAAGATGTTGCAATCTTGTGCGACACATTGTACTTCTTCAGCAAGCTTTGTAAGATCCTGTTTTTAAAGTGGGAACCCCCATCGCTAATTATGGCTCTTGGAATTCCAAACCTTGCAAAAATATTAGCTTGCACAAAATCTGAAACCACTTTAGAATCATTAGTTGGGGTGGCCTTAGCTTCCACCCATTTAGAGACATAATCAACAACAAGTAAGATATAAAAATTCCCATGGGAGTTGACAAAAGGACCCATAAAATCAATACCCCATACATCAAAAACTTCAATAAATTGAATAAAAGTTTGTGGCATTTTATTTCGGGCACTTAGATTGCCTAATCTTTGGCACCTATCACAAGTTGTACAAAATATATATGCATCCTTGAACAAGGTTGGCCAATAAAAACCACTTTCAAGTACCTTGTGAGCGGTTCTCTTACTCCCAAAATGTCCTCCACAAGCATAGGAATGACAAAAAGACAAGATAAAATTAAATTCAGATTCGGGAACGCACCTTCTTATTACTTGGTCACTACAATGTTTCCACAAGTATGGATCATCCCATATGTATTAGTTTCCTAACTTCTTAAGTTTGTCCTCTCAGCATGAGACAAGTTATTTGGGATTTGTTTAGTAACTAAGTAATTAACAATATCAGCGTACCATGGTTCTCTTAAGGCAATTGAGAATAGTTGCTCGTCCGGGAAACTTTCACGCAATGGGATAGCTTCCTTGTCCACGGCAAGACGACTCAAGTGATCCGCAACGGTGTTCTCAATTCCTTTCTTGTCCTTGATTTCAATATCAAACTCTTGCAAGAGTAAAATCCATCGTATGAGCCTCGGTTTCGCTTCTTTCTTCATTAGCAAGTACCTAAGTGTTGCATGATCAGAAAAGACAACAACTTTTCTACCAATTAGATAAGAGTGAAACTTTTCCAAAGCAAAAACAATAGCTAACAACTCTTTTTCAGTGGTTGTGTAGTTTTTTTGGGCCTCGTTTAACGTTCTAGAAGCATAATAATAGCATGAGGTATCTTCCCCACACGTTGCCCAAGCACCGCACCAACCGCATAGTCACTTGTATCACACATGAGCTCAAAAGGCTTGCTCCAATCCAGTGGTTTAATGATAGGGGCTGAAATCAAAATTCTTTCAAACGATTGAATGCCGCCACACACTTTTCATCAAAGTTAAAAACCACATCTTTTTGCAATAAGTTGCAAAGTGGTTATGCTATCTTGGAAAAGTCCTTGATAAATCTACGATAAAAACCTGCATGACCAAGAAAAGAGCGAATCTTCCTCACCGTAGTGGGAGGGGTTAAAGCACGAATAAGGTCTATCTTAGATTTATCAACTTCCAAGCCTTTAGAAGATATTATATGGCCTAAAACAATACCATGAGTTACCATGAAATGGCACTTCTCCCAATTCAGCACAAGATTTGTTTCAACACATCGTTCAAGGATTAGAGACAAGTTGTTCATGCATAGGTCAAATGAATCACCAAAGACACTAAAGTCATCCATAAACACTTCGATTATGTTTTCAACCTATTCTGAAAAGATACTTACCATACACCTTTCAAAGGTAGCTGGAGCATTGCACAAGCCAAAAGGCATCCTTCTATAAGCAAAAGTACCGAATGGACAAGTGAAAGTGGTTTTATCTTGATCCTCCGGCGCTATCACAATCTGATTGTAACCTGAATAACCATCAAGGAAGCAATATTAATAGTGTCCAGCTAAACGTTCAAGCATTTGGTCAATAAATGGTAAAAGAAAATGATCTTTTCTAGTAGTGGCATTCAATTTTCTATAATCAATACAAACCCTCCAACCGGTTTGCACACGAGTTGGGACAAGTTCGTTCTTATCATTCTCCACCACTATCACACCTAATTTCTTTGGTACTACTTGTACCGGGCTCACCCACATGCTATCGGATATGGGGTAGATAACACTCACGTCCAAAAGCTTGAGTATCTCCTTTTTCACAACTTCCATCATAGGGGGGTTCAAACGACGTTGTGCTTCCCTTGTAGGCTTTGCATCATCATCTAAACGGATCTTGTGCATACAAACGGCAGGGCTTATACCCTTGATATCTGACCGGTTGTCAGCCGACACAAATATAATTACACTTTCTTACTACTCAAAATATAAATATAGCAAGGGCAAGAAAGGATCGATCCCACAGAGAGGTCTAGGTTGTCAAATTGTTTAGGTTCCCTATAATAAAACTAGGTAGTTTTGTGATTTTTATGTAATAAACTAAATAAAAACAAATAAAGCAAAGCAAACAAATCAAATCAAGGATAAGAAAGTATTGGTAAAGGTTTCGTTTTCATTCACAAACATGGTTTCACCACAATAACTAGAATTGATATTTTAATCTCAACTTTTATCAAAGACCCTAGAATACCTTATTCGCAAGAATATCCCGCAAAATCTCCTCATGTCATCAACAAACACATTAAAAGATACGAATATGAATTCTACCTAAAGGAACAACCTAACGTGTAAAAGCACTAATCAAGTTTAATTCCCTAGATGCATTAGGTTCTATGAAATCAGGCCAATCAAAGCAATCGAGCGTGGAAAGCGCACTAATCAATTCATTTAACAAAGGTTAAGACTCACATATGATCATAAGAATATATCACTACAAACTATAATCATATTTATGCTACTTGCAATCCGGAATTATCACTTTTGCGTATAATAACCCTAATCTAGCAAGAGAGATGAAAACAAACTCAATCGATTCGCGACTCGACTAAACAAGCATTCAAATCATTGCAAACAATATTAATAGTGAATCATCAACGATAATATGAGAGAAAACTAATTTATTGCACAAAAACTCATGTTTGGAAATTCAACTTATTCCATAACCAATAATAAACTTAGGTACTCATATTCAAGGAGTTCATAACAAGAAGAAAAAGAAAAGACTTCATGGTTCTAAACCCTAGAACAAAGTAGAGGCCAAAAAAACAATAAAAGATTAAAAGATATATCCTCAATTAGGTAAAAGTCCTCTCTTTTATATGTTTCTCTATCTCCATAAAGGATACTCCTTCCAATATTAGGTCTTCTCAAAACCCATCTCCAAGTGGTCCACCAAGCCCACAAGTGAGAAAACCCGTGTAGAAAATTCTCGCCCAAAACGCTCATGGGAAAAGCGGGATTACGTAGGAAATCGGCCGGAAATATATCTCAGGTGGCCGGCAAAGTCCACCCGACCACCGGTCATCAGTCGGGACCAAGTTATCTCGGGTCAACGAGTCAAACCGGGTCAGTCATTTAGTATGGGTGAGAGTCGGACACCCCGAGTCGATTTGAGTCGATCAATTGCCTTGGTGAGTGGTGACCAACCCAGCTCGAGGAGCCATTGCACAGGCTGTGTATCAGTCATGCACCATGATGGTGCTCCAAGCAATTCCAACCATTCTGGCTATGCCATCTTCTATTCCACATCATTTCCTGCATCTCACACAACCATTGCTTGTCATCAGGTTTTGTTACGCAATGACATAGCAGCACCATCCACTGTACCTGCAACCTCGCAACCCCAGTGCGCACTCAACTCAGCTGCAAAATCTCAAGACCAAGCTCCCCGAGAGATTAAGATCTCGGCATACTCTCCCTCGTCTCAGCCACTATCAACATGAACAATCGGGTTCTTTCCTCACCATTTTCTCTTATGGTCATTCCCTTTAGCTGGTTCAACATTAGTCATTCCACTATCCACATCTGTCTCACAATTTCAACTCTTCCTTCTTGTGCACCACCATTTCCTCTTTATGGCTCATTCCCTTGTAATGCTCAGTTGGTTCAACATTCATACATCACCATCTTGAATCTCACAACCACAAATCCACATCTTTCAAATTCCATGGCATGAACTCATAACCCATTACTCAATCTTTGGCCTCCATTCCCCTGAATTTCCACATTGCATTACAGCTTGCAAGCCATCACCGCAGTATTCATCTATAAGCATATTCTGACCAACACCCTTGGATTCCTCCGTAATGTCTGAGAATCATAACCATCTCAAGCCAGCTCCATTCTCTGCCATCAAACTCTGAGAACAACCAATTTTCTCCACCAATTCTTCATCCTTCCAACAACAAAATCACCACCATCAGTCGGCAGTGAAGCTCAAACCAAAACCCAATCTGATGAATACCCATTCTTTCATGCTCTTCTTAACTTCAATTTCTCTAACATGACCAGCAATTTCCATCACAAGACCTAATGTTCTTCACTAATAAAATCCCAACATCTCCTCTGAACCCAGATTCGATCCATCCCTCAATTCAACAGCAGCAGTCACTGATCTTCTATTCTCTTTCTCACTCACTGAAAAACCCATTATTCAATTTCAACCAAAAACCCATGAACCTCCTTCTCGATCCCTAATTTCTCTAATTCATTCATCTCTAATCGATCTTCAATTGTGTAACAATCAGACTCTCGACTCCTCTGTGTTTGATCCGATTTCGTCTCTCAAACCCTAGACGATAGCGAACAAACCATCATTCTGCCATTTCGATTCCATATTTCTTTGTGCAGCTATTTTCCTCTAAATTTCAGATGTCATGAAATGAATGAATGAGAGATGAGTTTCTTTCGATTTAGGGATAAGTCAAATTTGGGTGCTAATAACACACCCAGTCACTTTAATAAGGGCAACCCAGACAGCATCCCCTTAACCACAGCTGGTCTTTGTTCAGTACTCCCCCAAACAGAGTCGCCCTTAACGCTGGCTCGGCTCCCGATAGTATTTGCCCCTGAAAAGACAATTCTGCCCTTTTCGCTCTAAATGAGTAGTTTCTCCTTCTTTTCCTCCGTGCGACTCAAAATACCTAATAACTCAAAACCACGCGTAAAGTACATAATTCACAAGAAAAATAGCAAAGAAAGCATAAACTCTAGATAGTAAATACGGTGTATTCTACACCTATCAAATTCCCCCACACTTAGACTTTGCTAGTCCTCGAGCAAATCAAACAAAATAATAAAATACAACAACTCCGTGACGTCGAGGCTACGGTTAATTTTAGCATAAATAACAAGCCTTTAAACACTAGGTGTCCCTAGTGGACGAGTTATAGTCTCGTGAAGGTTTACTAGAGATATACCTACAAAACCTATATTTCCAACTCCGTCTATTTGTGACAAATCAATGAACGAATCCAAAATGACTACGGGGAGGAGGTACCTTGCAAATTCAATTCAATTATTAGTAAATAAACTCTAATTAGATAGTCGAACAAGCCACAATACTGGAAACTAACAAACCACAATCACAATGAAAAGATAAAGAAGATGGATAAAGATGTAGATGTTGGCGAATATTCCCAAGTGTTCGATGTTTCCCATATACATCTGAAGGTCTTTGCTAAGATGAACCTAATCCTATTGGATTGAGCTACTTGGTCTCGAATGCTACATCAAATCAATTGGCATATACAAGGGAACCAAGAGTGACTTTATTCAACACAATAATAATTTCTTCTCTTTTTTTTTTTTTTTTTTTTTTTTTTTTTATATATGATTGGATCAATGGATCCAATTTCTCTTTTTTAGACGGCATGATTAGATCTTTTGGATCCAAGCGCATGCTTCCTTGTCAACACGTATATGATAGTTGCCTTGGATCCTGCATTCCACGCTTGTTTAGGCGACGGAGACAGGGACTACGTTTCACACATCTGCTATTCCCAAGTTTTTTTTTCCATTTTGGTCTAATTGATCGGTCCTTTTTTTTTTTTTTTTTTTTTCTTTTTTTTTCTTTCTTTTCTTTTTCAAATTTTTTTTTTCTTTTTTTTTTTTTAGTAACCAACCACTCTATTTCATCCTAGCAGTAATAACACGTCGATGTTTAGTGACCCACCAAAGCACTTAGAGAACAATAGATAAATATGGAAAAATAAAAATAGAATGTGATATGGTGATATTCCGAGATATGGTAACAACTATCATGTTAATTTGTGATTTCTGAGCTATATTCTTACTTTTAGTTAATTGGTTCCTCAACTCCTGCATTCAAAATGGTTCCATCCACTAATGGTGTCATCCTAAAGGCACAAGTTCTAGATTTCGGAGTTCAAAAAGCACAAATTTTTCTGATTTTTCTATTTTTCTGATTTTTTTTTTTTAAGGGCATTAAGCAAACTAAAACAAACTATACAAACATATAAATGCTCCCCCACACTTAAACTTTACATTGTCCTCAATGTAAATTGAATAAAATCAAAGAAAGTCCAAGGTGGGAAATTCATAAATAATATGCAAAAGAAAAAGCTAAAAACAAGAAAAAAAAAAATTAAAAAATAAGAGATACAAAACCGGTGGGTTGCCTCCCACTTAGCGCTTGGTTTAAAGTCGTCAGCCCGACTATATCCTCGCAAGATTCATTCCCCATATATCAACAATCTGAAAAGTTGAGGATCCTTCCATAGAACCTGTTTTGCAAACACTAGCTTCACACAAATATTAGTAATATAAAGCAAAAGTGAAGCTATGAACCGATAAAAGCTTCCCCCACACTTATTCTTGTCCACACTTGGAAGTGTATAAAGAATATAAAAGTCAGGTACTTCACGGTTTCTTGTTCCATAACTCCGCATAGTATGAGAATCAAGTATCTCTAATGGCGGAAAACGAGAAACAAAGTCATTCAACAATATTCTTGAAGCACATACATTCAAACCAATAAGAGGTAAAGAAGAAGAAACAATAGGCAAAGGGTTAGATAAACCTTGCACAATCTCTTGTATCACGGAATCCTCTTCATCCTTGAAAAACTCAAGTGAATTATTCACCTCTTTTATATCATGGTCCTCTATTAAACCTTGCAACCATTCTTCGTCCGTTTACGCCATAACCAAAGTGTCGACATAAACATCATCATTACAATCATTGGCAAGCTCAATTGGGTCTTCCACAATATTGGTCAAACCGGTCTCATTCTCAACTCACTCCTTTTTATTGTAAGGCACATACTCTTTTGTGGATCCAAATTTTATCCATAAGAAATTTTTTAGAACACTCGAAAATGCATCCTCCTCAAGCTCTACCCTTTGAATAGGCTCTTGATCATTATTAAGATCAATGCTTGAGTAATCTATACAAGTGTCACATATTCCTCTTCGTCTTCATCTTGATCCCAAAAAGACTCCATTGTACACTCCTGGGATGTCACCATGAGTTGTTTCAAGCAATGTATCATAATCACATCATCACTATCATAGTCAACATAAGATTGGTCCTCGCTGAATTTAGTGTTGCTAATCTCGAACTCATCCTTTTGAATAGGTGAATGATCATTATTACGATCAAGAGTTGAGTTAACTACACAATTATCAACAAAAGTGCCCAAAGGATTGGCCTTTTTCAACATTAGCATCAATCAAATATTCATCACAAACCATATGCACATTAGAATTATCCATATCCTCCTTGTATTGATCAATGCCTCTTCGACAAAGATAGTCATTACCTTTCGCAAGTTCTTGGAGTTCCTTTGTTTGTAGTCTCTTTTGCTTTCAAAAATTCCTCTTGTAAAAAGGTGGAAACTTTATCTATAAAATTAGAGACTTTTTGTTCACAAGCATAGGAAAGAATCCTCCCATACTTGTGGTTGTTCCCCGCCATAAGGTTGTTGAGGAAAACCAAAAGGTTCCATGGAATATTGGTCATAACCAAATGAATTGGTTTTGATTATTCCCCATGGAATTGGTAGTTGTCATATTGTTGAGGTTGAAATCCGTATCCATCCACGTAATATTCTCCTTCCATAGAAATAAGCACCTGAAATAAGATTCTCAAACCAAGGTTAAAAACCAGAAAATAGGAAAAATAAAACAAAAACTAAAAACAAAAATAAGAAACCAAAAAAAATTAACAACCGCTGCCTCCCCGACAACGACGCCAAAAATTTGACCGGTTGTCAGCGACACAAATATAATTACACTTTCTTACTACTCAAAATATAAATATAGCAAGGGCAAGAAAGGATCGATCCACAGAGAGGTCTAGGTTGTCAAATTGTTTGGTTCCTATAATTAACAGGTAGTTTTGTGATTTTTATGTAATAAACTAAATAAAAACAAATAAAGCAAAGCAAACAAATCAAATCAAGGATAAGAAAGTATTGGATAAAGGATTTCATTTTCATTCTAAACATGGTTTACCACAATAACTAGAATTGATATTTTAATCTCAACTTTTATCAAAGACCATAGAATACCTTGATTGCAAGAATATCCGTAAAATCTCTTCATGTCATCAACAAACACATTAAAAGATGCGAATATGAATTCTACCTAAAGGAAAAACCTAACGTGTAAAAGCACTAATCAAGTTTAATTCCCTAGATGCATTAGGTTCTATGAAATAGGCCAATCAAAGCAATCGAACGTGGAAAGCGCACTAATCCGATTTAACAAAGGTTAAGACTCACATATAATCATAAGAATATATCACTACAAACTATAATCATATTTATGCTACTTGCAATCCGGAATTATCACTTTTGCGTATAATAACCCTAATATAGCAAGAGAGATGAAAACAAACTCAATCGATTCTAGACTTAACTAAACAAGCATTCAAATCATGTAACAATATTAATAGTGAATCATCATACGATAATATGAGAGAAAACTAATTTATTGCACAAAAACTCATGTTTGGAAATTCAACTTATTCCATAACCAATAATAAACTTAGGTACTCATATTCAAGGAGTTCATAACAAGAAGAAAAAGAAAAGACTTCATGGTTCTAAACCCTAGAACAAAGTAGAGGCCAAAAAAAGAATAAAAGATTAAAAGATATATCCTCAATTAGGTAAAACTAAAAGTCCTCTCTTTTATATGTTTCTTTATCTCCATAAAGGATACTCCTTCCAATATTATGTCTTCTCAAAACCCATCTCCAAGTGGTCCACCAAGCCCATAAGTGAGAAAAACCCATGTAGAAAATTCTCCCCAAAAACGCTCGCCGGAAAACTGGGATTACGGCCGGAAATCGGCCGGAAGTTGGCCGGAAATATATCTCAGGTGGCCGGCAAAGTCCACCCGGCCACCGGTCAACGGGTCAGGACCGAGTCATCTCGGGTCAACGAGTCAAACCGGGTCCAGTCATTTAGTATGGGTCGAGTCGGACACGAGTCGAGTTTGAGTCGATCCTTGCCTTGGCGAGTGAGCCGACTAACCTTGGCTCAGAGCCATTGCACAAAGCCGTGTATCGGTCATGCACCATGATGGTGCTCCAAGCAATTCAGCCATTCTGGCTATGCCATCTTCTATTCCACATCATTTCCCGCATCTCACACAACCATTGCTTGTCATCGGGTTTTGTTCTGCAACAAAGATAGCGAACACCATCCCCTGTACCTGCAACCTCGCAACCCCAGCTGCAAGACTCAACTCAGCTGCAATCTCAGCACCAACAGCTCCTGCAGTTAAGATCTCGGCATACTCTCACTCGCAGCCACTATCAACATGAACAATCAGGTTCTTTCCCTCCGTCTCAGGTCATTAGCACCATTAGTCATTCCACTACCACCTGCAATTTCAACTCTTCCTTCTTGTGCACCACCATTTCCTCTTTATGGCTCATTCCCTTGTAATGCTCAGTTCAACATTCATACATCACCATCTGAATCTCACAACCACAAATCCACATCTGTCTCACAACCCTGCAATCTCAGCTCACCTGCACATTGCACTCATTGAATACCACCAACTTCGCTGCCAATTCAAACCATTCTCCAACACCTCACTGGCTCTGCAACATCAGTTCCAACAATCCACCTTCATCACCAGTTTAATTCATTCCCAGGCTTCTTGTGAATTCAACCACCACTGCAGTTTGCTTCAGCTTCATTACAATCCTAGGCCAGCACCCATTTCTGTCTCCCCTGTCTTGAACTCTCAATGATTCACTTTCATCACCAGATTCTTCCATTGTCCCTGTACTTCTTTCAAATTCCATGGCATGAACTCAAACATCCACTGAAACCCATTGTCATCTCAGACCCTTGGCCATCTTCAAATTCCGTCTGAATTGCGACCATCGTCTCAGTCCATTGCATTACAGCTGCACAGTTCATTCAAGCCATCAGCTGCAGCACCACTGTCAAACCTGGTAACCATTCCATTCTGCAGCTCTAGTATCTCAGAACACACACAGATTCAGCTCTCAATTCATTACCCTTGGATCTCCATCTGAGCTGCAACTGCAACTCATACTCCCAACTGAGAATCATAACCCATTACTCAATCAGCTCCATTCCCCTGAATTTCCACTTCAGCTGCACCTGGTATTCATCTATAAGCATATTCATAGCCAACACCAGTTCCTCCCAGGTCAGCCACCATCTCAGGCCAGCTCCATTCTCTACCATCAAACTCTGAGAACAACCAGTTTTCTCCACCAATTCTTCATCCTTCCAACAACAAAATCACCACCATCAGTCGGCAGTGAAGCTCAAACCAAAACCCAATCTGATGAATACCCATTCTTTCATGCTCTTCTTAACTTCAATTTCTCTAACACGACCAGCAATTTCCATCACAAGACCTAATGTTCTTCACTAATAAAATCCCAACATCTCCTCTGAACCCAGATTCGATCCATCCCTCAATTTGGCAGCAGCAGTCACTGATCTTCTATTCTCTTTCTCACTCACTGAAAAACCCATTATTCAATTTCAACCAAAAACCCATGAACCTCCTTCTCGATCCCTAATTTCTCTAATTCATTCATCTCTAATCGATCTTCAATTGTGTAACAATCAGACTCTCAGCTCCCTCTGTGTTTGATCTGATTTCGTCTCTCAAACCCTAGACGACAATGACAAACCATCACTCTGCCATTTCGATTCCATGGCTGCTGTGCAGCTCTTTTCCTCTAAATTTCAGATGTCATGAAATGAATGAATGAGAGATGAGTTTCTCTCGATTTAGGGATAAGTCAAATTTGGGTGCTAATAACACACCCAGTCACTTTAATAAGGGCAACCCAGACAGCATCCCCTTAACCACAGCTGGTCTTTGTTCAGTACTCCCCCAAACAGAGTCTCCCTTAACGCTGGCTCGGCTCCCGATAGTATTTGCCCCTGAAAAGACAATTCTGCCCTTTTCGCTCTAAATGAGTAGTTTCTCCTTCTTTTCCTCCGTGCGACTCCAAAATACCTAATAACTCAAAACCACGCGTAAAGTACATAATTCACAAGAAAAATAGCAAAGAAAGCATAAACTCTAGATAGTAAATACGGTGTATTCTACACCTATCAATATCAGCCATTGTCCATCCTATGGCCATTTTGTACTTCCTTAGCACCCTTAGAAGTTTTTGCTCCTGTAATTCACTAAGATTGTTAGAAATAATCACAGGTAAATATTCCTTGTCACCCAAATACAAGTACTTTAGGTGATCGGGAATAGGTTTTAATTCTAACTTTGGAGATTTAACAATGGAAGGTACAAGCTCTTCATCACTACATGGTAAAGAAATAAAAGAGATATTATGAGTTTCTGAGCATCCTTGTAGTGAATTAAGATCACCAAGGGCTTCCTTTACTTCATTACCACACTCTACACAATTATCCATGGATGTAGTTAACACGGTTTCCAAAGAGTCATCACCATTTAATTCAAACATTTTTTGTGCCAATGTATCCATAACATCAATGGAGAAACAAGAGTGGATATCGCTAGGATATCTCATCGTCTCGAAAATGTTGAAACGTATTGTTTCTCCATCAAACTCCATAGTTAGTGTTCCCTTGTCCACATCAATAATGGTTTTCGCCGTTTTCATGAAGGGACGCCCAAGTAGCAATGGAAGAGACGAGTCCGGTGACCCTTCATTCATCTCTAACACGCAAAAGTCAGCTGGAAAAACTAATTGATTAACCTGCACAAGAACATCCTCAACAATACCCATTGGATAGACATTAAAGGGATCAACTAATTGCAATACAATTCCAGACTTTTTAAGAGGACCAAGATCAAGTGAGTTATACATAGATACATGCATAACATTTACGGATGCACCTAAATCCAACATTGCTTTATCAAATGTAGTGTTACCAATTGTGATTGCAATGTCAAAGCTACCGGGATCCTTGCATTTCAGTGGGAGTTTGTGTTGTAAGATTGTCGAAGAATTCTCCCCCATACTTAGCACTTCATTACCTTTGAGCCTTTGCTTATTGGTACACAAGTCCTTCAACACCTTTGCATACTTGGGAACTTGCTTGATCGCTCAATGAGTGGTATGTTCACATAGATCTTCATTAGAACGTCTAAAATCTCCTTTTCTAGTTCCGCCTTCTTAGAACTTGCAAATCTGCGAGGGAAAGGTAAAGGAGGAACATAAGTAGAAACCGTAGTTTTAGAGTTAGGACTAGGTACCTCAGAAGTTTGGGGAGAATCATCATTTTTCTCCTCCAAAACAGGTTCCTTTGGTGTTTCCACCTTGCCCGAATCAGTAAATTCGGGTTGCACAAGTTGTGTACCACTTCTCAACGTAATAGCATTGACACCCTCTTTTGGGTTAATAGGTTGAGAAGGGAGTTTCCCACTATTTTGTGCCTTCAATTTGTTTATATCAATCGCCATGGAGCCCATTTGTGTCTGCAACTCCTTGATAGCACTCTTAGTATCCTGCTGACTTTCTTTAAACATGGTGGAAATGTCTTGCATTATTGTTTGAAGCTTTGAATTGATATGACCTTGATTTTGCATTGATTGTTGTGCTTGTGGTTGCTGAAATTGTTGTTGTTGCAGTTGAAATCCACTCGGACGGTTGAAAGTAGGTTGTTGGACTGCACCTTGCTTGTTGGCATAGCTAAAATTGGGATGATCTCTCCATCCTGGATTGTAAGTGTTGGAGTAGGGATCATACCGTCTTTGCTGATTTGGAAAGACCGCACTAGCTTGCTCCAACTCTTCACCATATGAAGTTAAAATAACTACAACCATCTTTTCCATCATTTGCTCCATATTATCCATCCTTTGATCACGGTGTGATGATGAATCCGTAACTTCATGCACTCGCCTAACCATTGGTACACCACTTGTGTAAAATTGTTGCGAGTTTGCATCCATGCTTTCAATCAACTCTCTAGCTTGTTCCACCGTCTTGTTCACTAGTGCACCACCACACGCAGCATCAAGGACATATTTATTACTTGATTAGATACCTTCATAAAAGTATTGGATTATCATAGCGTCACTGAATTGGTGGTGTGGACATCTTGCCACCAATCTCTTGTATCGATCCCAACATTCATACAAAGATTCTCCTACATTTTGCTTTATCCTACAAATCTCTTTGCGAATTTGAGTAGCCTTCGATGCAGGAAAATACCTCTCTAAGAAAATTTTCTTCAACCCGTTCCATATAGTGACACTTCCGGATGGCAAATAGTACAACCAATCCTTAGCGCTATCCACCATACAAAACGGGAAAACTTTCAACATTGCACCATCAGCATCAGTCTCCGCTGGAAGCATGGCCGTGACAATGGTATGGAAGTCCATAAGATGCTTGTTTGGGTCTTCATTCACCATGCCATGGAACTTTAGTAACTCTCTAAGCAACCCCGGCTTGATCTCGAAGGTTGAGTTTGTTTGAATACAGCATCGTTGTGCATCAATCCTATGAGAAGCCAAGTCCTTGAGTGTACGATCACCCATTGCTTCTTCTTCAACTTGTGGTTCGTCTATGAATGGAACCACTTGTTATCCTCCTAGTTGTAACTCTTCTTCCGCTTCTAACTCTTGATCTTCTGTTGTGTCTTGACTTGGTTAGAGTATTGTGCATCTTCGAGTAGCTATCCCGCACCTTGGATAGTTCCAATCTTTAGAAGCCAGGGATTAGGTACCTGAAAACAATTCTCGCAAACAAGTGAGAAACAAGACAAGAAAACAAAAAGCAAAGATAAAAGCATAAATTATAAAAAGAAACTAAAAACTTAATAACAAGCCGTATGCCTCCCCGGCAGCGGTGCCAATATTTGATCGGTTGTCAGCCGAGCAAAAATAATTTCACTTTCTCACTCTACTAAATATAAATGAAGTACGTGGTAAGAAAGAGTTCGTTCCCACAGAGAGACAATTGTTGTTATAAAATTCCAGTTTCTAAAGTAACCAAGGGGGGGGATTTTTGTTTTAGTAAAAGCAATAAAATAATTTGAATAATCAATAAGAGGAATATATTGGTCACGAGATAGTATCATTCACAAACATGTATTTTCATCAATGACTAGAATTGATATTTTAATCTCTCATTTACTAAAAGTCCTAGGATACCTTGATCGCAAGTATATCCCGCTAATTCCCCGATTTCATCACAACCACATTAAAATATGCATATGTGAATTCTTCCTAGAAAGCAAACTAAAGTGTAAAATCACAATTAAGTTTAACTCCCTAGAAGCACTAAGTTCTATGGAATAAGACTAATCAATGCAAACGAACGTGTAAAAGCACTAATCCGTTTTAACAAAAGTTATGATTCACTCGTGACTAGTAGGATATATCACTACAAGCACTACCCACAATTATGCTACTTAGAATCAGGGATAAACAACTTTTTCGTATTGAAAACCCTAATATAGCTCTAGAAATGAATGCAAATCGGATTGATTCCGGACTCAACCAAACAAACAATCAAATCATATAACACTATTAATTGTAAAACATAAACTATAAAATACTGAGACAAAAATAATTCATTGAATCACATATCATGTTGTGAAATCCACTTTATCCCATAACCAATAATATGAGTTTAGCTACTCATAGCTTTGAGTTCATCATAATCAATAATAAAAATGAAGAATATGAAAAACAAAAATGAAAGCAAACCCTAGTCGCCGCTCTCCAAAGCTCCAAGTAGAAAATAATACGTGATTTCTTAAAAGAAGTAGAAACTTTCTCCTTTTGTAGCTTTTCATCTTTCCAAAACTAGGTCTTCAAAGCCCAAAAGTACAAGTGGTCCAACAAGCCCATATGTGAGGAATACCCATGTGAAAATACCCATGTGGTCCACATACCCATTAGCTCATCCCAATTTACATTCTTCTCTTAACAGCTCAGTAGTTGAGCCATTTCTTCTCAGCCCATGTAACGGCACTTCCAACCACCACCTGCAATGCCATTACCTGCATCTTAGCTTCTGATCCCCACTAACTCCATCTGAGCTGCAACCTTAGGCTGTTGTAGAGGCCAACAAACTCAACGCCTGCAAGTTACAAGCTCGTTATCTACCCTCTTGCAATGGCATGGCAACTAGCAGAGCCAGCTCTCTGCATCTTCTTACTCTCTTGACCACAACCACCTGCAATCTTTTCCATCTGCATTTAAGCCCTCATCTCAGACCCATGGAAATCTCCAAAACCACATGCTAAAAGTCACCACCAACTTCAGTTCATTGTTACAACTCAAACAAACCCATAACTGCAACCACCATTTCAAATCGTCACAACCCATTCTGCCTGGTTCATTGCTCATTCTTTTGTGGCTTCAATTCATTATAGTCCTCCAGCTGACAGTTCCAGCACCATTGCAATCTCAGTACCACCATCAATTCCATGGAAACCTGCAAAATTGTTCATTAGCACTAACTCAGCACCATTCTTTCAGTGCTTCAGTCACCAGAACCTATTTCTCTAATGTTTTATTCTCCATCACAATCATTGCCAGCATTTCCTTTAATTTCTCAGGCACTGAACCATGTTGACTACAGTATCAGCCACCATTTTCTGACTGCAATTTCATCCAACACCATTCCTTTGAATTCTTAGCAGAAAACTCAAATTCTAACCAAAACCAATGCCCAGGTCAACTCAAGCTTCATCTTCTTTTCAATTTCGTTCACAAAGATAAAAACCCTTAATTAATTTCAGTTTATACACATTTCAGAATCAGAAGCCAACATCAAAATCCTAACTTTGATTTCATTAATAAAACTACCCTCATCAGCAATTTACAGATCAGCTTCAATTCCACCATCGTACCCAAGATCAGACCACCAATTATTCAGCATCTTTTCTTCTTTTCTCAGCTTCAGAATCATCATCTATCAACCCCTGAATATTCACTGTCTTGAGTTCAGTATCAAATCCTCCATTACTCCAATTGGTAGAAACTTTGCCTAATTCTCTCATAACCCGTTGCAGATTCCTTCTCGAACTCTCTCGGCAATAACATCAGCCGTTTTCTGACCTCTCCTAATTTCAGGTGGAGTGAGTGAAGAACAGGATAAGAGAATTGATTTCTCTCTGAATTTTAGGGTTGTGTAGGAATTAAAATAGATACTGACCACCAGGTGAGACGGATAAGGAGCAACCAAGGTGACTCTAGGCTCATTAAATAAGGTCCACCAAGGTTCTTTGCTCCATGCTTCTCTAGACTAAGTTGTAGTGGTTGTCCTCCTTTCCTTCATCTGAGTTCTTCCACTGGTAATTGCGCATGAAGTACTACTTTTGCTCAAATGAACCTTCTCTCCTTCTTTTACTAATAATGACTCCAAAGTACCTATGACACTCAAAAACAAACATAAGACACATAATTTACAAGAAACTAGCAAATAAAGCATAAACAATTAATATAAATCTAGGTGTTTTACAATACCTATCACCATACGGTATGTACGCAAATGTTGTAGTTTTAATTCTGTTTTTTGTTGTTTATTATATGTAGTTTATATTGGCAATTTGAACATTTTATTAGACTGCTCCTACTGTAACATATATACTTCTCTGGCAATGGTAAATAGACGTCGAGAGATGAATCGCATCATAATCGATACGTAATCTTTGTTAAATTGAGGAAAAATTATGAATAGAAATAATTGTATTGTTGGACCATTTAATTACAGAACATTAGAAAGTGCTCCGAACAATTTGCTTTGCTTGCAGCAAGCTTCCGGCCTTTGCGACAATAATTGTACCCTATTTGAAGCAATTAAGATGCTACAGGATGAGGATAGCAAAGGCAAGCGTCATATTTCCTTCTTTTTTTGATTGGAAAGTGAGTGTACATCCATATATTTTACGGTTGGTGTCAGCAATTAATTAAACCAGTGCACTAAGAGGAGGTTGAGGTTTTAATGGAGATAATGTGATTGAGAATGATGCAAACGAAGTATTCTTAGCTAATTACTATAACTGGTATGCTTAAGATTTTACATTAACCTTAAATATATTTGTCTTTCAGTTCTTCATAGAACTTTGATCTTCGACTAGCTAATGACCCGCAGGTTAAATGACTGCAATCTTTGATAGAAATACTTGATTAGTATTAATAGATTTAACTAATAATTTGAGGAAAATACTTGATACGTTTGTCAGCATTGGAAGCTTAGGTGTAGATGGGGAAGTGCAAAAGTGCAAGACGTCCGTGCTACGAGTTCCAACTTTATGACACCCTCGAAAGGTTGAATTTGAACTGACTGCATGAAATGTTGGGGTAACAAAAAAAAGTTTAGAAGAGATCTTTGAATTACCCCTTGACTGCGTGAAATGCAGGTATACCCTCTTTTATGGCTAAACCTAGGAAAGTTAATCTGGGTGATTTGCGGCTTTCATGTTGATTCTATAAAACCCTCTTTTATTTGAAGGAATGCATGCTTTGATAGATTTAGAGGTGATATGTATATCATTTGCTGTCATATGGCTCTGTTTGATGTTAGTTGATTGCGGGAATGAGTGTTACTATACTGTATTTGTTCTATAACTTAGATTTCCTTCTTTCTTTTGGCAGCTAATTAATTTTTTCTTTTGGCAGCTAATGGAGCGGGTGTCTTTCTTTTTTGGATGCATATAAAAGATGTTGTATTTTCGCATCCTCTTTTTTAGATCTTCTTAAAATAGATTTCATAAGTTATGATCGTTTAAAAAAAAAAGGTTGAGTTATTGATTCTTAATTGATTAAATGTGTCATACCAGTTAAGACCACAGTGAACCAGACTACATTTTCTCGAAACAATTGACAAGCAAGCTTGGTCTTACTACACTTAAATTGCATATCAAACTAGACTATGGTTGCCTTGATTCTAGAAGAAGTACTTCTAGTTATACAGTATTTTTAGGTTCATCCCTTATATCCTGGACTTCTAAGAAACAGCCTAAAGTCTCAAGATCATCAGCAGAAGCAAAATATAAATCTCTGGCCAATACTTCTTCTGAATTACTGTGGATCTCTTATCTCTTAAAGGAATTGGGTATTTGTTCTTCTGATGCTTATACCTTGTTGTGTGATAATCTTAGTGCTAGCAGTCTGGCATCCTGTTTTTCATGCAAGAACTAAGCATCTAGAGATTGACTATCACTTCATTAGAGATTTAGTTCAACCCAGATTTCTTGTCATCAAGTTTGTTCCTTCTTTACTTCAGCTTGCTGACATCTTTACAAAGGGTTTGGCTCCTGATTTGTTTTTTACTCTTGTGTTGATGGTGGATTTTCATTTAAGGTTAAAATTGTAAAAAACCAGAAAATCATGCGCTGACATCTTGTAAAAGATAAAGCCATTAATAAGTGTTGGATACTCCCTCACTAATTCACCTAGAATGGAGCATGTGGCAACAATCCCATTCTGTGAATACATGAAATTCATCCAGGTTGGAGCATGTAGCAACAATCCCATATACCCTGTGAATTTCTAGCATTAATTAATTAATGCGCAATCAGCCTTATATTTCATGTATTCATTATCAGAGCGGCATGACGACTGAGTGTTACTCTTACAGAGCAACACGAACCTCCAAGCATTATAATGAAACCATGTACGAAATACCCGTATGAGGCTGACTCTCGGTGTGTTATACTAGCCCGATTGAGCCCTCTCGGTGTGTTATACTAGCCCGATTGAGCGTCCGGACTGACCGCATCAGTCTGGATATGATCACTATCATCCAACTCCACAAGCATGATTGGATGACCCAGATCAATTCCATCACCCCCAAGCAGGTATGGAATATCCACTGCCGAACCAACGCGGATCCCGCATGGTCGGCCTCCCCGGAGATTGGCCTAGCTTACCAAACGTCCAAACCAGAACGTATGGGCAAGAAAACCCTAAATTAGGGTTTGCGGCATATTACATGTGTCGCAAAACAATCTCAACCATCCATCTTCGCAGGTATAGATGGAGGGTGTAGATGCAGATTCAAAGGGCCCAGAGCATGTCAACACAATCACCGTGGGCTCGCCTGCATACCTGACCAATCGGTCAGGACCAACCATGGTTGGTTATCCCAATTCGTACACCGAATCAAGCATTGACGCACGGCCTTGAAACCCAAAATTAGGGTTTTGAGTATCACGAGCGTCCATCTTCTCCGGCACGAATGGAGGGTCCAAGTTCACATTAAGCAGGTCCGGTCATACCAGCATGACCACCGTAGACTGACCGTGTGTCAATCCGTCAAAAATAATTTCACTTTCTTACGCACTAAATTTAAATGAAGCACAAGGTAAGGAAGAGTTCGTATCCACAGAGAGGCGTTTGTTGTTATGTAAATTTCAGTTTCTAAAGTAACCCAAGGTATGTTTGTTGTTTAAAAAGTAAAAGTAGTTGAAAGCAAAGTAAATAATTTGAGAAATCAATAAGGAGAAGATATTGGTCAAGGGATAGTATCATTCACAAACATGTATTTTCATCAATGATTAGAATTGGTATTTTAATCTCGTATTTATTAAAAGTCCTAGGATATCTTGATCGCAAGTATAACCCGTTAATTCCCTGTTTTCATCACAACCACATTAAAAGATGCATATGTGAATTCTTCGTCGAAAGCAACCTAAAGTGTAAAAGCACAATTAAGTTTAACTCCCTAAGAGCATTAAGTTTTATGGAATAAGACTCATCAATGCAAACGAATGTGTAAAAGCACTATACGTTTTAACAAAAGTTATGACTCACTTGTGACTAGTAGGATGTATCACTACAAGCACTAACCACAATTATGCTACTTAGAATCAGGGATAAACAACTTTTTCGTATTGAAAACCCTAATATAGCTTTAGAGATGAACACAAATCGGATTGATTAGGACTCAACCTAACAAGTTTTCAAATCTTATGACACTATTAATTGTGAATCACAAACAATAATTACTTGAGACAAAACTAATTCATTGAATCAAAAGCATGTTGAGAAATCAACTTTTATCCCATAACCAATAAGATGTTTAGCTACTCATAGCTATGGAGTTCATCATCATCAATATTCAATAATAAAACAAGGAAGAAGAAGAACAAAACCAAACCCTAGAAGCGTAAACAAAAGTGGCTCTCCAAAAAAATTCCAAGAAAAAGATATGATATCCCATGTGTTGTAGAAAACCTCCCTTTTATAGCCTTTCTCTCCTTCCAAAATTAGGTCAAGTCTTCAAAGTCCATTAGGTGAGAGTCCACCAAGCCCACGAAGATGAGACACCCGTGTAGAAAATACGCCCCCGAAAACGGTCGCCGGAATCCTGGTATTGTGGCCGGAAATCGGCCGGAAAGTCGCCGGAAGTCGGCTCCGGTGACCGGCAAAGTCCGCCCGGTCACCGGTCAACTGATTCAAATCAGTCAGCGAGTCGGGTCAACTCGGTTGGACTGAGTCAAACCGAGTCAGAGTGTGTCAGGGTGAGTCAGGCACTAACTCAGATGTGAGTCAGCTGTTCTGGCTGACTTAACTTGGACAGGCCAGGCTGTTGCATATGCCTAAGTTGTAATGCACAAAGATGGTGCATACCCAGCCATGATGGCCTTTTACTGCACATCCTTAGTAACACCTTACTTTTCTCAGTCTCTTCTTCCCAGCTTCATTAGCACACCTTACTCAGGCCATACTTAAACCCCAGCTTTAATCCCCTGCGATTGCAGTTCTGACCTGAATTGGTCCTGCACTGAGCCATCTCTAAATCAGGCCATTTCATTTCTGCCTTGTAAACCATGCTGCAGCATCAGTTGGCACCAGAGTTTGCAGCTTGCTGCTCAGTATAACTCAGCACAGCTCACAGCTCAGTTCACAGCCTTTCTGTGGCTTCAATGCTGCACAATCAATAACCAGCTCCAACTCTTCATTCTCAACACCAGTTCCATTACAGACCCAGACCTGCAACCCAGTTCCAATGGCTTCTCTCTACAATGCTACCAGCATCTCAATTCCCATTGCAGCCAATAAACCACCTGACACCAGGCTTCAGGCCATATTTAGACTAGCATTACCACCAACTTTGCTCCATTGCAGCCAACACACTCAGCGTTGCAATTCCTGTAGCTTCTCCGGTCGAGGTCACAACCGCTAGCCTCGGCCCCTCGTTCCTCGTATGCAGCCAACCAACTCCTTCCTTGTAATGCAAGTACCTGCAACCAGACTTAGTTCACCAGAACCTACACTCTCTTGCCTCGAGACCAATGCCTTGCCACTCAATCACTTTACCAGGACATGCCACCGATGTACCATATTTCCCCTGCCAACAATCACAGCCACGGCTCGGTTGGTGCTTCACTCCACAACACCTACCAAAGATACATAGTCCCGCAATTGTGGTTCACAAGCAAGTCAACACCACCAAACCACATTTGTATCTTAATACAATCCAACCGAACCTCCAATGCAACTCATTCAAGCAATCACCAACCACCTTTGTTTAACCATGAGCCATTCCCATCCATACTCGACCATCAACTCCATTCCAAGCTTCTTCCAAGCTCATTTGCTTGTGCTTTGCCCCTGTAATCCCAGCCAAAATGCCTGCTCAGCCTTCTTGCCATTTTACCCGGTGACCACCAATTCACTCTCGCCACAAATCCCATATCAATGGAGACTCATACACAAAACTAGCATCAATTCACACAAGCTCAGGCCAACACCATCAACAGCACTGCCATCTTTCCCTGCAGTAGGAGCTCAAGCTCAACATACAGCTGCAATGCCATCCTTGGCTCAGCTCCTGCAATTACCACTTGCATCATCAACTCAGCTCATTTCAGTAGCAGATGCACCAGAGTACATCCAAACTTCATCACTATTCTCACTGTGTTCAAGAACCGACCATATCAGTTCAACCAACAAACCTAGTTTCTGAAATTTCAGATCAACCATATCTCAGAATCAAATCGACACCAACTTCAAATCATCCATGGCAGCCAAATCCAAACTCCTAACTCATCAGAAACCCCTCTTCTCAGCTTGAATCTTCTCCCTGAAACCCTTATTTCACAAATTCGAACCATCAGTTTCCTGTAACACCAACAGCATCATCTCCATTGATTCTTCCCTAATCCAAAGCAACAGATCTCAATTTCTATCAAACCCTGACATGTATTCATCATCAACTTCGATCTGCTTCTTTCACTCTCGGTTTCAACCAAAACTCCATAAGATTTGACTAAGTTCTGAGTTAACTCGAACCCTAGCTTGATTCCTCGTGGCCATTAGAGCTATCAATCAATCCTCATTCACTTACTTCCGTTTTCCCCCTTGAATCTCTGGGTCTTTCTCTCGATTCACTCTCGAGCAGCAGCCTAATTTTCTCTCTTGTCTGAACTCAGGTGAAAAGCAATTAAGAAGTCGTCTTCTCTCAATTTTAGAAGTAATGCTCGTTATTCAACACCCGGTACTCTTAATAAGGGGTAACTAAGCTGGCTGTCCCTTAACCTCGGCTCGGCTCCAAATAGTATTCCTCCGAATAGAGTTGTCCCTTAACAGAATGACTACCCCTTAACGTACAGCGAGGGTGCCAATACACTTCTCTTTGAAATGACCATTTAGCCCTTAGTCTTCCAAGTTCTTGTTTTGCTCATAACTTCTTTATACGAACTCAGAATGACTCCGTTCTTTCGCCATTGCCTTCGTCTTCTCGTCCTCTACACAATGAAAAGTAGAAATCTTGTATTTGAACGAGTTCCAATTGGTATTTTTGCTCCAAATGACTCCATTGCACCTAATAAACTCAAAAGCACACATAAGATACATAATTTACAAGAAAACTTGCAAAGAAAGCATAAATACTAGATATTAAATACGGTGTATTCTACACCTATCATAGACCCATCTATCCCCTCACCCGATCGACCAAGGCATGTCACGCCTGGTCATTCCAAGACGCGCGCCAAAACTAGCGTGGTCGCACCTCCCAAACCGCAGAATGATCTCGACCGCTCAACTTCGCCAGACGATTTGGATGGCTCAGATCACGTTTTCACGGGATATTCAGGTATAGGCGTGAACACCAGCCTACCATCTTCACACCAGACCAATAGGCCAAGACTGACCAAGATTGGTTATCTTGGAACGTGCGCCCGAAGTGGGCATGACGCGCGGCTCTTGCGGACTTTGGTTTTTGTCACAAATCGATCTCGACCACTCAACTTCACCGGACGAATTGAGTGGCCCAGATCATACTTTCGTGAGGTAATGGGTATAGACACCTACACTGTCATGTTGTCTACACACATGCACGGTCGGCCTTGTCAAAATTATATCCCATGCTTGGTTTCGACTAAGTCAAGAGTGATGCTTGCGCACCTCTTCAAAAACCCTAATTCATTAACGGTCGCAGCTGAGTGTCTCAAAGATCATCTCGTCTGTCCAACTTCACCAGCTTGGTTATACAACCCTGGTCAGGAGTTAATCGGTCAAGTAAGGTGTCATGGTATTCACCACCATCACTCTACCACACCAGGATGCAGAACCTGCATAAAATACACATGATACTTCACAAGTATCAACTTCCTGAATAACGCAGTTATTCAATTTAGCATTACATGCTATCTTTCGTGGACCCACGATCCACACATTCCAGACATCAATCATGTCACAAACTGGGGGATACATACTGGGGTATTAGTCTGGCGGTTTACAGCGTGCAGCGTGCAACGCGCCATCACAAGAACGTGTCAGGAAGTCATGGACGGTTGAGAGATGACAGGAGAAGTGGGCAAGACTGGTCGTGTAACACCAACACGCACCTCCACTACTCCATCACTCCACTTCCTCCACTTCCCACGAGAGACGTGAATAAGGCTCAAATGACTTGTATAAATAGGTTCTCCTGCTTATTTTCCAAGACAGGAGAAAAACAGGAGACAAGAGAGGAACAATACAAGTCCACAGAAACCAAGTGTTAATACACAACGTATTCAAACACCCAGAGATTGCTTGCATTAATCGTAAGCATGCTCACCTTTCTGTTACAAGTCATAAGCAAGTCAACACCTTCACAATCTCAACACCTTCTTCGCTTCCCTCCCTAAGATCAACCCCATCTCCTTCACTTTGTGACCGAAACAAGTCCGGAACGGCCATTTCTTGGTTTAGGCCGGACTTGCACAGTTGATTTTCGAATCTACAAGCACTCACCGCAAAGTGCATTTGTTTAGGGTTTAGATTCATTCCTCATCCACACACCCCAAATTACCAAATTCAGCAGGAATAGTTTTCACCCATAAACAATTGGCGACCACAGTGGGAGGTTGATATATCGGTTGCAAAAAATTGAATTCTCAATTCTTCGGTTTTCGTCTCACGATGCATCCTCATTAGGAAACCACAGGCGTTTCAGATACCATGTGAAGTATAGCTTGAATGCTAGAGGATGTCTTGGCAAATCAAGCTGGTATCGCTAGAAGACAGAGCGAAACATTCCACCTTTTGAATAACATAACAGCACAATTACAAGAAGGGTCGACATACATCTACTCAGACAGTACGAGAAACGCTGGATCCTTAGCCAAGAGTCACACCTTTACCGGTGGAGAAACAAAAAGAGCGCGTAATCGCAGAAGACTCCGGAAAGGTGAACAACATGGTCTGGTCGACAATGAAGACTCGAGGCTCCACAGGAGAAAGGACTTGTCCGGAGTACTACCATGTCTACCAGATAAACAAAGGGAGCCTGCAGCCTACGGAGCCCTGCTAGAAGATTTATATCTCAAGACTCTTGTTGAAGCCCGGAAGACTGTACAATCCGCATCGAACTTTCAACAAGCGAAGAAATGCTTGAGGATGGAGAGATCAATCAAGGAATATGTGAATACAGAGGATGGGAGTGTTCAATTCGATCACTCAGCAGTGATATTGCGACACCTTCCACGTCCCTTTACCCAGGAAAGCGATCCGCAGATATGATGGCACTCGCAAATCTTCCGACTTCATATCCGAAACGTGCTCCACATCAAAGCCACGTAGAGACATCACAACGCCCACTAACACAAGGAAAGCTAGACTCAAGGTACCTACACTTTCCTTTCCCAATGAAGAAGATTTTGGAGTTGCTGGAAGCATGGGTGCGAAATGGAGAGGTGGAGTTACCTCCGGTATGGCGTCCACCCACTTATCAAGAAGTAATGGACCCAAGGTACTGTCATTTCCACCGGTTCCTTCACCACCCCACCAGTGAATGCAACGCTCTGAAGCGCATTGTTCAAGAGAATCTTGGTTCAGAGGGATAGCTCTCATTTCCTAAGAAATTAATGCGGACGATTTCTTTAGAGAGGCTACTTCGGTTTGATACAAGTAAGGCTTCAAAGACAAGTAAGTTCTACTCAACAATCTTACAAGAAAGATAGTTTTAAGAATTCACTGGGGACTTGACATCCCGCACATAGAGAAAGAAGCTCAATGATCAAACACCATGTTTGTTTCCCCTCATGCTTCCCTTTCACATGACATTTACAATTCCATATGATATGTGCAATCATTCATGACCAGATGCAAATTCCATTCAAAATAATCTCTTTCATAAAAGTCATTCACAAAACTATCTCAAAATAAACCTATTCAATTACCTAATAAATCAAAATCCGAAGTCAAATTGTGAAAGGAAATCCTCACTATCACTCAAAAAGAAAAGCATCTAAAAGACAAGTAGGTGGCACGAATCCTTCAAGGAAAATCCTTCAGCAGCAACTCGTCCTTCTGGGCAAGAGAGGCTTTCATCCTTTGAAGTACAGCCTGCTTTAGCTTCAACTCCTCAGACAACTTTTCGACCTCTTCTTCCTGGCGAGTAACACATTCTGCAGAAGGGGCCTCATCTTGTAATTTCTGGAGCTCCTGAATCTCGGAGAACCCTTTGAGGAACCAAGGAGCATCGAAGTCGTATTGCACAAACACATCTCGATGGCACTTCCAGTCTTCAATCATCTCCTCAGAAACTGTTCGACCAGTAGTGACGCTCATCCCCTGGATAGAAAATAAAGCTTCCTGAACGCGGTTGACCAATGCAAGACAACTTTTGAGCTTCGTAGTGGTAGCAATGTGGTCGTGCTTCTCCCATATCGCCGTGTACAACTTTTCGAACCGGGCTGGCACACTGAACCCTCCGACCAACACATGACCTGGATAAGGAACAATGAATGGAGGATCAAACAAAGCTCCAGGCTGCGCTACCAATACTTTACCAGTCACAGGAGCCTTGTCAGTTGTAGGAGGTCTCTCAGGAGAAGTCACCACGATAGCTTTATCGATTGGAACCTGCTCAGAACGTTCTTCAAGGGGAGCCACCTCAACAATAGCGGATGATGCCTCTCTTCCACTCCTCCCGATATCTATTTCGCTCTGGGTGCTAATTTCCATCACGGCCCCATCAACAAGATCACTTAGGGAAGCACCTTGTCCAACCGAGCTTGCATCATCTCTGTCATGGTCGGGAAAAGGAGCGGTTTATCCAGACTTCTCACCATGAAGATCAGTACCGCCGGACTTCTCAACATGAAGATCAGTACCGCCAGACTTCTCAACATGAAGATCAGTACTGCCAGACCTCTCAGCATGAAGATCAGTACCGCCAGACTTCTCAACATGAAGGCCAACATTACCATCCTTCTCATTCTGAATATGCGCCAACCTTGTGAAGACATTCTCTTTCGGAATTCCCTGATTTCAAGCAAGGATCACTCTTAGAATAATTTATTCTGGAGAAAATGAAGGAACCAACGGAAAGAGATTTAAATACCTGCATATTGGAGGAATTGAGGATCACCGAGCCACATGCCTGCCTTTTGGATCTCTCTCCTGCTTGGGGACTGCAATCCTCAGCTCTGGTTCGTTTGGCTGGAAGTGGCTTCGACCGGAAATGCCTTTTCAAAATGTCAGAAGATGGTTCACCACGGGAACCTGTCACAACACTCTCCGAGAATTCCTGGAAAATCAACAATTGCCTCCTCCAAAATTCCTTGTACTTATCGGTTACCACTGGGTTTCTCCCAATAGGCCGGAAGGGAAGGCTCACCCGTTCTAAAAACGCGTCAGCGTTAAGAATATTCGGGAGGAATTCTTTCGGAACCCCGGGTGGACGGATAAATGGGACGCCCTGATCAAATCCCATTTGATGAGCCGCCCTATCAATATTATACGGAGTCACAGTAAATTCTTCGTTGAATAAAGACGGGACATATCCTGGGATGCAGCTGTGCAGGTAAACAATTTCCCCAAATCTCATAGTCTTAACATCGGTACGCAACACAGCATCAGGACCATCAGAAGCAATAGCAAAAGTCTTTGGCTGAAAAATGGAAGGGTGGATCGGCCCCCATGGACGGAAATCTACAGAAGACACATTGTCAAATATTTCCACAAGTCTTGCGCCGGTTCTGGGACGCCTCCTATGCCAACGGAGTATTCTCGAGCCACCATACAAATTGCTGAGCGAATTTGCAGGAGCAGGAGTATGAGCATAACTTTTGAAGTGTTCCCATAAGAATGCCTGAAGAAAAGCGAAGTGAACATACGACTCCACCTTCTTGTACCCGTTAGAAACATGCATGTCCATTGCTAAGGCGTCTAGATGAGAATACAGCGATCCAAGGAACAAAGCACCTAGGGGAAGAACTTTACCTTTTGCCAGCTTTATAGCGATCTTAACGAGGTCACCTCTAATGGTCTTCTTTCCAGAACCGTCGTCGAACATATCTATGGATAGCCATAAAGACAGGAACGCAATCACGCTGAGCTCATTGTCCAACTCTTGATCCGGATCTGGGTCTGCAGGAGACCACTCCGACACCCACCAGGTGTAAAAGCATCTCGTATCTTTTTTCTCCTCCTTGTCCAGACTGTCGAAGCCCGCCACCTTTTGAAGTATGGCATCATATTTACGTTGTTCCGTATCAGAGAGCTCGTAAGAAAGACTTCCAGCAAAAGGCAAGTTCATCAATACAGCTACACTCTCCAGAGTAATAGTCATCTCTCCCCACCTAGATATGGTTGTATGAGTAGAAGGACGCCATCGAGAAATGAAGGTAATCAAACCCGGCAAGCGTCTTTCTTAATTTCAAGAGCAAGATATGCCATGACCGCATTGAGGATTTGCGCTTTGGTCAAATTGTCTTTGATGCCCTTGTTACTCAAAATGCGTCTCATCCATCCTTCATAAGAACCTAGTGGAGTATGACAAATCTTGAAGTCAATAGGGGAAGGCGGATATTCGTTTCTCCGGAGACAAAATCTCATCACAAGTGCTGAAGAACAAAATGGATCAGCATCCATATTTTCTGAATCGGAAAGCAGGACTATCTTATGAGAAGAATATCTTCTAATGTTTGGAAAAGGCGAGGTAAACAACTCATCATCGATGTTCGGCATATATTTGAAGCCGTCAACACTTCCTGGCTTGGCACCAGCATTATCTCCGGGAGACATCTCAACAAGAATTCTTTTCTTCATTCCACAATGAAATAAAAGATAGGAGTTAGAACTTGTATGAAAAGCGCGTGAAGCGTGTAGTCACGCACGACAAGACACGTTGAAATGCACAAAGGCTGGGATTAGGTCCAAACACCCGTATTACTCAAGTTTCGGTCGGTATTGGTTTCAAGTCCGGTACAAGTTTCAGTCTGGTATTGGTTTCAAGTCCGGTACAAGTTTCAGTCTGTTATTGGTTTCAAGTCCAGTACAAGTTTCAGTATGGTATTGGTTTCAAGTTTGGTATAAGTTTCAGTCTGGTATTGGTTTCAAGTCCGGTACAAGTTTCGATCTGGTATTGGTTTCAAGTCCAGACAAGTTTCGAGCCAGTATTGATTTCAAGTCCAGTATAAATTTCAAGTTCGGTGTTACTCAAGTTTCAAGCCCGGGCACAAGACTAATACAAAGTCGACTTTCAGTCAAGCATATGTGGGTGAGACCCACGTTCAATCAAGCATACACGGCGGGCCGCATTCATTCACATGTATCATAACACGATTTTTCTTTATTCATGGGAATCGTGTCTACGAGATTCAAGCCAAGGGTTTTTCAAGATATAACCTAAAAACTAGGTTTGGCATGCAATGGTGGAAAGAAGCAAAAGCAACATGATCATGGATTCACGGGTTGTTTTACTAAGCAATCCTAGAAAATATTGGCGTATCAACCTTGGTGAAAAAACTAAGCATATACACGTCTTACAAAAGGTGTTTGCCTAGCAAACTAGGGTTTTACCTTAAAAAAAAAAGGGGAGCGAAACTTACCTTGGGCGGCAGCAACTCCGGTGACGGCGGCGGCAACTCCGGCAGCAGCAACGGCGGCAGCGTTGGCGGGAGCGGCAGCAGCGGCTACGGACGAGAGCTGCTCAACAAAAAAAAAAAAAATCGTGAAGAAAAGAAAAGGGGGTTTGGTCTCTATTATAGACAAAAATTAGAAGAATCCCAATAGAACAAGGATTCCTCTTTTATTTGGTTTCCTCTTTTGATTCAAATACCCAAAGAAGGAAATCGGCCCCACCAAAGGGTTCCATACAAGCGCAACGGCATGGACAACTAGCGGTCGGTCAATACTTTTCCGGGTAAACTTCCTTTATCCTGTATTTCTCACATATGTATGTCACCATCTCATGCCTACCCCACAATAGTGTAACCATTATGTGCTATGCAGGGGACTTAATGTTGATGGTCGTGGATTTTCATTTAAGGTTAAAATTGTAAAAAACCAGAAAATCATGCGCTGACATCTTGTAAAAGATAAAGCCATTAATAAGTGTTGGATACTCCCTCACTAATTCACCTAGAATGGAGCATGTGGCAACAATCCCATTCTGTGAATACATGAAATTCATCCAGGTTGGAGCATGTAGCAACAATCCCATATACCCTGTGAATTTCTAGCATTAATTAATTAATGCGCAATCAGCCTTGTATTTCCTGTACTCATTATCAGTGCAGCATGATGACTGAGTGTTACTCTTGCAGAGAAACACGAACCTCCAAGAATTATAATGAAACCATGTAAGAAATACCCGTACAGGCTGACTCTCGGTGTGTTATACTAGCCCGATTGAGCCCCTCTCGGTGTGTTATACTAACCCGATTGAGCGTCCGGACTGAGCGCATCAGTCCGGATATGATCACAGTCATCCAAGTCCACAAGCATGATTGGATAACCCAGATCAATTCCATCACCCCTAAGCAGGTATGAAATATCCACTGCCGAACCAACGCGGATCCCGCATGGTCGGCCTCCCCAGAGATTGGCCTAGCTTACCAAACGTCCAAACCAGAACGTATAGGCGGGAAAACTCTAAATTAGGGTTTGCGGCATATTACATGTGTCGCAAAACAATCTCAACCATCCATCTTCGCAGGTATAGATGGAGGGTGTAGATGCAGATTCAAAGGGCCCAGAGCATGTCAACACAATCACTGTGGGCTCGCCTGCATACCTGACCAATCGGTCAGGACCAACCATGGTTGGTTATCCCAATTCGTATACCGAATCAAGCATTGACGCACGACCTTGAAACCCAAAATTAGGGTTTTGAGCATCACGAGCGTCCATCTTCTCCGGCACGAATGGAGGGTCCAAGATCAGATTAAGCAGGTCCGGTCATACCAGCATGACCACCGTAGACCCATCTATCCCCTCACCCGATCGGCCAAGGCATGTCACGCCTGGTCATTCCAAGATGCGCGCCCAAACTAGCGTGGTCGCACCTCCCAAACCGCAAACTGATCTCGACCGCTCAAATTCGCCAGACGATTTGGATGGCTCAGATCACGTTTTCACGGGATATTCAGGTATAGACGTGAACACCAGCCTACCACCTTCACACCAGACCAATCGGCCAAGACCGACTAAGATTGGTTATCTTGGAACGTGCGCCCGAAGTGGGCATGACGCGCGACTCTTGCGGCACTGGTTTTCTGTCACAAATCGATCTCGACCACTCAACTTCACCGGACGAATTGAGTGGCCCAGATCATACTTTCGTGAGGTAATGGGTATAGACGCCTACACCGTCATGTTATTTACACACATGCACGGTCGGCCTTGTAAAAATTATATCCCATGCTTGGTTTCGACCAAGCTGAAGAGTGATGCTTGCGCACCTCTTTAAAAACCCTAATTCATTAACGGTCGCAGATGAGTGTCTCAAAGATCATCTCGTCCATTCAACTTCACCAGCTTGGTTATACAACCCTGGTCAGGAGTTAATCGGTCAAGTAAGGTGTCATGGTAATCACCATCATCACTCTACCACACCAGGATGCAAGATCGCATAAAATACACATGATACTTCACAAGTATCAACTTCCTGAATAACGCAGTTATTCAATTTAGCATTACATGCTACCTTTAGTGGACCCACGATCCACACATTCTAGACATCAATCATGTCACAAACTGGGGGATACATACTGGGGTATTGGTCTCGGGCGGTTTACAGCGTGGCGAGCGTGCAACGTGCCATCACAAGAACGTGTCGGAAGTCATGGACGGTTAAGAGATGACAGGAGAAGTGGGCAAGACTGGTCGTGTAACACCAACACACACCTCCACTACTCCATCACTCCACTTCCTCCACTTCCCACGAGAGACGTGAATAAGGCTCAAATGACTTGTATAAATAGGTTATCCTGCTTATTTTCCAAGACAGGAGAAAAACAGGAGACAAGAGAGGAACAATACAAGTCCACAGAAACCAAGTGTTAATACACAACGTATTCAAACACCCAGAGCTTGCTTGCATTAATCGAAAAACAGGAGACCCGCTCACCTTCTGTTACAAGTCATAAGCAATCCAACACCTTCACAATCTCAACACCTTCTTCGCTTCCTCCCTAAGATCAACCCCATCTCCTTCACTTTGTGACCGAAACAAGTCTGGAACGGCCATTTCTTGGTTTATGCCGGACTTGCACAGATTGATTTTCGAATCTACAAGCACTCACCACGCAGTGCATTTGTTTAGGGTTTAGATTCATTCCTCATCCACACACCCCAAATTACCAAATTCAGCAGGAATAGTTTTCACCCATAAACATCTTGTATCCAAGCTTATGTATTTTGTGCATACTAAGCTTGAGGGGGAGTATAAGAGCAACTGATATAGTTGTGCTCAATATATAGAGGTCCCCTTATCTTGTGTTAGTTTTTCTTTAGCATAAAGTTTGTAACTGTTTAATAGTTGTGACAGCCTGTCTGTGTTAGTCTTGTCTGTATAAAAGGAGTCTGTAATACCTCAGTCTGGATTATTGCAGAACATTATTCAATACATTTTATTTTTTGTTTTTAGATCTGATTATCTTAGAAAAACAACTGAATCAAGAATTTGATCAAGCAAATTGGTATACAACAAGCCACTAACCGGGTCAGTATACGTTATATTCCCTTCGAAAAGCGCATAATCTAAGGAAATCTGATCAGGATTTGCAGACCAAGGGAAATAAGTATAAGCATCAAGAAATCTTATCAGGATTTACATTCCCGTTACATGAACCAAGAATTGAGTGATACTTCATGGAAGGCTGGTTGATCCTTCTAAGTTTCCTATTCGGTTCACTGTCATACTCACCGTAGTAAAGTTGGAAGCCAAGTTCACGTGTAAACCGAAAGCAAAACAGCAAACCAAAACTGACCTTAGCACCAAAAACAGAAGATAGACATGGGTAACTGTTACCATTCAGATGTGAAAGTTGATGTAGGTGCATATCACCAAAGGAAGGATGACGATTAAGATTTTCCCATGGTCGGCATACTTGTCTACACTGCAAGATTGAATCAGTTGGTAAGCGAGAAAGTATTTCCATGAGAATTTTTGAGGGGAGTCTGTTCACCATGCACATTTACATCTCTGAGAGAATTTCACATTTACTCTTTGATTTCAACACGTGCTGGATAGTCGTCATTTTACGACTTCTCTTCTTCTCCATCTTGAATTATCGGTACTCCTAAAAGTGGAAAAGTTTTATGACAAAATTTAATTTAACATGCATAAAAAAAGATAACTAGCTAGTTTTTAAAAGATAAAAATATGGCATGTGCATGGGCCTGATTTTGTCCTGCCCTATAACAGAATATAGATGGATAGGTAGATAAACTTGGAACTGATCTACAAAAAATCTACGAACTACTTAAACATGGCTACATTGTTGCTTCTGCAGAATCATGGCTAACCTTTTTTAAAATCCTGGAGATGTGCTCCATGGCCTTTTTTGACCAAATTAAGGATGAAAGACAATCAGCACGCAGGGTCATAGTTGATAAAATGGGAAATTTCATAACACAAATGGTTTACTTCGACATTCGATATATCGAACATGAATCCGAAAAGCGAATATATCATTTTTATGAGGTATTTATGCATTTCATCTTTTTCCTGTACTTAACCAGTTACATGTTATTTCGTATCATTGTTGTTAACTTTCCTACTGCATCAGCACTTTCTATAATTTTTTTGTAGGAGCAGAATCTCGCAACAGTTATACCTCAGCGAAGCTCTAACTAAAGGAAGGTTGTGAAGATCATCGCAGAGCATTAGAGAAGTAATGTAGAGAGTGACGTCAGCTTAATCATAAGGAAAGTTTAAAGACTCAGCGAAGATTGGGATTACCTTGTGAAGAAGACTCTTGTAAGCTTGCAAGAACATCGCAGATCAGATCCAAAAATAAAGGTTCCTTAGCTGTCATCCACTATGTAATATCCTATATAAAAGACTAAGCAAAGTCGAGAGAAGGAGAGATCTTTTTTTGAGAGTGAGAGGAAAACAAATAGGAGAGAGAAAATCCAGAGCTATTTTGATTTCTTTGTATTCTCATTATTTTTGTAAGAATCATTAAAAAGATAAATAAAACTTTACAAATTTATTATGGAATTTGGTTAGAATAATATACAATCTTTGAGGGGTGTGGTTGTAAAAAATCCTGCAACCACATATTGGCGCTAGAAACAAGGACTTGTTTTAAAGAAGATTTTAAGAAATTGGTGAAGAATTTGTGAAATCGATAAGAGATCATTAAAATTGAAAAGATGGTAAGGAGGAGCATAAGAATTGCAGGAAGGAGGAGAAAGGAAATGGGAGAATCTTCTAGGATGGGAGATAGAAATTAAGGAGAAAAACGAATTCAATTCCCAATTCATCAGACATCTATACAAGATGGAAATGTTGATTACGAAAGAGTCAGTGTACACACATGGAGGATGGACTCAACAGAAGGAATAGAAGAAACATAGTAATTGAGGCGAGTAGAAGGAGGAATAATCCATGGAGAAGAGGGGAATGAAACGCTAGAGACGTTAAGACAGAGGATATTCGAAGAAAGGAGATTAGAAGTAGAAGAACGTGCAAATTTAACACGACAAAATCATGAGTTGAGAATGGAAAACATAATATTACAAAATACAAGGTCGAGAAGTACTACAAAGTCAAATTCAGAATCAAATAGAAGAGAAGCAAGAAGAGATTTGCTTGAAGTAGGTGTTGTTGAGAATATTCAAGGAGACATGCAGAATCCTGGAGACGGGCATCGTGAAGAGAGAGGAATAACTGAAGATCGTTATATTCAACGTGGAGAAAATTATCATATTGAACAAAATGGTAGAGATGAGCAACATCATGGACGAAGTAATCAAGATGATGAAGAAAATCGGGAGGAAGGAAGAAGGATATTGTATGGGAGAGAAGCACAAAGGAATCGACAAACAGTGGAGGATGAGGTTGAGAGGCAAAATGCAGAACAAACATGTATAGCGTGCGAAAGAGAAAGAAGAAGGGCATAAATTTAAGAACAAGAATTTCAGGAGGCTATACATCAGAACAATCATGATAACCGAGAAAGAAGGCGCGAACGAATTCGCAATAGCGATAATATTAATGAAGAAGAAGATAGAACACGAAGAAGGAATGAAATGCGAGAAAGAGAAATAGCAAGGGATGAAAGAGAAGATCGCAGAGAGCGCAGAGGAGAAGATGAAAGACGAAATCATATGCGAATGCATGAAAGAGATGAAAGAGAAGATCACAGAGAACTGCGAGGAGAAGAGAATAAAGAGGAATTACAAAATCTCGCAAGGCAAAGTAGACATGAACGTAGAAGAAGGGAAGCAAGATTAAAGAGACTAATGGACCAAGGTTCAGGCGCAAATGAACAAATTTTGAAAGAATTGGCAGAGATGGGGGGAATGCTCAGTAATAGAAGAGAAGGAGGTAGAATACAATTGGATGAAGCAATAGAAGAAGCTGCGAAGACGCAGTTTACACAAGAAGTACAGTTAAGGGGAATACCGCCAAAATGCAACTTACCTACATTAACCAGTATCTTTGATGGGACCACTTGTGTTGTTCAACATATCAAAACTTACGTGAGATGCATGCTGCAATGGGAGAACCGTGACGATGTGTTGTGCAAATATTTTACATCAAGTTTAACAGGAGAGGCATTAAAATAGTTTTGAAGGATTGCCAAAGGATACCATAGCATCTTTTAGTCAACTACAAACGGTATTTTTAGGAGATTACATAAGTAACAATTCATTGCGTCCTGGTATTGAAGATGTATTTGGATTGAAACAAAGAATTGGTGAAAGTTTGAAGCATTTAACTATGAGGTGGAAGACAATGTGTAGTAACATGGCTGGACGATTGGATGAGAGATACCTTATTTTATCATTTATTAATGCAATGTTCGCAACAAACTTGTTGTATGTTCAAATATTTAGGATCAAGAATACTATCACAATGACTGAGCTGCGAGAGTTCCAAGAGGAATACATTTCTCTTGAGGAGAGACAAAATGAAATGGAGTCGTACCCAGTTGTGAATACAAATTCAACAATTGCGAATGCCAGTTTATTACCCAGATTAACAAACGCAGTGGCGAGTACTTCGCAAGCTTTGCAAAAAGAAATTGAAATTGAAGGCCAACAAAAGTTAGTTGCGATGGGAAGTCGAGATCAAGAAGAATTCGAGAAAGAAATGAGGTTCTATAATCATGGCGGAAACAATAAGATTCAGAGACTTGACCAGCCTCAAGAAACTTATGGGGGATAGAAGAATAACTATCAAAGGGGACCAGGATCTAACAGGGTAGTATGGGAAGAAATGATAATTCCTCCTTTAAATGCTAGTGTGGAAAAGATATGGGAAGCCATAATTTTGATGGAAAATATCCCATCACCTTGGAACATGGGGAATGAGCCACCACTGAAATACAGAACTCATGAATTCTGTTCACATCACCATTTTCATGGACATTCTACAAATGATTGCAGGAATATAAAGAGAATTATCCTTAAGATGATAGACCAAGGCAAGTTGAACCATTTTATGATAAGACAACCGCAGCCCTTACCATTACCACCACCACCAGAAGATCGCAGAGCAAATGCAACGACAAAAGAAGATACATTTTTAATTGAAGTTGGGTCGAAAGCAAAAAAATTATTCTGCAATTCCATTGTACACTCATACAAAACAATATAGGATTTTCATGATAATGTTCTGAGCAGAGTGTTCGCAAGAGATGTTGACGGTAGAGAAATTATGAATATTGCGAAAGTCTCGCCACTAAAAGAATGGCAGAAACAACCTATTTCTTTTACAGCTGAAAAAATTCCCGAAGGAGGAGAAATGCATGATAATCCTTTGGTGGTAAAGTTAGATATCAATCCGAAACCCAAGGAAGATGAAGATGATGAAGCTGAGGATTCATGGGCGATCAACAGAATCTTGATTGATACTAGAAGTTCTGTGGATATTCTATTTTATCATACCTACAGAACTATAGGGGGGGAAAGGATGAAGATTTGATACCATCGACTTATAAGATTTATGGTTTTAATGGTACAGCGAACAAGCCCAAGGGAGAGATTACCATGCGAATTCCTTTGAAGGGATTATCTTCTGAAATTATGTTCTGTGTTGTTGATGTAGAGTCACCATACAACGCGCTGATTGGTTGACCTTGGCTGCATAAGATCCTGGGGAGTAGCCTCAACCTTCCATCAATGCATTAAGTTTCCTCATCCTAATGGTGTTGGAGTCATAAGAGGAGATTGGGTTAAAGGGAGAAAATGTCATGCAATCGACGTAGAAAAATGTGAAGAACTAAAAAGATCAGCTGGAAGCGCAATGTCAGAGAAAAAACAAAGAGGCGAACGATTGATGGTAGACGCAATAGAGCATGAGAGAAAAAAAAAATTCTGCGAAAGCAATAGTTGCTGAAAATGAGAATCGGCGAATATTTTACAAAGGAGAGTTGGTATTACTTTCACAGCCCATTTTTCAGAAGGATAATGAAGGTGAATTTGCGAACAGATGGGAAGGTCCATATACAGTAACAAAGATACTCAAAGAAGGAAAGTATGAGCTAGAAGAAGTGGAAACTGCAATATATAACGAAAAATATCTGCGAAAGTATGGTGCAAGAGATAATAACGACTCAGAACAAGAAGAAAGTAATTTGCAAAATAAGATCATCAATAGTGTGCGAGAACTTAAGGAAGTACAAACACAAGGTGACAAAAATAAGAAGCTCAAAATGTGAAATAAGAATGAAATTGATGAAGTTGGGTAAAGAAGAAAACGAAGTTGAACGCAAAAGATGTATTAAAAAAATATCTTTTATTCAAAAATACCTTATATTTTATGCGTTAATTTCGCAGAAATTATATTTAAAAGAATGAAAAGTGCGATGATTTCGCAGAGAAATTCTTATCGAAACAAATATGCGATAATTTCGCAAGATTTATGAATTTTACAAAGAAAATAAAAGAAAATACAAGAATAAACAAAAAAGATAGAGGCACCCAACTTTGGCGTACACCCTAGTTCGCGAATAAAATTTCGCAAGAGGCAAATGTTAGACCTAAAGTGCTTCATCAAAGGGGAGACCTATTACATGGCTCAGGGAAAGGTTACACCGCCCCGGAACCTGGGTCATGGAGACTTGGGGTTTTTAAACCCATCCAGGAGAGGCGCCTTGGATTCTCAGCTTAAGCTTATGACTTAGGTTGGGCTACTAAGGTACGAAGGTCTCTCCTAAGGAGTGCAGCACTCGATCAAGGCGCCGAGGTACACGGTTGAGCCAAGAGTGCCTAGGGCATTTGAAGCGTCTCGGCAAGTCTTGGCTAAGATGCACTCGGCCCGAAGAAAACTCCACTTAGGGTGCGATCTTGTAACCATGAGCCATATCGGCGAAGGGATAAAAGGCCGCGAAAAAAACTGGTTGTTGTAAAGAGAACCGGATGGGAGGAGCCAAACTTGTATGGTAGAGGTACGCCTCCTTGAAGGGGCAACCAGGGAGATGATAAGGGCGGCACCCTCCATTAGGGAGCTGATAAGTGTCTAAAGACGCAAATGTCATGAGGCTTTTTAGTCATGGGAGTATTAAGGCTTGTCATATTTATGCAACGATCCTGTAGAGGTAAAAATAATAGAAGAAGATAAGATGAGATCAATGGGTCGATGCACGAAAGTGTAAAGACGTCCTGCGATTTCATCGCAAGACGGCAATTTCATGGGGCTTTACGTTTGCAAGAATACTTAGGCCTGTCATATTGTCGCATGAAAAATATCCTGCTGAGGCAAAGATACAAGAAAATGATATGACAATATCAATGGTTCAATACATGAAAACATAAAGACGCCCTGCGATTTTGTCGTAAATATAAAGAGTGGCAAAATAAGACCTTTACTTAGGAAGGCAAAATAAGACCACACAAGAGAATAATGTTAAATGAAATTTTGGAAAATCTCAAGATACAAATAACAGCGAACTCATTATAGCGAGATTTCGCAGAGGAATACAAGAAAAATACAAATAAGACAGCGAAAATGACGCATAGAATCTTCACAGAATCTTGTGAACCATTGCGGTATAATCAATCTTTCATTTGTAAACAAATAACAGAGGCGAGTATGGGAATGCTTAACAGAGACAAATGTTATTTGCTTCCAACTGATAGATTGATGCACATATATCGATTATACTTTAATTACTAATCTTTGATTGTTGTTGCGAACAAGGATTGCTTTTCTAATATATACAGGTAAAGTCAAAAGAAAATAGCTTATATTAAGGGATTTTGGAAAATGAAGCAGATCACATTAACAGATTTACACAGAAAGCAAAGAATAAAAGATGTACAGGTGTCACAAAAATACGAAAAGTTAGTAAGGAAAAGGACAATTATTTTTTGATTGATTCTTCTTCTTCCTCATCAACATGTTCTTCAACTTCTTCTTCTTCTTCTTCACTATCATCGCTATCTGAAATCTCTGGAAGTGACACGTTCGAAGGAATTTCATCTAAGAGGCAGGGATACATAGAATGAGAAATGCGGTTATCATCGCAGACCTTTATGATAGTTTGATTGCGAAAATTAAGAGTGTCATTCTGAAAGTTGGTAATAGTGAGCTTCAATTGATTCTTGAGCCGATGGCATTTATCATTGCGAGTAGATAAACTTTCTGCGAGCTCCATCTTTTCTGCTTCCAATTCTTCAATCCTTTTACAAAAGTTCTTCTCAGTCTCTGCGAATAAAACAATAACATATCAATAACTCAATAACAGTATATGAGAAAAGAATAACCAGTAAGAAAGTAAAGTTAATAACCTTCTCTGTTAGAGATCATATCTTTGATCAAGGATGAATGGTCAGCTTGGAGACTAACGTTTACACCTAAATTATTTCTGGCATCATCTAAGATTTTCGCAGCCCAATCGAATTCATCATCATTAGTGATAAGAAGACGAGAACGAATTTGGTTTTCTCTTTCGACAAAGATGGCATTCTTATGGTTAACTTCATCTCGTTCAAGCTGGATTTCGAGAAGGGTTTTGTGAAATTTTTCTAAATCTTGAGCACCTTGACTAGCGATGCGATCTTTATCATCTATAAGATCACTTATTTTAACTCTTAACTTGCTAATTTTTTCTTTGGAGTCAAGATAGCGTTGTTTCAAATCGTGAGCTAATTTCAAACTGCTTCTATGGTCAATTTCTAAGAGATGGAATTTGGATCTGAGTTCGTTTAAGGAAAGAGAATTTGTTTTATCATTAGTATAACTGTTTAAAGAAACATTAAGACGTTCGAGAAGGGTATCATCATCCATAGTATGGGGAAAGGTGCGAAGAAAGGTGGCTTCATCAGAAAGACCGTAAATGTCTGCAAAAATGATTAATCAAATAAGGGAAGACTATGGTAAAAGGATTAGAGAAGAAGAAAAAACATTACTTACCATAAAATTGGTCGTTCGCCTGTTGAAGGCTGGATAGTTTATTTTGTTGAGTGGAGGAATCTACTTCTGATTGCTTGTTCTTCTTGCGAAGTTCAGCAATCTCAACTTCTAATTCTTCGTTCTTGCTGCGAGATTCCTCTACCATCTTATTAAGCTTCGAATTCTTCTTTTCAAAGGTTTCACATTTTCTAACTAAGTCAGAGGCAACAGCATAAGAAGCCTTTCCAGCCTGCGAAATAATAAAAAGAAAAATCAAAATAAGGTATAAATTTTGAATTATAATTAACAATGAGTTAGAAAAATGAAGATTCACCAAAATAAGGTATAAATTAGAAACACCATGAAGAGATGCATTATCATCTAAAAGAGTAGCATCACAGATGTTCGCAAGTGCCCGACAAGTGTTGGTTAAATGAATGTTGCCTATCCCTTGTAGAGAATCCGAGAATATGCCAGCCAATTGCGCCATAAATAAGACATAAAGGCAACAATATTGTCATAATAATGGAAGAAAGTATTTCTTAATTCATCCGTGATCGCACGCAATGCTACTAAGACGCTTGCTTTCCGAGATTTATTGTAATATTTTTTCAGCTTCGCAATCTAAAAATTTCGCAAGATGAGAAAATAATGGAATAAGAATAAATGGAGAGTCATGTACTGGGTGAAGTTTGGAAGCATACCTCTGCCTTCTTTTCGGGCCACCTAAATACCCATGGTTGATATGCAGCGAGATTCTCAGGTAGTACATTAGAACCAGAAATATAAGGCCCCTTCAAAGTTAATGGGTAGACGCACCATTTTTCACCTTTTGATTGGCGAGGAGTTTTGTTGGTGCCAGAGTGACAATCAATATCTTGCATTAGTATTATTTCGCTGGAAATATTTTCTTTCTTCTTCAAGCGAACGCCCCAGCGGGTGTTCTCTTTCTTCATAGTAATTACTTCGTAATTTTCGAAGAAACTTTCCACGGTATATTTCTCATTAATAATCTCTAAGTCAGCGAATGTAGGATCTCTAAGGTTTGATGGATAAAGAGATCCCAAACCTGCACCACGATGGGTAAATTCTAGTATAAGTCGGATGGAGTCTCCACAAAACTAGTAGATGGCTCGCGAAAATTTCGCATGGCAAAGGATCTCGTAAAACAATGGGAAATTAGGATTATAAAGAGGTATGGGAAGACCAGCAAGGAGTTGGCCGAGCGAGACTATAATCTCCTCATTGCTACACTGATAATCAGAAAATAGTTTAGCAGAAAGAACATATTTAGGGTCATAATCGGGAATGGTAGACAATGTAAAGCCTTTCTCTTTAAAGTCTTTTTGAATTTCTTCAAATTCACTACCATATTTGCGACCACTTGGAGGCATTTTTGAGTATGGCAATGGATAAAAGGAAAATGATCTAAAAGGAGAAGAAATTAAAAAAAAAAATTGTAGCAGAAGCGGAACTTGCAGAAGAACGATGAAGAAAAGTTGCAGAGAAAATAAAAGGGAGAGTAAAAAGAAAACAAAAGAAGACGGAGAAGGATATATATAGAGGGAAGGAAATCTCGGGAAAATAAACTCATTAATGCGAAGAGATGACATGAATGGTTAAGAAATGACGGTTAATAAAGACGTGTCGAGAAATGAATGGCAAAAGAAACACGTATTATTCATTTTGCGGAGATCACGGAAGGTTGTCGGTTGAGAAAGATAGGAAAAAATGAGCGGTTGCGGCATTTAGAGTTAGAAATTCTCATATCATTCACAGAGAAGACATGAGAAGAGGCAAGATGTAGGAGCAGAATCTCGCAACAGTTATACCTCAGCGAAGCTCTAACTAAAGGAAGATTGCGAAGATCATCGCAGAGCATTAGAGAAGTGATGTAGCGAGTGACGTCAGCTTAATCATAAGGAAAGTTTGAAGACTCAGCGAAGATTGGGATTACCTTGCGAAGAAGACTCTTATAAGCTTGCGAGAACATCGCAGATCAGATCCGAAAATAAAGGCTGCTTAGCTGTCATCCACTATGTAATATCCTATAATATAATATAAAAGACTAAGCAAAGTCGAGAGAAGGAGAGATCTTTTTTTGAGAGTGAGAGGAAAACAAATTGAAGAGAAAAAGTCTAGAGCTATTTTGATTTCTTTGTATTCTCATTATTTTTGTAAGAATCATTAAAAAGATAAATAAAACTTTACAAATTTATCATGGAATTTGGTTAGAATAATATACAATCTTTGAGGGGTGTGGTTGTAAGAAATCCTGCAACCACATTTCTATATGACTATATTTGTGACATTAACATTAGACAACAATCAACAACAGCGATATGAAATGAAACAATAAGAAAATGAAATGAAGCAGCACATACCCTTACTCCGATACCCCACCATCTCACTCAAATTCATGCCCTCAACTATACAACTAATTGAGTCAAAAAAATCTATTTTTCCTAACTACCTCAGATATCATTATGTTAAAACATACTAAAAGAGCCTAGCATTTTTAGGGGCCACTCAAAAGGAATTAGGGGCCAACAATAAGATAAAAAAGGGTCACCCAAACCTAAATTGTGTGCACCCCTTATCCCACATATTTCGTAATGACAAAATTGCCCTTCAATAATCGGGAGGTAACTATACATTCGGTAGTTTGAGTAGGATTCGGGTGATAAAAACAAAATTGAGGAACTTTTTTTCATTTTTTTTTTCTCTTCAGACTTTGGTACAACCATAATCGGTAGTAAAGTGTGTTACTTTAACTTCCGAATGTATATTTGGCCCCAAAATGAGTTTTTGCCAAAATCCATCAATTTTCGAATTTTGGTACTGCCATAATCGGTAGTAAATTGTGTTACTTTAAACTCCGAATATATTCAATTTTCGAATTTTAGTACACCATAATCGGTAGTAAATTTAACTTTCGAATGTATATTGGCCCCAAAATGAGATTTTGCCAAAATCCTTTAATTTTCGAACTTTGGTACCACCATAACCGGTAGTAAAGTGTGTTACTTTAACTTCCGAATGTATATTGGCCCAAAATGAGTTTTTGCCAAAATCATTCAATTTTTGAATTTCGGTACTGTCATAATCGGTAGTAAATTGTGTTACTTTAAACTCCGAATATATTCAATTTTCGAATTTTAGTATACCATAATCGGTAGTAAATTTAACTTTCGAATGTATATTGGCCCCAAAATGAGATTTTGCCAAAATCCTTTAATTTTCGAACTTTGGTACCACCATAACCGGTAGTAAAGTGTGTTACTTTAACTTCCGAATGTATATTGGCCCCAAAATGAGTTTTTGCCAAAATCCTTCAATTTTTGAATTTCGGTACTGTCATAATCGATAGTAAATTGTGTTACTTTAAACTCCGAATATATTCAATTTTTGAATTTTAGTACTGCCATAATCGGCAGTAAATTTAACTTCCGAATGTATATTGGCCCAAAATGAGTTTTTGCCAAAATCCTTCAATGTTCAAATTTTGGTACTGCCATAATCGGTAGTAAATTATGTACACTATATACTGATTGAGTTTAATTTTAGTAAAGAAAATTTGAAGCAGTAGCAGGAATATAATCGGTAGATAACAAACAATTTACCTACCGATTATGGTTGATGTTCTTCAGAAAAAGAACATCAACCATAATCGGTAGATAACAATAAATTTACCTACCGATTATGGTTGATGTTCTTCATTGCTAAAGAGCATCAACTATAATCGGTAGATAAATTGATTGTTATCTACCGATTATGTTCCTGCTACTGCAAATCTTAGAAAAATTTTCGATCAAATTTTTTATTTCAAGCAATAAAATTATAATTTTGGATCACAACTACTATCGCTTTATCTTTTTTGTTTGTTTAACTCGTTCTTTTTTTTTTTTTTTTGATGTTCTAAGTTTCAACTTTATGGTTAATGAATTTTGGGTTTTAATTTTAAAAAATCAATCATAAAATTTATTTGATCAACGATCTTGGGTTTCAATCAAAATTAAAATGATGAAAAAAAAATCAATGGTAGAAATGAGAAGAAGAAGATGAATGATATGGTTATGAAAGTAAAGGATATAGGTTTAGATTTAGTATAAAGGTGAAGGATAATATAGACAATTTCTGTTTTTAAGACACCCCTTAACTTCCTTCAATGGATGAGAATAAAAAGATGGCCCCTAATTCCTTTTAAGTGGCCCCTAAAAACACTAGGTAAAAGAGAACTACATCTAGATGAGTAATTTTATCAAACAAGGATAGTGCGGTCTAAGAATAGCAAAAATACCCAAACCAATTCATATTAAAGGGTACATTATTTATATGTCCCTACTTTTGACACCCAATAAATATATCCTTATATAACAATAAATATGTCCCTATTTTTTAATAACCTTATTCATTTAAAATTAGATTACCTTAATACCCTCACACATATAATATTTTTCTTTATTTCAAAATGGAACAAATTTCTTCCTCTACCACTTCACCACCACAACTAGCACCACCACCAACAACATTCTACCATTCCACCACCACCGTTCAACAACCACCACCTACCAACCGCCGCCACCACTCCTTCACCACAACCATTACACCACCACCCGTCCTCCACCACCACTAGTCCGTCGCCGTCACCACCACTAGTCCGCCGCCGCCACCACCACTGGTTCATATATTTTTGTATCAACAACAGTAGTTGATCCAAAAAAAAAAATAGAACCAACAGTAGAAGTTGATCCAATTTAGGGGATCAACAATGGTAGTTGATCCAAAAAAAAAGGATCAACAGTAGAAGTTGATCCAATTTAGGGGATCAACAATGGTAGTTGATCCACTAAATTGAATCAACAATGAAAGTTGATCCATGTAAATGGAGTGAACTTGGCGTGAGTCGAACACGCATCATCTTACATGGAGTCAGTCATGCTACCATTGCACCACAAGTTCAACATTGGAAGAAAATTACATGATTTAAACTACAAGCATGATTATACGTATCCAAGGAAATATTGTCAACAACAGGGGTTGAAAGGATCAACAACAGTAGTTGATCCCATAAAAAATTAGATCAACAACAGGAGTTGATCCCATAAATGGATCAATAACCGTAGTTGATCCCATAAAAAAATTGGGTCAACAATAGGAGTTGATCCCTTAAATAGTTGATATCATGCATTGTTGGTGATTTATCAACATATATAATTCCAATATCATAAAATACAAGAGTTCATCCAGATTGTAGCCATGATTCATTAAAATACACTGTTTATACAAACAAAATAATGCTACAGTTTGAGAATCCTTACCTGTTAAGACTACCAGGAGCCTTTGAAGCTGTTGTTTCCGTTGTGTCCATAGCTGCAATGAATCATATATATATGCACCAAAATCAAATTGAAAAACCTATAACGAAGGAGCATCATATTTCTACGATGAATTAATAATCTCAAGTTGATTTTCAATACAAATATACACCAAAATCATGCCGAAAAATCTCCAAAATCAGAATATTTTAGTTTTTAATTTGATTTTGATTTCAAATCTCTAAAATCAAAAGTATAAAACCAACAAGATTGATAAATCTTTTAGAAATTAACTAAAATCCGGCTCAAGATTTAGTTATTAATTAAGCTTCTACAAAATTTCAAATCTTCAATTCAAAGTCACCACAAAATCGAAACCTAAAATCAAATCTCCCGAATTAAAAAATGCTAACCTGACCATCGAAATCACTATTACAAATAAGGAGTATAAGAAGAAGAAGAATATAACATGTTGATGATGATTATCAAACTTGATTTCTGCATCTGAGATTTATTTCCGACGAAGAAAATATTTCTTTGTAATTCTAAATATTGTTGATAGTGGAGATAGAGATGGTTGTGGTGGTTGCAGTGGTGTGTCAAAAGATGGTGGTGGTGGTAGCAAAGATGGGGATGGCGATGGTGGTGGTGGTGGGAAGGTGACGGTAATGGCGGGTGGGGTGGTGGTGATGGCGAAGAAAGAAGAAGTAAAAATACATTGTTTTCTTTCGGATCTAGAAAATAAAGTGAACATTAAAGTCTCAAAAGGGTATTAAAGGAAAGTATAATTAATTGAATTTCCTTATTTTTAGATTAGGGATATTAATATAGTGGACAAAGATATTTGTGAAGGCCCATCAGAAGGAGGGATAATTATACAATTTCCACCCTATTGTATAATTATCCCTCCTTTAGCAAATTGGAAGGATCTTCTGATGAATCCAGAGACCCTTTCGATTCAAATTTCAAATAGAAGATTGAATAGCATATCCCATGAAGCAGTATCCATTATTAGGAAACAAAAACTTTAAAAAGAAAAATCAATGGAGCGGCACGTACCCTTGATTGGATCAGTTCTTCACGCTTGGTTTTCCTTTGTTTTTCTCCTTTGAAAAGATATATTATTATAAGGGAAAGTATCATGTCTAGATGAATTCTCATTTTGGCGGGTTTATTTACCTCCAAAATTCTTAACTTAATTTTCATTTTGGCGGGTCATTTATCTGTTTCTCCCGGGAAATTATAGTGAAAGGGAAAATATTTTGAACTCGCGGTGCTAGTTAAAAAATGAATTAGCTGTCTCGTAGCCATCCGATTACTAAGATATGACATCGCTAACTGTGAATTTAACTATAGTTAGATACCCACATTTAGAGCAAAGTTAAGCCGCCGTATCTTTACTAAATACTCCCTCAGTTCGTTTTTATTTGTCCTAATTTCTACTTTGGTATGTCCATTTTTATCTGTCCGCTCTGTTTATAGACATATTTTTCCCTTAAACTATTGTCATTCCTTTTTTTAAATATAAACATTTATGAATAGTTATAAAATTCCTAATAAACTTCTACTTATTTTAACACTAATAATTTAGTTTTGGTAATAATATAACATTAAATAAGCTAGTCAAGGGCTAGTCATGACAATTTATAGGATTTCCTTAATATATTGACTTAGTCAAAGTGGACTCGTAATTTAGGACGGAGGGAGTACTTATTTTTGGCTTAGAGGGATCTTTCATACTCCTTATTCATTTTGGAAAACTTAGAATCTTGTTCTAAAAACTTAAATAAGAACAAATTCGTTGACATGTGTGTTTGCTAATATGGATGGAGATGTTGAACAAGTGTCTCCATTGGGTTCAGAAGTACAAAAAATATTTCCCTTTAAATTTCCTTTCAGTACTGTCATAGATGGAAGAAGTACCCCCCACGCTTGTTTTAGATGTCGTTGATGACCATGAATCACTCTCACTTGGAGTCTCAGTGCCAACTCCATCAAATGGCATTACAATCTTAAGCAGCTCAGTTGTTCAACAAAAATTCTAATAGCAAATGGGAGATTCTACCTAGCCATCGATACTTTGCGTCCACAATTAAAATAAACTTGACATGTATAGTAAGTAACTACTTCTAGGAACCAACTACATATATGATTGAAGGTGGAGCAGCATAAATGTTGGATTAAACGAGGTAAAGTATAGTTGCAGGAAATCCTACAACCACACCCTTAATAAAATCTAGAGAATAATCTAAGTTAACTTCATGAGAATCACAAGAACATTCATTAAGATCTTCAAATTGGATACAAAGTAATAAGAAAACCCTAACTTGGGAAGCAAATAATCTTTCTCTCTCCTAAATATCTTGTCTAGACTCTCAAAAAAGCTCTCCCTTAATACAAGGTCGCTCGGCTCCTTATATAGGAGTTTACATAGTGGAGGACAGCTAATAAAGCCCCTATTTTCGGATCTGGCGTGCGTCATTAACGCACTCTTACATTGACTCTTCTCGCACATATTCTACAACATCGCATGGCTCTTTACACTTTTCTCGTGATTAAGCCGACGTCATGTGATGCATCACTCTGGATAAGTTGTGCGCGGTTGTCTTCGCTCAGTCTTGATAATCATTACTTCGCATACTTGATTGGTGTGCGGTATTTTGTATGTACATAAAGAATTTCATGTACTGGATAATTTATTGTGTCTTTTTATTTCTCCTGCAATTCGTTTGTTGATGTAATGATATAGTGTACTGGATAATCCATACTAGCCAGTAGCTAGTATGGATTCATGAAGTATTGTGTATAGTGTAGAAAGAACTTGTTTGCATATTTATAAAATTTGCATGCTAAATCCAAGTTTCTGTTCAACACTTTATTAACTTGCTTGGTTAGTAACACTTGCTCATTATTATATTTTTGGTGTCACTAGCTTGAATATCTTGAAGATGTGGATTTGAACGCAACAACACTTCGATAGAACTAACAGGAACTTACTTCATTCAAGTGTGTGTTTACTTGGATTCGACATTTCTAGTCTTTCAGTTGGACAGGTCTCTGAATTGAGAATTAAGCAAAATAAATTTAGTTTTAACAATAGTATTTTACATCATTCACTGGAGATTGTTATGTTTTGGGAATTATACTCTATCTATTATGCTCTATCTACTTATTGATTTATGTAGCAACAATCTGACACAAAGTCTTAAACTCCCATCCACGTTATTTGAATTAATCCCACCAGCACTTAATCACTAAGAATTCGAATGCACAAAACAGAAAATTGAGATGCAGCAGCTAACTTCGACCTGTTAAAGTAGTTTCTAACTTGTCACCAGAGTTGAAGAAGAGATTCAGAGGTATCTAATAAGTTAGCGTGAGCAAAAAAAAAAAAAAACAGAAAAAGTGAATATATAGAAAATCAGCATAAAATACGGTAGTTACAGTAAATACGGGTATCTAACTGTAGTTAACTATGATATTAGATCTTAGTAATCCGATGGCTATGGGGCTGCGAATTCATTTTTGAACTCGCACTGCGTGTTCAAATTCTTTTCCGAGTGAAAAGGGCACCACCTGTGTATATGGACATCCCGGAGGGCACCGGTCCAGAGAACATGCATATGGTCCTTAACGTTGACTGGATATGCGAAACCCACAAGTTTGTGATATTGGATGAGAATGGGAAGTAACCTTATATCTAGATAGAATTTACTTGAGCTGCAACTTGCTCGATTTCAGATATCATTGCGTCACTCCCACCCACACATACACCTTGAATGCCATGGGCGATGAGAGATAGATTTCCTAATTTGATTGGGGGCCAAAACTTTTAATTGGGGGCCTTGCACTAGTAGACAAAAAAGGTCACCCAATCATAATTTGGGTCACCCCTTAAAAAAATATTTTCTAAATGGCTAAAATTCCCTAAGTGATTAGTATTAAGAATTAATGAAGTTGATTAGTGTGATAATTGAGTTTACATAAAAATCAGATTTGGGATTTTTTTTTTTGAGTTTTTATGTTTTGAGAAGAAGAAGAGGAGTTTTGAGAGGAAAAACTAGGGTTTTTAGAAATGAGTGATTCAAGTGGAGGGAAAGAGGTTTTCGAAGGTTCAAACAACAACCATGATTGTGTTGATGGTAGGATTGTATCAACTAATCCTATGGATTGGATGTTTGATGAAGAGATGTTAATGGAGGAAGCCATGAAAAATGGTGGAAATGAAGATCCTACTGCTCAAAATGAAGGAACCAATCCTCAAAATGAAGAACCCGAAGCTCAAAACAATCAGATAAACTTCATATACTCTTCAAATTTTCTGAATGGTGCTCCAAGTGGTCGATTCATGGTCACTATGGAACTACTCAGAGTGAGGGTCGTTATAGTCGGGTGTTGTATACGCCAACGACCCTAAAGAGTCGTCATCTTTGTTGACACACATGGCGACGACTCTAACCTGCAACTTTTAATGGTGATGAAAAATCGTCAAGGTGGTGTGTTAAACCATGACAACTGTTTATATTGTTCACCTAGAGTCGTTAGTTGATTCGTTTAATACCCAAACGACTCTCCAATCCAAACTCTCTGTATAAAAAGGCAAGTTTTTGTGTGTTTGAGTCGTCATAGGGATATTCTAATATACTGACGACCCTAACCAACCATTTATAATGTTCAACTAGAGTCGTTAACCAATAACAAAGGGTCGTCAAAACAGGGTCGTCATTTTCAACCTAATACGGTAACGACTCTATTCTAGGGCAAAAAATGTTGAAGTAGCGGAATTAGGGTCGTCATCTTCATCCTAATACACTAACGATTTTTCATAGAATGCATGCAAATGAAAAGTCGTTAGGGGTTTTCATTTCGATACTAACGACTCTTACACTGAAATTTCGATACTAACGAATACAAGGTGGGTTTAAGTTCATATACCTTCTAATTGGAGCCATAGCTTTCTTGGGTTTTGATTTTTGGCGGCGATTACGCGGTGAATCGGTTGAAGAAAAAAAAAATCTTCAAAATAGTCGTTAATGGTGGTGGTGGAGAAGAGAACGGGGAGGAGAGGAAGATGAAGAAGAGAAGCCTAATTAAGGTTTCTAATTAAGGTTAACTGATTTTTAATGTTTAGTTTTAGGTAAGGGTAAAACAGTCTTTTCAATATCGGATTAATACGCCCTCAAAAAATTGGGGTGCAAATAAAAAATTATGGCCCCTAATTAAAATGTTTGGCCCAAATCAAATTAGGATAGATTTTTTCGCATGGAAATTAGTCGTCTGTGAGTCTCCCTCTGATTTTTCTTCCGAGTACTAACCAACGAGAACAACACGCTAAGACCGACAAAATTAATGACAAAGCCAGCTGGTTGTCCTTTCCTGTATAATATAAGTTTGGAAGCTTTGGAAACCCATCTCTAAGTAACTTGGGAATGTGATTTCTGTTCTCAGTTATTCATCATAACTCAATCTCTGTAAGATAAATTTGTTTCCCCAACTTCCGAAAGCAATCAAACCCTTTGTGCATTAAGAATCTTTTTTTCCGTCTCCAATGAGGTCTCACCTAGGTGCGTTGGTTTTTTGTAATTGGTCTTATTTGGAGCTTTTCCAACTCTGTTAATAACTGTGTTCAAGGGAATTGTCTGGATGATCAGAGAGCTTTGCTAATCCAGTTCATACAGAGTATTTCTTTTTATCCAGGTTATTTGGGTTATTCACCAAAGCGTAGTTCTTGGAATCGAAACACCGATTGTTGTTCTTCTTGGGATGGTATCGAATGTGATAAAGCTGGTCATGTTATCAGTTTGGACCTTAGTAATGAATCGATATATGGCGAACTAAATAAGTCTAGCAGTCTATTCAAACTTGAGTACCTTGTGAAATTGAATTTGGCTTGCAATCTCTTCGACCATAACTCCCTATTCCCATTCGGGCAGGAAGGGGGGAAATGGAATTATGCACCATTTCCATCTGGGTTCGACCAACTTAATAACCTGAAATACCTAAATCTGTCTAATATGGGCCTTGGCGGGCAAATTCCGATTCAAGTATGACAAGGTTGGTTACATTAGATCTATCTAGCATAGATCGCTATGTGTCTCTCGAACTCAGTGATCCAGATCTCGAGACTCTTACTCGCAATTTAACAGAATTGACGGAACTCTTGTTAGATGGTGTAATTTTATCCGGACAAGCAAAAAGGTGGGGTCGCACATTATCCTCTTGTCTCCCTAAATTGCAACTATTGAGTTTGTCTTACTGTGGAGTTTCAGGGCCTCTTGATTCATCTCTCTTGAAGCTCCGATCCCTCTCGGTACTTCACCACGACTTCAACGACATCTCCACTCAAGTACTAAAGTTGTTAGGTAAATTCCACAACTTGACTTCCTTACATCTAAGTAACTGTGGGTTGTATGGAAAATTCCCAGAAAGGATTCTTCAGTTACCAAAGCTTCAAAGTTTAGACTTGTCGGGAAATGATCGTCTTCAAGGGTTTTTACCAGAATTTTCCAAGAATGGACTCCTTGATGAGTTGGTGTTGGGGGATACGAATTTCACAGGCCAACTACCAAATTCAATTGGTAATCTTAGATTCTTATCCCGCTTAGGTCTCGGCAACTGCCGGTTCAATGGATCAATTCCTACTTCATTTTCAAAGCTCAACCAAGTTGAATATTTAGACCTTTCAAATAACAGTTTCACTGGTTCAATCATATCAATCAATTCATTTGAAAAGCTCATATACGTAGACCTTTCTCATAATCATTTGACAGGTCCAATCCCTTCCGAATGGAACAAGCGTCTGAAATTAGCCCATTTGGACTTGGCGAACAACTTACTCAATGGAACAATACCAATGGATTTACTCACCCTACATTCACTGAAAGAGTTGCAACTTTCCATGAATCAGTTCACTGGTCAATTAGGTGAGTTCTATAATGGATCTTCTTCACAGTTGGAGAACCTTGATCTGAGTAACAATCAATTGCAAGGACTCATTCCTATGTCAATATTCGAAAAGCCCAAATATCTTATATTTTCTTCAAATAACTTCAGTGGCGTAACAGATTCAAATTTGGTAACAAATCTCAGCACCCTTTCCATTTCAGGTAACCAATTTACGGAAATCCCTATTTTCTTGAAATATCAACCTCAACTATCCCTCCTAGACCTCTCAAACAATCAAATCCATGGGAAAATACCCAATTGGATTTGGAAAATTGGCAACGGGGGTCTTAACTTCCTAAATCTTTCTCAAAACTTCTTGGAAGATCCTGACCAACCATGGCCACTGAATAGTTTTGAGTCAATGGATGTGCTCGACCTCCACTCCAACAAGCTTCAAGGAAATAACCCAATCATACCATCATCGTATGTTATTACTGTCTTGGATTACTCATTCAATAATCTCACTACCATGATCCTAAATATTTCATCTCTCCCACATATTTCAGACTTTTTAGTATTATCTTTTTCCAATAATCAAATTAGTGGAGATATTTCTACGTGGGTATGTGGAGCTCAGAATCTTGATGCGCTCGATCTGTCGTATAACAATTTTAGTGGACCAATACCTTCATGTTTAGGATCAGTATCCCCCCTCCAAGTTCTAAATCTCAGAGGAAACAACTTCCGAGGAACTATACCCGAGACACTATTTCCACAAGGATGTAGTCTGATGACACTCGTCCTCAGCAACAACAAATTAAAAGGGCGTTTACCAAAATCTATTGCCAACTGTACTGAATTGGATGTTATAGATGTTGGGAACAATCAATTAACTGATACTTTCCCTTCCTGGCTGCTTAGTATGCCACAGTTGCGTGTGCTGGTGTTGGGTCAAACAACTTTTATGGTGCATGGGGGGGAGCTGATGTATTGTGGATGTCCCATATCGATATTGAAGCACCATTTATAGTCCATCCTAGAATTACTTTGAATATGCCAAGTATGCCCATGGTTCTAGTATAAATTAGAACACATAAGGCTAAAAGAATTTAATTTTTGAGTTTTAGAACATTTGTGTGAAGAATGAGAGGTTCTCTTCTTTCAAACCTAATTGTTATCTCTACAGGGGGAATTAGATTATCTAATTCTAGAGTATCAACTAGATGCCTCTCATAATCTTATAGTTTCCAATTTAATTGGGTAGAAATTGTAAGTTATTTGAGAAGAATCTCCATTATTAGGTTCTTCCTTTATTCAAAGGGTAGAAGAAACTAAATTGGTTGATTATTTATCCATTTCAAGTTATCAATTTCAATTTATTTTCATTGTAAGTTCTTCCGCTTCTCATCATTTGGTATCAAGAGCTTTGGTTTGATTCTCAAGGGAAAAGGTGTAATTGGTGAAGATATTTTTTTTTTTGAGGTGAACACTACTAATCTCTTTCTCAAGTATTTTTGGGTTGATTGATATGTTCTTTGATAGTGTTTTCAAATTGGGTTGTTGAATCTTATATTGATTTCACCATGGTTTACAAAAGAGGAGTTAATTTGGGTAGGATTCATTCAAATGATGTGTTAATGAATATTGTACATGAAGTGTTTGATGATATGTATCTAAGAATGGGAGAAATTTGTGAAGAATATTATTGGAAACTTGTAAGTCTCCATAACCAAGAAAGGAATCTACCTAATGATTGTGATGATGTAAGTGAACTAGATGTATCAATTTTGGTTGATGGATATGAGGATGAACAAATTGCCCACAAGAAGTTTGATGAAATGTCTCCACCAAAATTTGATAGTTATTTGAGTCATGGGGAAAGTGAAATAGTGGGTAATCTTCCAATCTATCAAGATGGCATGAATGTGGATCAAATCTTTAATTATTTCACTACTATGGAGCAAGTTCTATCACGTAAGAACCAAGAGAAAGAAGAATACAATCCTTTGTGTTCAATTTTTGATGGGGTAATTAATGGTAGTGAAGTAAAAGATTTTGGTGTACCAAGGTATGATATTGAATTGGAAAATGCTATGTTAGAAGCATCTCGAGAAAAAATTCAAATATGTGAACCGACTACCTAAGCAAGCCTTCACTCAAGATACAACAAAATGGGGAGGCAATATATATGAATCCAATTTGGGCTTTCATTGAAGATAAGTTTCATGGTTGTAGTCTTCGTGTAAGGTTGAGAGAAATGCTTGGTGTTTCTTTACTACTTGGGGATGCTCTTAACTATGACCGAAGATGCTACATTTGGTGAGTAACTACAATGGAAGGTGTAGAGGTAGAATTGTATTCAAACAAGGAAGAAGTTCAAGCACTAATGGAGAATATGCTTTGGAGAATTCGTGGGCCTAATTTGTTCAAACAAGGGGAGGATGATGTATTTACAAACGAAGAAATACTTGGTGTGTCATTACTACTTGGGGATGCTCTCCACGATGACCACAAAATGCTACATTTGGTGAGTAACCACAATGGAAGGTGTCGAGGTAGAATTGTCTTCAAACAAGGAAGAAGTTCAAGCAAAAATGGAGAATACGCTTTGAAGAATTCGAGGGACGAATTTGTTTAAAGAAGGGGAGGATGATGTATTGTGGATGTCCCATATCGATATTGAAGCACCATTTATAGTCCATCCTAGAATTACTTTGAATATGCCAAGTATGCCCATGGTTCTAGTATAAATTAGAACACATAAGGCTAAAAGAATTTAATTTTTGAGTTTTAGAACATTTGTGTGAAGAATGAGAGGTTCTCTTCTTTCAAACCTAATTGTTATCTCTAGGGGGAATTAGATTATCTAATTACAGAGTATCAACTAGATGCCTCTCATAATCTTATAGTTTCCAATTTAATTGGGTAGAAATTGTAAGTTATTTGAGAAGAATCTCCATTATTAGGTTCTTCCTTTATTCAAAAGGTAGAAGAAACTAAATTGGTTGATTATTTATCCATTTCAAGTTATCAATTTCAATTTATTTTCATTGTAAGCTTCCGCTTCTCATCATAGCTCAGTGTAATTCTTCAATGTTACAGATTTTCGACATTTCATCTAATGAATTTTCAGGTATTCTACCCAGAGATTGTTTTTCAAGTTGGAATGCCATGATGGTAAACAAAGAAGAAAGAAAATGGAACCACAAAGATCAAATATTACAGGATCAGATGGTCAATAATCAAATTTACCAACCAAGGGTAACAGTAACAAGCAAAGGGGTAGATGTTCAACTGGTGAAGATTCTAACCATCTTTACGAGCATTGACTTTTCAAATAACAGATTTCAAGGAGAGATACCGGAAATCATTGGAAGTCTCACGTCACTTCACACTCTAAATTTCTCGGACAATGCTTTCACCGGCAAAATCCCATCGACTTTTGGGAATCTCACACATCTGGAGTCATTGGACCTCTCGCGGAACAAGCTGACAGGAAAGATCCCTTTCCAGTTAGCAGGTTTATCATCCCTTTCGGTTTTGAATCTCTCCTTCAACAAACTAGTGGGGGAAATTCCCTCAGGCAGTCAATTTCAAACTTTCGACTCCAGTTCCTTCCAAGGAAATATTGGATTATGTGGTTTTCCCCTGTCCGAAGACTGCAATAAAACTGTCCATTCACCACCAAATGCTAAGGATGGGAATGCATCAGGATGTGAGGATGAATTTGATTGGGTATTATTTGTGGTGACTTTTCTGGGATTTGTTGTAGGTGCGGGCATGGTTATTGGACCTCAATATTTTTGGAAGAAAGGGAGACAATGGGCTAACAAATGCATCAACAAAATCCTTCGCATTCATTACTAGCTATGGTTGCCGATCTAAATTTCTCAATGTGTTTCTGATGTTGACCTTGATGTTTGCAAATTTGTAAGGAGACTGTACTGTAAGACACATTTTAGATTCCTGAAATGCTATGCATCAGCGGAAAACTTAAATTTTCGCTGATGGCGAGAAAATATCTGCACCCAATTCCTCCATTTTATCCTTCCACAATGAAATGGTCTTTCCTTATCGCAATTCAATTTAATATTGGTAGCAACACACCACTTTCTGACCGGTTCTTTAGCATCAAATCATGTGCCAAACTATGTCGGAACCATTATTTTGCTTTCAAGAAAATTCCTATGCAAGTCTAGTGCTTCGACCAATTTTTTCTTTGAGTAACACCAAGTGGGTAATCAAGAACGTTATCTCGGTATTCTCAAGTTCCCGGTAGATTCGAGCATAAAAGACTGGGAAATGCCGAAACATAACAATAAGGTGTGGTAACTTCTAATTGGAATTTATTTTGCCAAAACCTGTCAAGTACCCAGCTTTCAGACAAGCTAGGAAACCAGGCTCTGTGTAGAAAAACTTGAAAGCAGTGTACAATTCCTGGAGTTCCATGTTACATGACTTGTGAAGCTATTAGCTAAAATTTGGACCATTTATGAGCCTCTATTTTGAGATGCCAAGTAAAACTAAATCTGAAATACACGAAAACTCTAGAAAGGATCTTATTCAACGATATAAGCAGAAAACAAAATGGCAAAAACACCAATCTAAGCTTCCAAATAAAATTAGCATTCCAAGTTTGAACAAAGGACAAGCTAAATTCTTGTCCCAATCACTACACTCTACAGTCTACAGGTATCCTTAGCTACTGGTACTTGAGATACATAGCCATTGAGATCTTCAAAAGTTCAACAACAATAATCAAAACTATAAGAAAATTACAAAACTAGAGAGTGGAATAGAAGTAATTGAATCAGTAAGTTTTACAGATGAACTTCTTAGAGAGTCACACTGGGGAACTTGCAAGATCCATAACCTGCACAAAGCATAAATTTGCAACGAATTAGATAAAGGAAAAAACTTTAAGATCGAAAACAGAAGTTGCCTCTAACAATATAACCCATTTGATTTTAAAATTCGCCATACGAAACTCATGATCACCCAATTAGACAGAGAAGCGACCAAACTTAAAATCATTTACAATGTAGAGAACAAACTATTGAAACAAAATGAAACTTACCAGGGTCTTTCGTGGTTTGAACAGCAACTCCATTGAAGTAACAAGTAGCACCAATACTCCTACGCTGAGACCAATAAGAGCTAAAAGCATAATTAGCATGAGCAATCAATGAATTTGGTTGATAACATGCTTTTCCAGGCTGGATCGCGTCACAAGTTCCATTACCCTGTCCACAAGCATAAGTTACCGCATTTCCGACCTCTGTCATATTCGTCACACCTTTCGCCACAACACACCACACCTTACCCTTATACGGCACATTATTCTTTCCCTCAGGCAACACAGGGTAGTCATACCGTTTCCCTGTTAAGTCAACTTCATAGACAGGTTTACCAGTGGGGTACAATAATCCCCAATTCCTTTCTGTACTAGGACCAGGCTTTGTATTCTCATTATACAAAGCAAAGATTAGAGTAGGAATCGCCCATCCAGGTCGCGCAGGAGTTCCATAAGTTGGCACAGCCGTTGCTCTCTTAATAAGATTTCTATTGTAAGTGGCAGCATTTTTAATATTACCTCCAATTTGGTCGACATCACCACCAGAAGGCCAACCAGTTTCAGCTAAAAATATAGGTATATTTGGATAACCTATCTTAGCCATGGCAAAAACAACCGAATCAAGAATTTGATCAAGCAAATTGGTGTACAACAAGCCACTAACCGGGTCAGTATATGTTACATTCCCTTCAAATAGCGCATAATCTAAATCAATCTTATCAGGATTTGCAGACCAAGGGAAATAAGTATAAGCATCAAGGAAGAAAAACGATTTAGTCCTATTCAAAAACTGCAACATTGGCTTCATAACAGACACAGCAATATCGGATCGAAACGTTCCGTTTGAAGGTGGGTATGGAATAGCTTGATCAACTGCATCAATAGCTAATGGAGTACCAACTTTAATCTTCTGAAGTTTGTATTTCTTCAAAGATTGCCTAACTTTTCTCATAGCAGGAACAAGATCTACCCAAGTTTTGTTAGTCTGCCATGGACTAAGAATCTCATTACCAACAAGCAAAGCTGTAATTCTAGTCTTAGGATAAAAAGGAAGGATATTGAGTCTAACCCATTCATCTGAAAGAGACTGATTCTTAGAAATGTTTGATATGATTTCATTTGGTACCATAGTTAAGACATGGATCTTAGTACCTGCTAATGCTGTTAAGATCTTAGGGTTTGGATCATAGAGTTTCACTTGACTTACTTTGAGTGATTTCAGTAGTTCAATTGATTTGGTTGGTGATGGTAGATTGTTTCCTAGTTGACCATAACATACACCAAGACTACTTGAAATCTTTGCATCTGCAGATGAAGAAAAACAAAAAATAAAGCAAAGGGGTTAGATTTAGAAACAAAAATCAAAAACCCATGTTTTATTTTGCTGATATTTCCAAGAAAAGGAAAGAAAAAACAGAAAACTTACTGGAGATTGATAGGAAGGAGAAGAAAACCAGAGCAAACAGCAGAGCAGCCATTTTCATTGCTCAGCAGCTCTATTGCAGAGCTGAATGGGGTTTGTTTTTTCAGTATGAAACAATGTGAAGTTTGGGTTTGTCACATAGAGATTGGGATGGAGCTGTGTTTATGAAGCTAATCGAGGTGTTGGGAGAAGAATTGGAGTTGAACCACCAAAGACTTCCAAGAGACGGTGGTGGTCTACTTAAAGAATTGAATGATTCTCTGGGGTTTTGTTTTCTTTCTGTAATTTTTTAAATTATTTTGGGTCCTTTGATGGGGTTTTGTTTCTGTTTTTCTGGAGGTAGGCAGGCACGTACGTAATACGTTGATGTATGAACTGCTTCGATAGTTGAGACAAAATTGACTAATCTGTCTAGTAGTATTTTATTTCTTGGAGTAAATGATGCGTTATGGCTATAGAGTGATATCCTTTTTAGCGCGTGATTATGTCGATATGGTGCATCTGACAGACGTTTTCTTTTTTCCTTGGCCAACCAAAATTTTTTTCCTTCCCAACCCTAGTTACCAATTCGGGATTCCGCAAATGTACGGAACGGCAGACGTACGAGTATTATACGGTTTTGTAAAACCCAAATTCGGTCCAAAATTCGGTCAACGGGACGTGATTCATTAGTAATTCGGAACAGCGATACGTACGTGTATAATTCGATTTATAAATGTGAGTTCGGCTCGAAAATTGAAGATCTATTATAATAAATAATTATTATTTATAAGGACATAGACTAATTTTTATGCATATTTGAGAGTTATTTAAAGAAAAAATAAACTTAATATGATGATATTAATAATATATACAATATAAGTCATCCAAGAGGACGTGGTATAGTGGTTTAGATGCACCTTCAAATCTCTTCAGTCAGTTTTGTTTCATAAAAGTTACAATAATGTCTAATATTGGGTTGTGTATGCTCGGGAGGCAATAAAGCCCAAAAAGTGGGGCCTTTAAAAACGTAAAAGCTAAAGAATTTATGCCGAATTAAGCGGATGTATTATTCGGGATACGTAAAGTTCGTGAACGATTCGCGAATAATCCGGAAATGCCATATAATATGCGTCTTGGGTTCGGAGTTGCAAACGTACGTGAATAAGACGGTAAAATTCGTGATACGGAAAAATTCGCAAATTTACTAACTAGGTTCCCAACCAAAAAAAACGAAAAAAAAAAGTTCAACTCACTCACCGGACTGCTGAGGGATTAAGCTTCATTGTAGGCCAACACTTATAGAGCATCTGGATACACATCTGTTTTCTGACTTCCGCCAATCCAGAAATCTAAGTCAGAAGCAAACTATTTTGCCTCACAAAAAAATTAAGTTTTGGATTTATAAAAATTATTTTTGAAATTTGACAGCCAAACTGACTTTTGACTTTTTCGAACTACTTTTAATGGGCTATTCAAAGAGTTATTAAAGTTTAAGATGATTTTGTGAACTACTTTTATAAAGGGGTGCTAGCTATAAGTACTCAAATTGTTTAGGCACAATGTCAAAAGAAAGAGGAAAGAAAGATGCGCCATTATTTCATCTTCATTTTATTTTTACCTCAACAAAGGCTATTTAACCCAACTTTTCAGCTCTATCCTCTTCCTTTTTTTGAAAATTTGCTTGGGAAGCTAACCTGAAAACCAAATGAGAGTCCTAAAAAGTTAGGATCCGAGGAGAAACTAAAGAGTAAAAGAAAGAAAACAAAGCCAAACATGTGGACTACACTACAAAAAGATATGAGAAACATTTACCGTATAAGGGAATCCACTTTCACTTTCTTAATATAGACGGAAAGTAAAAAAAGAAAGAAAAAAAGGAGTAATAAAAGCTCGAAAAGAGGAAAACTGTAATGTACGAATCATGAACATAAAGAAATTTAACGAAAGTTTAAAAAAAGTGGGAAGATATAGTCTTGTCCCCCAATGAGCATATATATCCGTTGGCCGTGGACCATGGTCATTGCACCAAAACATAAAAAGGATGTAGCCGTTGAGGCTTGAGATTTGGGAGCAGTGCTAGAATACTAATTAAACTACATTTGATATTATCAATTATAAACTCTAAAATCGTACTAGAATTGCGGGATTTTGAGTGCGACTTTGTGCACCACCATTAACCCGGGGTGGACATTCCTCCTCCTTTAATTGGCTGGACTTTTAACTCTAGTTATTTCCTTTGCCATTGCGGAGACGGTCTGGTTACGGGACATCATTACGGGAGACAGTCCCAGTTACGGCCCCTTCAAAGAAAGGCTTTCTACTTTGCCTTTCAAACATGGAGGTATGGGTGTGTACACTATGCGGGATACTAAAAATTATTGTTTTCTTGCATCTTGTTTCTGAGACCCTTGAGTTGCAATCCAAGATTTTGAGAGATACCGGTATCGGTGGTAGTGGTCCCTCTCTCCTACGTGCTTTGGACTCCTTCAATTCGGTATGTGTCGACGTTTCTCCAATCTGCTCTAGTAATTTTGCCACCCATTCCATGAACTCCCTGGCAAATATTTACTTTGATGCGATTAAGAAAAACATACACACTACTTATGTTATGACGGAGAGCGTGACTCTATTTTATGGCATTGCAACTTGTCCAAACATGCATGGGATTTTCGATGGCGATTCCAATTGTGGGGCTTAATCAACATATTGGAGCCGGGCGGTTTGGTGCAATTCTCAGGTGCACATTAGGGATCCCTCTTTTTGAGGAGGATGGTTCTTGTCCCTTTTGCAAGAGAGATATGGATATTTTTGGTGATCATGCCTTACATTGTGCGAATGAGGTTGAGCTTAAATTTAGACATGATTTGGTGCGTGACACTCTTGCGGACATGTGCTACCGTGCGGGCGTACTGCTAGGAAGGAGGTTGACTTGGGGCTTCTCGCTAATAATGGCACCGCTCCGAGACCCAGGTGACTTACTTGTGCATAATTGGGATAATGGGCGAGATGTGTGTTTGGACGTGACTGGTGTTTCGCCTTTCTGGGGGAGGAGTTCGTACCTTTTCCCCTGTGTCTTGCCATTAAAAATCTTTGTTTCTCGCAAAGAATACTAAATATTTGGAGAAATGCACGTCGCATGGCTTTGGTTTTGAAACTTTGGCCTTCACTACCTTAGGGGAGCTAGGTGACGGTATCGTTGATTTTCTGAAGCGTCTGCGCAATTATATGGCTAGCCATGATGCTAATGTTCGGGTTGGAGAGTTTCTTTTTCATAGATTAGGTGTGGTTATTCAAAAAGGTGTTGGAGCTCAGCTTGTTGCTAGGCTTCCATCCAATTTCTTACCAGTTGATAGTCTTTCTGATTTGTAATTTTAAATATTAATAAATATAAAAAAAATCCAAAAATGGAAAACAAAACAAAATTAAAGATTCTCTCTTCACCTCTCTCTCACGCTTTCCTCTGTTAAAATCAAAGAGATGGTGGAGATGGTGATATTAAAGAACACGTAATTGAGGGATATAGAAACTAATTGGGGGATATGAATTACTTCCCCCAACCCATGGTGTGTGCTAAGGGGTGATTTTTTGGGGGAGAAAATATTAAAACACCCTTCCCTCAAAATCAAAATCAAAAAACTTAAAATCAAAAAACAAAATCATATTCCCCATTTCCATCTCCACTTCTTATTAATCTTTTTAGGGTTAAAACTTTGAAACCCAAATGTTCCCCATTCTCTTTCAAATTCTAAATTTTCCCCATTTCCTTTCAAATTCTCTTCTCCTTCTCTAGGAAGTGATGAAGACCATGTCGAAATGATAAAGAACATGCCGGAAATGATGAAGACCACGCTAGGAAGTGATGAAGACCATGCTTAGGAAGTGATGAAGAACATGTCGGAAATGATGAAGGTCATGCCGAAAGTGATGAAGACCATGCCGGAATTGATGTAATTCAATGTCGGAACTAAATTCCGGCATGCTCGATATAAATCTATTAATTAGGTATTCAAGTGAAAAAAAAATCAATTTTCGAATACTTTTCATCATGTCTTAGAGGCATAGAAATTTAGGATGAAGACCACACCGGAAGTGAGTTCGGCATGGTTATTTAGGATGAAGACCGCGCGGAAGTGATGAAGAACATGTCGGAAATGATGAAGACCACGCCGGAAGTGATGAAATTCAATGCCGGAACTAAATGCCGGCATGCTCGATATAAATCTATCAATGCCGGTAGTTAAGTGAAAAAAAATTAATTTTCCGAATACTTTTCCGGCATAGAAATTTAAGCAAAAACCATGCCGGAAGTAGTTCCGGCATGCTCGAAAATCAGATAACTGTGCCGTAAGTAGACTGATTAAAACCAGATAACTACGCCCCCCCGAACCCCCGGATAGTGGCAAACAATTTATGAAAATTTCCAGCAAATGCCGGCATGATTTTTTGGTTGAATACCATGCCGGCACCAAGCTTTTTCAGCTGCAACAATGGTGGATTCAAAGAAAAAAAATCAAATTTTCAACCTCTTAGCAGCAATTCTCTCATCACAATCATCTTCCATTTTCAAAAAAAAAAATTCCACTCAAAAACCATTTTCCCTCCTTCTACTCTCAACTAACCCACACAAATTCAAATAAAAATAAATGCACACTAATTTATCCCCCAAATACTTAACATTTTACTAATTATAATTAATAAATAATCCTGATTAGTGGGGGCTAGATTAGGAATTAAAAAAATAATTACATAGGGGTCACCCAGAATTGCTATTGGGACGCCGTTTTTGTCCTGTAGCTATATCCCCCAATTAATTCCCATATCCCCCAATTAATTGTTCATATTAAACCTGAAATAAGATCAAATTACTATTATCATTTCTTCGTCTCAATATTTTTCGTGGTCAATTTTTTTTCTTGATTGATTCTTCTATAGATTTTTTAACTAAATTATTATTACTACTTTTCCTTATAATCATCAAGGAAATATGATTTTTTCGAAATCATTTTCTCTCATTTATATGTTGTTCATGTTGTTGTTTTCTGAGGTTGTTGTTTTGACAATTAGATATATTACAATATAGTGAACAAAATTAGAAGGCTACACCATTGACACCAAATAATTATAGCTCAAAATTATTTTGGAGTAGTATTAATAGAAGCGGTAACAGTGGGAGAAAAAGAACTGATTTGGGTGCTGCAGGGGTCTTAATGCTCTTGTTCAGATGGTGATGAAACTAACAACAGAAGGAATGATGAAGAAAATAATGGTTCAAGCAGTAAAAAGTTCTTTTAACGGTGAAATAAAAACATAAGTTCATCTTTTACATCGTTAGAAAGAACCATTTTTTTCTAGTGATAATGGCAACAACAGCGACGCGAAACTAAGAATCATACTATGAAATTCTTAGTTTCCAAAGTATCCAAAACTGGTCCAGTGCTTAAACCCATCCCCATCCTGCCAACAAAAAAACAAATCCTAAAAGATTTTGCAGTACAAAATATTGTTCGTCTTGCAGATAAGGAAATCATTTCAGTACATGAAGATAAACAACCCTCTCAACCTCTTTTGGGCCTTGAGAATACCTTTCTGTCCGGAAAAGACATAGAATTATCTTGTGGTTATGATAATTGTATGTCAGATTTTCCACCTGGATTCGAACCTACAATGGTAGATTTCTCAGTTGGTGATTGTTCCACCAACCCTGAACCTGTTAATGAATCACAGCCGGTGATTCCTTTGAAGTTGCGTAATGAGCTAAAGCGACTTGGTATTTCTGTCGAAGTTATTGCATCTCCTTCATCCAGACCAAGAAGGTCAGTTACTTCTAGGGGTAAATTATTTCCTCAATGAGTTTAAAAATTCATACTTGGAATGTAAGAGGTTTAAATTCACGTAGTAGAAGAACGGTGGTTCATAAGATGATACAGATGATTAGAGCTCTTATCATTATTCTCCAAGAAACTAAAATGATGCAATGTACATTTTGGGACATTAAGCAGATTTGTGGTTATAAGAATGTGGGTTGGACAATGCAACAATCTGTAGGGAGCTCCGGTGGAATGATAATTCTCTGGGATAAAGACCTGGTAGATATAAGTGACTCACTTGTTGCCGAGTACACTCTCTCTGTACTTTGTACTAACAAACAAGATAATTTTCAGTGGGTACTTACAAGTGTTTATGGGCCAAATAACTCAGTTGATAGGAATGAGTTTTGGATTGAGCTTGACACGGTTTGCAGATATTGGTCAAATCTTCCATGGTGTATTGTTGGTGATTTTAATACAATTACCAAGTGTTCTGAAAAGAAAAATTGCAAGAAAATCACAAGAAGTATGAAGAAGTTTAATAAGTTCATAGTTGAACATGATCTTATTGACTTGCCTCTCAAGGGAGCAAGCTATACTTGGTCAAATGGCCAAGCAAATCCAGTTATGTGCAGACTGGATAGATTCCTCATCTCCCCATCCTTTGAACAACACTACCCTTTTGTTACCCAATTAGCCAAAGACAGACCTACCTCAGACCATATCCCACTCCTCTTAGATATCTCAGATCCCTCTTGGGGACCTAGTCCTTTTAGGTTTGAAATCATGTGGTTCATGGAGAATGGATTCTTAAAGTTATTAGAAGATTGGTGGCTTTCCTTTTGTTTTGCAGGTACTCCCAGCACTGTGCTCTGGTTGAAGTTACAAGCTCTTAAAGAAAAGTTAAAAATTTGGAACAAAGAGGTTTTTGGCCATACTGACTCAAAGCTGAAGAATATTCTCTCTGAAATTCAAACTCTTGATGGACTGGCTGAAGATAATATTCTGACCGAAGAAGAGCGGAGAGTGCATCTTCAACACAAAGTATATTTTTAAAGGATTTCTAAAATGGAGGAGACTGCTTGGAAAATTAAGTCAAATACGAAGTGATTGCAGGAAGGTGACAGAAACACTTCTTTCTTCATTAGTAATGCTTCAGCCAGACGTAGATATAATAGAATTAGTCAACTCTACATTGGAGATGAGTTGGTTTCTCGATGTAGAACCAGGTTGCAAGAACACATTGTAGGTTATTACAAAACTCTATTTCTTGAGGAAGAGGTCATTCGACCCGATTTAGATGGGATTGACTTTGTGTCCATTTCTTCTACAAAGCAAATATCCTAGATGCCGACTTTCTTGAGGATGAGGTTTTGTATGCTATTAGAGATTTAGGGAATGACAAAGCTCCAGTCCGGATGGTTTCCTATTCTTTTCTTCCGTAAGTCTTTGGCACTTCATCAAGGATGATATTATGGGTACGGTGAATGAATTATGCACTACGAGGTAATATTAATTCTAAACACAGTTCTACTTTCATTACTCTGGTGCCAAAAAAGGATCATATTGAGAAAATCAAGGATTGTAGACCTATCTGTTTGCTTACTAGTGTTTACAATATTATTTCCAAAGTTCTTGCTACTAGGCTAAAGCTTGTTATGGATAAGTTGATTTCACCGGTGCAATGTGCTTATATTGAAGGCAGACAAATAATTGATGGTACTCTTATTGCCAATGAGTTGGTAGATTCAAGACTTGGATCTAGAAATCCGGGTATTGTTTGCAAAATTGATCTTGAAAAGGCTTTTGATAGAATCAATTGGAGGTATCTGGAATTTGTTCTAGTAAAAATGGGTTTCAGTAAGAAATGGTGCAAGCGGCTAAGGTTACATTTATTCAACTTCTTCTTTCTCGGTTCTTATCAATGGGTCTTCTTACGGCTATTTTACTAGTACAAGAGGTGTGAGACAAGGTTGTCCAGTATCTCCTCTTTTATTTAACATTACTATGGAAGGTTTCTCAAGATTCATGGATAGAGCCGCAAATCAAGGCATGTTGGCGGTTTTCGATTTTCTCCTACTAGCATTGTTGTCAACCACCTTCATTATGCGGATGACACAATTTTCTTCTTGAATGATAGCAAAGAAGAGTTACATAATTTGTTTTCATCTTTGCATTGGTTTGAGTTCATCTCCGGACTAAAGGTAAATACTCTGAAAACCGAGACTTGTTCTTTGTGGGGGAAGTTTGTGATTTAACTACTTGGGTGGAAGAATTGGGTTGTTCTGTGGATTGCCTGCCTTTTATGTATTTAGGTATGCCTCTTGGTGCAAAATCTAACTCCATAAGAATTTGGTACCCTATTATAGAGAAGTTTGATGCTAGGCTTTCAGTTTGGAGGCGCATTTCATTATCGAGGGGAGGTAAGCTTGCTCTTTTGAAGTGTATTTTATCATCTCTCCCGACTTATTATTTTTCTCTCTTTAAGGCCCCTATCTCAGTCATCAAGATCCTCGAAAAGAAGATGCGAAATTTTCTTTGGGAATATAAAGAAGGTGTTAAACTTTCCCATTTAGTAAGTTGGGATACGGTCAGGTGCGACAAAAGAAAGAGGGGGTCTAGGTGTGTGCAACCTAAAACTAATGAATTTAGCTTTGTTAGCTAAGTGGTGTTGGAGATATGGCATAGAGAAAAACAAGCTTTGGTATCATATTATTGAAGACAAGTACGGAAAAGAGTTTTCAAACTGGATTCCGGGTAAAGTTTGCCAATCATATGGGGTGTCTTGTTGGCGAGCAATAGTAGAGGCTGCAAACTTCATTAGCCAGCACTCAACCTTATTCCTTCACTCCGGTACAGCCATTACATTCTGGAATGACCGCTGGTGCGGACTGCAATCTCTATCCATTGTTTGTCCTAGTCTGTTCAAATTATCTAGGAACAAAAATGTCTACATCGATGACATGATTTCTGTTCAAGGTAATTGGAAGTTTGACTTCAGGCGAGTCTTAACTTACACTGAAGCTCAAGAGTATGCAGTACTTATTTCAGTCATTGGTGACACTCCTCCAGCTAGGGATGGACTGCCAGATACAAGGAGGTGGAATTTACACCCCTCCGGTGTGTTCTCCGTCAAGAGTTTATACTCTCAGTTAGTGGGAGATCATGGTGAGTCTAACTTCCCTTCTCGCTTCATTTGGAATCGGGCAATTCCTCCAAAGATTTGTTTTCTTTTATGGAGTTTAGTTCACGGTAAGGTGAGTACCTTAGATTTGCTAATTCGGAAAGGCATGAACATTCAGAATGATTTTGCACTGTGTGGGGGAGATTTTGAATCACAAGACCACTTGTTCCTGCACTGCAAGATTTCTTATAAGATGTGGTGTAACTTCACACCATATTCTGGTTGGTCTTGGGTTGTCGCACGCTCGTTGAGCTTTGGCGAAACATGGAAAACAAATCACTTTTCTTCTTCAGGCAACTTCATCTGGGATTTGATATCGGCGGCAATTGTTAATGCTATTTGGAAAGAAAGGAATTGTAGAAGATTTGATGTTAATCATCTCATCAAAACTGACGATGATCTTATCTATGAAGCCAAATCTTCAATCCTTTCTTGGGAAGCGACGCGAATACATAGTTCACCTGAACTTTTCTCATACGGTTTTAGCTAATTGGCGGCTTCGTTTATGTAGTTCTTTGCTTGTTTTTATATCTGTTTTTCCTTTCTTACTTCTACCTTTGGTAGAATTCTCTGTATATCCTTTACTCTTTCAATATATTCTCTTTTTCGATCAAAAAAAAAAAAACAGCAGCGCGCAGCAGAATACTGGTCAGGTAGGAAATAATACAGATGAAAATGCGGCAAAAAATCAAGTTTCGATGAAAACCCATGATTGATCGAAAGCTAATTTATCAAATGATTCAAGTTTTGCTTATGAAAAAATGGATCTTTTTACTCCATCTTCATTGCTGCAGAAAAGGTTACATCAAATCAATCTTAAAAAATGGATCTTTTAGTAAAAATATTTAAGAAGCTATTACGAATCTTAAAAAATAAATCTTGATTCAATTAGTGATTTACCTAAAGTTGGGTTCTATTTTCAATTACTATTAAATTAAAAAAAAAATTATAAATAATACAGTAACCATGGTCAAATTTACAACCAATTATAAAAGGGGAAAATTAGGCTAAGGCCCAAAAAAATATTATTCTTATTGGTAGGCCCAAAATATTTTTCAGCTACCGTGACACCCATAATTATTCAAAATTATAAATAGATAGTAACATGACAAAGTTACCCTTAATATATTTACTTGTAAAAGGAAGAAAGTTTGGATTTTCTATCTGCCCAGTAAGAGTCTGCATAACTCGTTATGCGTCCTATTTTTTCAGGGGTATAATTGGTATGCAAACTTGAATATAACACATCTAAAAAACCATGCCTTGGAATTTTACAAATTTTATCTCGTTGGAAAGCCTTTAAAGCACTTTACAAAACGAGTACAAACAACAATATCAAATTTAAATTTTTACGAAAAAATCAGAGGTAATTATCATTTTAGGGAGAAATTTCGAAAACTTGATACATTATCATTATGCAGCCATCATAAAGGATGCATAACACATTATGCAGACACCACAAAGGATGCATAACAAATCATGCAACCATATTTTGGTTTATGCATCCACTAGTTTGGTTATGTAACCACTAAAAAGATTGATATGCCTAAAAATAACATTCTAACAAATAAAGATGATGCATGACACATTATGCAACCACCACAAAGGATGCATAAAAAATTGTGCAGCCATATTTTGGTGCATGCATCATTTATTTAATTATGCACCCTCTAAAACGCGGTATAAACCTAAAAAGTAACATTTTCACAACAACAAAAAAAGAATAATAAAGTATGCGATCATTTTCTGGACTGTATAACAAGTTATGCAACAAAATTTGAAGCTGCGTAACATGTTATGCAGACATTTTCTGATCAATTTTAATGCTAACAAAAACGTTGTTGCGTAAATGGGTTATGCTGCCATTTTCTCGAATGCATAACAAGTTATGCATCTAATTTCTTGGATGCATGATAGGTTATGCAGCCATATTTGTAGCTCTATATAGATTATGCATCCATTTTATTATTTTAGCGCTCACAAAAAAGTAGTTGCATAATACATTATGCAACCATTTTTTTACTACATAACAGGTTATGCATACACTTTTATAGCTGCATAACAAATTATGCAGCCATTTTTCAGTTGATTTCAGTGCTAACGAAGAAGAAAAATGGTTGCATATCACATTATGCATCCATTTTCATGACTGCATAAAAATTTATGCGGCCATTTCTCTAGTTGCATATCAGATTATACAGTTACACATTACACTTCTAGTTTCAAAAAAAAACGTCCAATTTTGTTTTCCAACAACAAACCATTTATTCTTGAACATGATACACAAGTTACAAATATAATAAAGCCTACTGACTAACATTAATATTACATTTTAAGCAAGGGGGCATAATCTTAATCTCAAATTTATATTGGAGAGTTAACAAATCCCTCCATCTTTGTTTCGTTGCCAATCTCGGCAAAGCTTAACATAAAACTCCTGACGATTTTCATTTCACAATCAATTTTTTCAGCCCCATGATCAGCAAATAAGACTCGCCTGTCATACTAAACTGGCGGATTCCTCGATCATTCTGATCACCTCCTGACTCCTCTTGCATTTTGATCTCTCCCAGCTTCACCGTCAGCACCTCCAATATCATCTACACACCCACCTCTACTACCCCACCAAAGAGCCCAGCCGCCATCAAGACCACCAATATCATCTACACCCCCCACCTCTACTACCCCACCAATTGCGCATACCATCAAACACCACCGCCACTGTCAAAATGGCTGCATAACTTGGTTAAGAAATATATATTCAGGATATTTATCACGGTTATGCAGCCGCATAATGAATTATGCAAAGCCATTTTCTTATTTCAGTGCTAACAGAAAAAAGTGGCTGCATAACATTATGTAACCATTTTTCTAAAGCATAACAGGTTATGCAAGCACTTTTGCGGCTGCATAACAGATTATGCAATCATTTTTTCGGCGGCAGACATTTTTATTGATGCATAACAGATTATTCATCCATTTTTTTAATTTGAGCACTAACAAAAAATGCCATTATGCAACTATTTTTCGAGTGCATGACAAAGTTATGCACACACTCTATAACCGCATTACAAGTTATGCAACCATTTTTAGTTGATTTGAGCTAACAAAAACAAAAATAACTTCATAACGGAGTTAGGCATCCACTTTCACGACTGCATAATAGGTTATGCGGTATTGTTGTAGTTGCATAATAAATTATGCAGCAATCGATTACATTTAATATGCATGGAAAATAACTAGTCCAAAGAGACGATTTTACCCTGCGTACAAAATAAAAACGAGAAATCGACAAAAACTTTATTTCTCAATTATTTCATGCGTTAAGTGATGGTTATTTTCAATGATGTTGTAGTAATAGGTAGGGGTTGTCGTTCACTCGGACTTGTTGAAATCGATTTTAGGGTTTAATAAACTAAAATAAAAGAAAAATATATACAAATATTGTCACAAGATGGAGAGAGTTACTGGGATTCAGGATTCCGGCAAACTCATAACAAAAGGTTCAAATATTAATTCTTTTAACAATTATAGCTCAACAAATAAAAACATGGACTCTTATTTTTGCCAAGGTTGATTCTCAAAATATTAGTTATAAATCATAATCATGGGACATCAAACATTTAAGCAAGCATGACCCATCTAATAAAATAATAACTAATTTAATCAAATCATAATTCAATTTTTAATTAGTGCAAAAGTCATAAAAAGAATTAATTAAAATTACCCATGTATGAAATTTGTCTTCCTCCGTCGTCCCAGTAATGGGGTCTAGCTCATCATGTTGGAAACACGCTCAAAATTCATTATTATTGCTCAAAGGAGGTGTACAAATGATGAAATGGAGAAAATGATAAAATCGGGTGTTTGCAACGATTATAAGTGTTGCAAACACCTTGTTACAAAGGAGGTTAAAACCGTTACGCTTTTAAGTCCGCCTCCGTATTGCGACCCAGGCCGAAGTGTCGTTGTCACTGTAGAACAACGACGGTTCTCTGTGCGTTGATGTTCTTCGTGTTCTTGGTGCAGCAGCAGCAGAGAAATATTCTGTAACTTGATTTTTTGGCTTTCTGGTGCTCTGCCACTCTCACAATCTCTCCATAAACCTTCTACTCGACCTCAGCAACTTATATATACTCGACAGGGCAAAGATATCACGACAATAACTCCTCAAATTCTCTCATTACACGGCTTTGATAAAAATATTCTCGGGAATATTTTCTTCCCTATTTTACCTCCTTAATCTGTTTTCTCGTGACATAAGACTCCCAACACGTTCAGTGACCATCCAAAAGTAGTATAACATGGAGCACACACACGAAAATCTCTCGACCACACACTCAGAACTCGGAAAACCCGAGAGACCCTGTTTTCTTCCATGCGAGATTCTAGCCAAATTTAGTCGAGCAAAAAGCCTGTACCAGCCCTGTTTAGCCAAGAGGAACCAACCCAATAAATTCCATCCCTTTAGTCTCACCGAATCAGGCTTAAATTGTCGACCCCAAATCTGCCAGGCGAGAATTATTTTTCCCGCCAAAACCAGCGTTTTGAAATGAAGAAGAGAGGTGCCCCTTAACCAGCTGTGGGGTGTGAATAGCAATTGGTTGCCCCTTAGCAATTGGGTTACCCCTTATCCAAAGTGGAGTCCGAATATCAAATGTCCTCCGGGGGTGTTCCGAGCAACTTTTCGAGCCGAATCTTCCAACAATCTTTATTTCCAAAAAATACCTACAAACACACAAAACACCATAATAAGGACAAAAATGAGTACTAACAATACGAACCATTGAGGACAAATTAGACACATAAATGCGTCTATCAAATACCCCAAACTTATTATTTGCTAGTCCTCGAGCAAATTTATTCTAGAAAATAAAAAACGTTTAAACCCCTAGGTGGCCCTAGTGGCGGAGTGTTGTCTCAGGAGGGTTTACGAGAGGTGTACCCACAAAACCTTTACTCAGGACCCTAGCTATCTACGAGAACCTTGGAAGGCACTAAAGAATCTCCTTGGTTGGCATACTTATTGACTACGGGAGGAAGTACCCCGATGCGAAATTCCAATTGATGTACACGAGTTTGCACTCAAGCATACTAAAATTCATATAAAGTGACAGAGCTCTACTCGAGATAGTTTGGACATCATAAACCGAGTCAACCAATCGCATGGAAAGATTAAGAAGATGGATGTAGAGAAAAATGTGGATGATGTTGACCAAGGTGAACCTATCCTAATGGGTGAGACAGCATCGGACTAATATCAACACACCGGCATATACAAGGGAACCGGTGATCGATAATCTAACTCTAGGTCAACTCAATTTTGGCATATACAAGGGAACCAGTGGTCGACTTTATTGTATTTATTCCGGTTGGTCTAGTGGTCTGGTCTAATTTTTTTTTTTTTTTTTGGTGATCTCAGCCATTCTATTTCACCCTAGCAATGGTAAAGAGAAAAATAAAAGAAGTGATCAGGATTCTTTCGATGTTTCCATCACGAGGATATGGCGAAACTACCATGTTTTCTTTTTCTAACACCTGAGCTCTGTGCTTTTATGAATAGACTCTTTAGATGTTTCCATCTAATCATATTGGTTCCTCAACTCCTACAACCAAGATGTTCCCATCCACTTAGATTAGTTAGTGCCAACCTTAATAAGCATAAATTTCTAGTCTCTGGAGTTTATTTATTGCAAGTAACTAAAAAGTTTCTCCCATACCCCAAACTTAAATCTAACATTGTCCTCAATGTTCTAAAGATGAAATTAAAAGCATGAACAATGAGAAACTTTTACCACTTGAAGAGAAGAGTAAGGAAAGATATTACCGTGTTGCATGAGCATGGGTTACCTCCCAAGAAGTGCTAAGTTTAAAGTCTTGACCAGACTAAGAAAGAACTAGTCACCTCGAAGAATCATATAACGAAGACTTAGGAATAATTGTGGGTCGACGGATCACAAAGTATTACCCAAAAGAAGAGAAAATTGCAATAAACCATGAAGATATCGAACATACCCTTATTCAACTTTTTGTTTAAGACAACTATATCTAGTTGTGGCTCGGAGTTCGAGCTCTATGAACGGGTCTAAATAAAATGTTTTCATGGGGCTGGACTTCCTCAAAAGAAGGATTCTTAAGATCAGGTTGTAGAGTCGGAAATACTCAAGTAGGAACTTAGACGCACATAACAATAACCTGAATAATTGGGGATCCTCTAAGTCAATCGATTTGACTCACACGGCTGACCACAAAGAGAGTGGTGGTCTTCCTTAAACAAATGTGTCGACCCTAATATCCTAAAGTAATTAGGTTTAGTCTCAAAACTTAATAATTGACACATCCGAAACTTATACGTTCCCACAATTGGAAGGAAGGTTTTTGGTGGGAAAACAAAGTCAATCGTGGTATCATAGCCTGGGTTAACCACATCAACCGGAGGATGGGTTTCTAGCATTTGAACTTCTTCTGGACATTATTAGGTTCGGGAGAGCTAGCATGAAGGTAATCCGGCACAATGGTTGAGGCACGTATATCAAGTCCCAAGTGAGGGATCTCTGTAAGAGCTAAAGGTAAGGCACAAGGACAATGATAATCACCCCCAAACTTAGAATTTTGGGTGTCTCTAGATAGACTAGCTACAATTTCCTAATTTCTAGATCATCAAAATCCTGAAAATGGTCAATTGCTTCATGTAGATTATACTCGGGTGATGCATCCTCACTCATATTTAAAAGCTCTACGAGTTCATCTTCTTCGTCTAAGACTATTGTTTTTAAATCGTTAGACTCTAAAATAATATTCTCGGGATAAACTCGTTCCTCTAAACCAAGATCGACTTCGTAAATATGAAATACTACATCGTCTAAAACAAGTATCTCTAGTCAAATCCTCGTCCTTTTGAATAGGTGAATAATTGTTAAAATTATTAGGATTTGAACCGAGAAATAACTCTATTATTATAAAGCTCAATTGGAGTAGCAAATTCTGATCACTATGCCTATTTATTTCAAATTCTTCATCAACACTATCCTCATCATAATCATTATTATAATAACATGAAAATGGTTGAACCTCATCTAAACAAGTAGTGTTACCAATTCTAACCTCATCATCTTGATTATGTGAATAACTATCTTCATTCTCAAAGGTATTATTGGATACACTATATTGGAAATTCAAGTTATTTCGAGCAATACTTTCATTCGTCTCTAACTCAAGTCTACGTGTCGACTCAGCTATCCTCTCAAGGGTCTCCTCCAAAGAAAGTTCCCTTAGTGTTGGATCTAAGTTTTGAGTTAATATATTGAGGATATCTTCTAAAGAAGGAAGAGGAACAGAAGGATCATAATATATAAGGACTACTTTTCAAAAGTTTGATTGTATCCTCTAGAGACGAAGAACTATTACTATAACCTTCTTGCTCGAATGACCGATGCACATCTGGATAGTAATTGGGATCACCATGGTATGACCCATAACCTTCCAAAGGTTGGCGTTCCCAACCACTATTCACACTATGGTCATAAAAAGAGTGATGTCCATAATGTTCAGTTGGATATTCATATTCATTGTGATGGCTATTATAATACCAGTTTGACATCCTAACTGCAAGGGAATTCTACACAAACACAAACAAGGATGACTCAACCACAACAAACCTACTGATTTCTAGCAAACAAAAAGCATGATGGCTCCACTTAGATTGTCTCTAGACCAGCTTCTAATCCTTCGAAAGGGAATTCGTTACAATTTAAGCAAACCCCTACGGAATCAATCAGAGTTTAAGTAAGCTGAATAAAGGCGAGGGAAGCTGCGTGGAGCTTTGATACCCAAGGCCTCACCGCATTACAAGGCGGCGCATCACGCATTCAACTCACGTGAAACCATCATGAACTTCGAAGTATGCTTAAAGAGTAACCAATATTTTGAATGACTTTCCTATTAAGCTCGTTACCTTATCGGTCTCGTTCTAGTCAATATTTTAAGCTTACTTCTGTGTTGGGTGGGATGTTTTCCTAAGGCGGGCAAGAAGAGATGGTGATGAAATCCGAACTCTTATCTTATATGGCCTGTCCTTGCCCTTTACTAGGAAACTAAAGCAGCCAAATTTAGTTCCTCGACATATATTCACACGAAATCATCCAGTAAACCCGCTGACAGGGGATTCACGAGTGTTTAGAATTCTTACCTCCCGTTCCAGACGGGGGATGAACCGTTGAAGTCGACTCAGGCCACGACTCCTATGTCGTGTACGAACCCGAGGGGCCGAGGTGATATCGTAATCACCGTCCTTCCCTGTGCAGTTTATATTTAAATTACCCTTCCTTAGGGTTTAAAATTAATAATGTTCGATAGTCCAAAAATTAAAAAGTCCAAAATTAAAAATTACAAAAATAATTACCTAATTACAGGTTTCTAAAAAAATAAAAATAATTAAACTATATACAAAATTTTCTTCTTCACTTTCAATTTAGGATCTCTCTTTTCTTTCCTATTTTGGTTTTGCTTTTCTTTTCAAAGCACTTTCTCTTTTCTTCGCTCCACTCCAAATCAAAGCAAAGAGAAATACCAAAACGCGTAAAAAGAACAAAAATAATAATAATAAAAGAAAAATTAATAATAAAACCTAAAAACAAATCTATACACAAGTCCGCGTCGGCGGCGCCAAAAATTGATGGTTATTTTCAATGATGTTGTAGTAATAGGTAGGGGTTGTCGTTCACTCGGACTTGTTGAAATCGATTTTAGGATTTAATAAACTAAAATAAAAGAAAAATATATACAAATATTGTCACAAGATGGAGAGAGTTTGGGATTGAGGATTAAAGCAAACTCATAACAAAAGGTTCAAATATTAATTCTTTTAACAATTATAGCTCAACAAATAAAAACATGGACTCTTATTTTTGCCAAGGTTGATTCTCAAAATATTAGTTATAAATCGTAAGCATGGGACATCAAACATTTAAGCAAGCATGACCCATCTAATAAAATAATAACTAATTTAATCAAATCATAATTCAATTTTAATTAGTGCAAAAGTCATAAAAAAGAATTAATTAAAATTACCCATGTATGAAATTTGTCTTCCTCCGTCGTCCCAAAGAATGGGGTCTAGCTCATCATGTTGGAAACACGCTCAAAATTCATTATTATTGCTCAAAGGAGGTGTACAAATGATGAAATGGAGAAAATGATAAAATCGGGTGTTTGCAACGATTATAAGTGTTGCAAACACTGTTACAAAAGGAGGTTAAACCGTTCGCTTTTAAGTCCGCTGCCTCCGTATTGCGACCCACGCCGAAGTGTCGTTGTCACCTTGTAGAACAAAGACGGTTCCTCGTGCGTTGATGTTCTTCGTGTTCTTGGTGCAAAGTGCGAGAGAAATATTCTCAGAACTTGATTTTTGGCTTTGCGGTGCTCTGCCACTCTCCCAATCTCTCCATAAACCTTCTACTCGACCTCAGCAACTTATATATACTCGACAGGGCAAAGATATCACGATAATAACTCAAATTCTCTCATTACACGGCTTTGATAAAAATATTCTCGGGAATATTTTCTTCCCTATTTTAACTCCTCAATCTGTTTTCTCGTGACATAAGACTCCCAAACACGTTCAAATGACCATCCGAAGTAGTATAACATGGAGCACACACACGAAAATCTCTCGACCACACACTCGAACTCGGAAACCCGAGAGACCCTGTTTTCTTCCATGCGAGATTCTAGCCAAATTTAGTCGAGCAAAAAGCACATGCCCGGCCATTACTGTTTAGCCAAGAGGAACCAACCCAATAAATTCCGGCCCTTTAGTCTCGAATCGGGCTTAAATTGTCGACCCCAAAATGCCAGGTAGAGAATTATTTTTCCCGCCAAAACCAGCGTTTTGAAATGAAGAAGAGAGGTGCCCCTTAACCAGCTGTGGGGTGTGAATAGCAATTGGTTGCCCCTTAGCAATTGGGTTACCCCTTATCCAAAGTGGGAGTCCGAATATCAAATGTCCTCCGGGGGTGTTCCGAGCAACTTTTCGAGCCGAATTTTCCAACAATCTTTATTTCCAAAAAATACCTACAAACACACAAAACACCATAATAAGGACAAAAATGAGTACTAACAATACGAAACATTGAGGACAAATTAGACACATAAATGCGTCTATCAAATACCCCCAAACTTATTATTTGCTAGTCCTCGAGCAAATTTATTCTAGAAAATAAAAAACATTTAAACCCCTAGGTGGCCCTAGTGGCGGAGTGTTGTCTCCAGGAGGGTTTACCAGAGGTGTACCCACAAAACCTTTACTCCTGGACCCTAGCTATCTACGCGGAACCTTGGAAGTCACTAAAGAATCTCCTTGGTTGGCATACTTATTGACTACGGGAGGAAGTACCCCGTCTGAAATTCAATTCTTGCATACGATTTTGCACTCAAGCATACTAAAATTCATATAAAGTGATGAGCTCTACTCGAGATAGTTTTCGGACATCATAAACCTGAGTCAACCAATCACATGGAAATATTAAGAAGATGGATGTAGAGAAAAATGTGGATGATGTTGACCAAGGTGAACCTATCCTAATGGACTGAGACACTGTTCTGGACTAATATCAACACACTGGCATATACAAGGGAACCAGTGATCGATAATCCTAACTCTAGGTCAACTCAGCTGGCATATACAAGGGTACCAGTGATCGACTTTATTGTATTTATTCTGGTTGGTCTAGTGGTTTGGTCTCAATTTTTTTTTTTTTTTTTTGGTGATCTCAGCCATTCTATTTCACCCTAGCAATGGTAAAGAGAAAAATAAAAGAAGTGATCAGGATTCTTTCGATGTTTCCAGCACGAGGATATGGCGAAACTACCATGTTTTCTTTTCTAACACCCGAGCTCTGTGCTTTTTATGAATAGACTCTTTAGATGTTTCCATCTAATCGATTGGTTCTCAACTCCTACAACCAAGATGTTCCCATCCACTTAGATTAGTTAGTGCCAACCTTAATAAGCATAAATTTCTAGTCTCACGGAGTTTATTTATTGCAACTAAAAAGTTTCTCCCATACCCCCAAACTTAAATCTAACATTGTCCTCAATGTTCTAAAGATGAAATTAAAATCATGAACAATGAGAAACTTTTACCACTTGAAGAGAAGAGTAAGGAAAGATATTACCGTGTTGCATGAGCATGGGTTACCTCCCAAGAAGTGCTAAGTTTAAAGTCTTGAAATGAGACTAAGAAAGAACTAGTCACCTCGAAGAATCATATAACAAAGAATAGGAATAACTGTGGATCATCTGGATCAAAAGTATTACCCAAAAAGAAGAAAATTGCAATAAACCATGAAGATATCGAACATACCCTTATTCAACTTTTTGTTTAAGACAACTATATCTAGTTGTGGCTGAGTTGAGCTCTATGAACGGGTCTAAATAAAATGTTTTCATGGGTGGACTTCCTCAAAACAAGGATTCTTAATATCCTAGGTTGTAAAGTCTGGAAATACTCAAGTAGGAACTTAGACGCACATAACAATAACCGAATAATTGGGGATCCTAAGTCAATCGATTTGACTCACACGGCTGACCACAAAGAGAGTGATGGTCTTCCTTAAACAAATGTGTCGACCCTAATATCCTAAAGTAATTAGGTTTAGTCTCAAAACTTAATAATTGACACATCCGAAACTTATACGTTCCCACAATTGGAAGGAAGGTTTTGGTGGGAAAACAAAGTCAATCGTGGTATCATAGCCTGGGTTAACCACATCAACCAGGAGGATGGGTTTCTAACAACTGAACTTCTTCTGGACATTATTAGGTTCTGGGAGAGCTAGCATGAAGGTAATCGGCATAATGGTTGAGGCACGTATATCAAGTCCCAAGTGAGGGATCTCTGTAAGAGCTAAAGGTAAGGCACAAGGACAATGATAATCACCCCCAAACTTAGAATTTTGGGTGTCTCTAGATAGACTAGCTACAATTTCCCTAATTTCTAGATCATCAAAATCCTGAAAATGGTCAAGTGCTTCATGTACATTATACCCAGGTGATGCATCCTCACTCATATTTAAAAGCTCTACGAGTTCATCTTCTTCGTCTAAGACTATTGTTTTTAAATCGTTAGACTCTAAAATAATATTCTCAGGATAAACTCGTTCCTCTAAACCATTATAGACTTCGTAAACAGGAAATACTACATCGTCTAAAACAGTATCTCTAGTCAAATCCTCTTCCTTTTGAATAGGTGAATAATTGTTAAAATTATTAGGATCTGAACCAGAAATAACTCTATTATTATAAAGCTCAATTGGAGTTGAATCCATGTATAGAAAGGAATCCATGTATCCTTAAGTACCGACACAAATGATACATAAGAAACCAGAAAGGAATTTCAGTGGAGCTTCCAAGCAATTCAACACAATAAACGACAAAAAGAATTAGAAATGAGAAATGCTTGTTTGAGATGACATGAGATAGTAGCTTCATATCCATGTTTCTGCTTTTAATAACAACTACTCTATAAGAGGAGTAGACACGTTCAGAAAGAGACCACGTAAGTGAGACAAGAATGAAAGGATTGGTGATTTGGTACCGAAAGGAGAAAGGAGCTAGCACTAACTAAGATTGACTCAAGTAATGATACACTAGTCCACAGCCGCTTCATCCACAGTTTATACGAACACGATTCGTCGCCTAAACTTAACCAACCAAATATCCAACTCTCAATTACAAATATAGAAACAAACAAAGAATAAAATCTGAATCTAGACACAGGGAGATGCAACCAATGTAAGGGGGTAATTACAAAACCTAAAATCGCAAAATCCGAGAGATAGGCGATGTCAAGACCTAAAATCGCAAAACCTAAAAGATGATAAAACTTATCTTTCAAATAGTTTCTGATAACGAAACTTCAGATTCAAATATTGATGAAGATTTTCTTCATCTCTTATCACAGATCTTGAGAACGCCTTCAAGAACATGCTGTCGATATCGATTTTAGGTTTTCAAAATGGAATCAAGTTGAATTATAGAGTTTCTACATATCGAATTTAGGCTTAGAAGAATTAATTAAGGAAGACATAGCTTCAGAAAACAGATCTCTTGATTGCAGATTTGATTGGTATTCTCTGCTTTCTCTGTCTCTTTTGAAAGATAACACCCGAATCTAAACGAATAAGAGGGTAGTTTGGACCAAAAATAAAACGAAAAATATAATTTTAGAAAATATGGGCCCGTGAGAAATTTTGACTCGTAAAATGGGTGCGCGCCTTTACTTTTTGGACAGTGGGTTTGTGGGTGGAAAAAATTGGGAAAAAGTGGCTGTAGTTTTCACTTATAAAAGGAGGAACGTGCACCCCTGGTTTAGTGGGGTGCACAAAGTCACACTCCGGGATTTTCAAGAGATGAACTAATTATATACTTATCAATCATCAATTTTTTCAAAGGGTCACTGTAGGGAACTGCACTTGTAACTTGTGTAATTGCATCAAGGGAACAGAACATGCACGTTGGTACACCTCCATTAATGTTTGGAAGTCTTTGAGCGGAAAATGAAGAGAAATGGACAACATTTATTAGGACAAAGTTTTCTATGCACGTTGGTACACCTCCATTATGATACTCAAGTCTGGATGCATCTTAACTTTTCTATGCAGTTTATTCTTAATGGAACAACTACTTTCATGGTTGGCTAAGTGATTGCTTTGAAAACACAGAAAGAGAAAATTATGGAATAGATTGGAATGTGATCTGTAGCATAATAATATGGTACATTTGGAAAGCAAGGTGTAACGTAGTGTTTAAAAAGGAAAGTCAGAATAGTGCAGTCACAGCAAACAACATTTTAAATTTTATCAATAGCTATAACAATGTTAACAAAGTAGGTTATAACATAATGCAACAACTTTACTATAATCCTCACATTGATGAGACTCTTCGGATAACTTCTCAAACAATGGAAGGACCAACACCAAATATGGCAATGAAACTAAATATTGTTTTTACTTTTATGAACTCTATGGCAAAAGCTGGAATTGGTTTAACTTTGTGTGATTTTACAGGAACAATAAGAGAAGCTAGAGGTTTACATGTTGATTGCACCACCTTTGAAGAATTAGAGAAAATTTGGAGCGGACTTTTGACTTTCCAATGGGAGGCAATTGAGTGGCCATGTAATCTCTTTTAGGAGCAACTCCGAACCACTCTGCTGCTGCTAGTTCGAATATATGCTGAGGCCAGAAAACAAAGATATCGGATTAGCGAAGATTTTGGAAACAAAACAAAATTTCACATCAACTTTTTAGCTCAAGATATTACCTTAATTAAGAGAACCCAAATGATTTGGGCAGCTAGATTTTTTGTTTTTTGTAACAAGTATGCCATCACTCATAATTGGCTAGACAATAGTTTAAGAGCTATGCAAATTTATTTAAATATTCAAATTTGTAATGAAGATGTAACAATGTACCGTAATTCTCTTCGTGGAATTTATGGTACTTTTGTATCAATGATATGAGGGAAACCTCTTTTTCTAAAAAAAAAAAAAAATTAGGACAAAGTTTGAATTTTGAGTCCTACGGAAAACAAAACAAAAATTGAAAGTAAAATTTGTATGTAAGAAATCAATTAGAGATTCCTCCCCTGATCATATTCATGAGTTCCATTACCCTCCTGTAGGTTCACATGCATATGTCATGATGGCTGGCACCGGCCAATTCATTTGCGTCTCTTGCGGCAGCACAAAAAACTTACCCCTTTCTTTTTTTTCTTTTTTTTTCCTTTGTATACAAGAAAAGGCAAATAAGCCGAAAATACAAAATCAGTGCACTACAATATCCTACTCCTATTCTAATTTTTGATTAGGTTCAATATTCCTGTCATTTCTAGAGTGTTCAATACCGTTCAGAACAAAAGGGTTCATCTCATCCATGCAAATTATAGGCTCCCGAGAACTAGAATTTTTTCAAAATAAAGCCGATTTGCAAAGCATCTCTAGTTTTAAGTTCTTTAAATTATTCTAATGTTTGTAAGAAGAAAAAATATATGTTGTGGTCTATCATCTCTGTCTTGCATGGTAGCAAATTGGATAACGTCATTGGATTGCATCATGATATAGATTTTTATAACTTTCCAGAGTAACTTCAGCTTCACTTTCCACTGTCACATCCATTTTCTGCATTTCCTTGGCCCAGTCAGAAGCTAATTGAGCTCCTTGGATATCCTCTAGCCCTAATGAACATTCCTGCAATATCAAACATAGTGACAACAATGTAATCAGTCTGCTTGTCAAATAGCTAAAGGTTACGTATCTTTATGTTGACCCCATATTGTCTCGGGGTAGATGAGTTATAGCTAGTTGGTTGAATAGTGTCACATCTCATATAGAAGTGATTATTCAAGATGTGATAAGGATGATTATACATTCTGTTATGATCACTCAGGTGAATGATGATATTTTTCACCATTTACTTAGTATCTAGACATGCATAATCAAACACAAAAGCACATCTAACTTTCCGGATAAACCAACAAGCAGTAACATAGGTGGCAGTTTGATGTTTATTTTTCCCTACTAGGAATTCAACCAATCAATGAAGATAACTTGATTACCACCAGTATCATGACTATATTCCAACAGTTCCAACCATACTTGGATGACAAAGTTTGCATTGAGGAAAAAGATGCCACTAGTCTCCTCCAAACTTTTGACTTGCATATTGGATCAATATATTGCAAGATGCTTGCATTCTTAGCGATGGTAGGAAAAATGATATATGCATATTTTCAGAGAATTTGTTTTTTATGTATGCTGAAGTATCCATGTTCCAAATCTTACTCCAATCTGTCAGGTTTACATCCTAGTTATATTTTTATCACATCTTAACAGTGTCGAGAGATTTGATCGTAAAATTTTCATTGTCAGTTTGGTCACATTTAATAGTATCCCTCTTTCCAATGTGGATCATTGTATCCTTAACAACCCTTATTTCTCTGGTTAAAAGTATGCCTGGAGCTTAATGTCATCTTAAATATTACCAATATTGGAAATGGGGTGTTTCACCAAAGTATAATCCTTTGGACAATTACGTGGTTTAGTGAGATGAATATTAGGATAAACTATCCATATGTCATCCCAGATGTTAATGTCTGCTCCATCACTAACACGTTAAGAGTTGTACTTTTGAGAGTTTTCAATTCCACCTAATAGCCTTTTCCAAATCCAGGAATCTCCAATGTTTTCCTTTGTATCCTTATTGAGAACATTCTTCTCTCTGATGTACTTAGCTGATCAATAAGAGAGAATCTTTATCTTGTATGATTCCCCATAGCACTATTACAAGCTTTTATGTTCATGAAACCCAGTCTTCCTAGATTTTTTGGGATGCATACAGAATCCCATGCTTTTGGATGATATCCTTTGGGGTTGTTAGGATATTTTCCCCATAAGAAATCCCTTTAAATCTTGTTGATGTCCTGAAAAGTATTTTTGGGAAGCTTGAAGCAGTTAATTTTAGGGTTTGTCTTCCCACAGGATTGAGGTATATAGTTTTCCAACCAGCCAATTTGTGCTTCAGGTTATCTACACCAAGGCTTGAAAGATATAGTTTTGCTTTGGTGGTAAACAGAGGGGAACCCAAGTATTTATCACCAGATTTAATCATCTGAACTCCCATAGTAGTGCTTATCCACGATGCCCAATTGTGCATGGTATTTTACTAAAGAAGATCATATATTTGTTGAAGTAAAAAAACATACCTTCGAGTGGTATATTACTATGAATAAGATTTTATGCACACTCATGAGAAGAATTCATTTAACACTTTTCTTTAATTAGATAAGTAGTTAGTGACACGCAATATTGCAATTTGCAACATGTTTAGAGATACTCATTCTTGGTAGTCGTTCTTAAGTAGTTGTTTCTCGGCACTAATTTTTTTAAGAGAAAAATTGCTCCGCTATGTCACAATGACTTAAGCTTTCTTTGTTCTTAAGTTCTACCATTCTCTCTCATGTTATATTCCTTATTCATCTCAAGATCTTTTATTATATATGTTTATCATTTTAACTTGACTAGGACCTTAATTTCATAAATAGATATATTACATTTCACCAGATCATTACTTCTTATATTGACAATCAAGAAGAAAGCAACGTAATTACATGTTAACTTAAAACATTCATTCCCTTTATCTTGATGTTTCATGATTCAAGAAATCTCGGCCACACATTTACATAATCATTAATACCCAAAATCATCACCGCAAAACCCAAATATTTACGGTTACTATATTACATACTACTTATAAAACAAGAAAACTTAATCAATCTACTACTATTACTGACCGGCCGATAAGAAAAGAAAAAGAAAAGCAATTTATACCATGAGTAAAAATCCCACATATTAGTCAGATTACTATTCAGAACACCGTCATGCCATCGATCAAAGTCAACTCTGACGGTCAAAGACAATGCTCACTGGTCAAATCCGCTGGCACATGATAGTAATTTGGATCGTTTCTACCGACAGAAGGTTCTGGATTGCTTGCTAACTAAGTCGCTGGGGAAAGTTCTGGAAAATTCTAGACATATTGTTGACCAAGTTACCACAGATAGAACTTATCTCGAATATAGGGTTTATCTCATAAATTCTACTATATAAATAGAGTGGATCTGAACCCTAAAAACACATGCCTATGCACACGAAAATACACAGAGAAATACACCAGCAAACCTTAAAAGGGATTAGAAAATTATTATAATCGATAAATCAATAAAATATCTCTCTCTACGAGGATTCGCCCGTGGATGTAAGCAAAACTCTCTACGTTAAATTCATGTCTCTATTGTTTATGTTTAATTTCGTGTAATTAACCCTATTTCACATCATCGTCAACAAACCAATCTTGTTTGTGCCCATAATTAATTTCGGTACAAACATGAGTGTTTCAATCCGATCGGTTATCTTCCTGTAAAAAGTACTAAGCAAGTCATCCCTTCCTTGTCGTGTTTGATGGCATTAAATGTTTAGGTAACTCAGGGAAAAAAAACATGAGTTTCTCTCTCCTAAACCGTTCTCCATCTCCATCTCCATCATCTCTTCAACCTAGATTGAGTCTAGATCCTAGTTTTCCTTCCTAGATTTGTAGTTTTTCTTTCCTAGATCCGTAGGTTTCTTTCATAGATTAGTAGATTCCTTTCCTTTCTTCCTGAAATCATGTCCACAGAACATCGTTATGTGCAAATTCAGAAAAAAAATTCCTTAGATTTTCTTGTCGAAAATCCATTTCTTCTTCTTCAATCACCTTAACAGAGTTCTACATTCATGGCTCGACAAAAGGGGTGTTCAGCTATTCCTTAGCTTTAAATCTACAATCTGTCCTTTTTGAAGCTGCAAAAAATGGTGACGCATGAAAAAACTTATGGAAGTTTGATGAAAATAAACTTTGGTTTTGCGCCACAAAACAATCTAATGATCAAGGATTTTATTTGCATATTATCCTGGCTAGACCTAATCATAAAGATGATCCAATCTCTTTTTTATCCCATCCGGTGACTTCTACACTGGCTGGTTCGCTGTTGCAGAAGCTCTTGACTCTATCCACAATTTCTCTAGATCAATTTCTAAACCTATCCATTCATCACCTTTCCAGCATCCTAGACATTTGCAAAGATTGGATAGAAAATGATAATCCCATAGCCCCTCTAGAGATTATCTTGACAAAAGTTTGGTTCATATGGAAAGAAAGATGTAACAGGTCATTTGAAAAGAAAGAGCAAACTTGCTCTCAATTAGCACTAGAAATACAAAGACATTTGAATTTTTGGTACAAGGATTCTTATCATACAAAAGTTACTACTATTAAATGTAATGAAAAACCTAGATGGGAGGCACCAAGACACGATCATAAAAAGCTTAACTTAGATGCAGCCTGGACTTCAGTAAATGAACCAGCAGGCTTTTCTTTAATTCTCAGAAATTACGCAGGGAAATTCGTCCAGGGAAGAGTAGGATCCATCTCGGCAACATCTCTAGAAGAAGCAGAAGCTTTAGGTCTCATTCATGCAGCATCTTGGGCAGTGAAGGAAGGTTTAACAAACTTCAGTGTAGAAGGCGATTGCAAAAACCTATTTGACTATCTGAATGGGAAAACTTTTCAAATCACTTGGAAAAATCAGAAGATAATGGATGAAGTAAAGAGAGATTTCAATCTCTGTAAACATTTTTTGTTTTTTTTTATGTTCCAAAATTAGCAAACAATGTTAGATATCTTTTGGCTAAAGAAGCTAAACTTTTTAGTACTTTTGTTGATTGGAGGAATGTCCCTCCGCCTTGCATTGTGCATGCCTTAGAAGTAGATAAATCTAATGTTAGAGTTGAATCACTTGGCACAACATTAGATGGCTCTACTATTATCGATGTAAGGGTTACTAACTCCCTAAGTTAGTCCGTTGGAATGCATCTTAACTTACAAAAAAAAAGAAGAGAGTCCTCGGATGGTAGGCTAAAAGTTTATGCAATAAATGAATTCAGTGGTTTAGTCGGACATTTCCAAACGTACATATGATCTGGTGAAGAATCTCACTGATTACAGGCTCATTCTTTTTGGGCTTTTTATAGTTGGCCGTCAGTATGGATTAAGGTTTAATTATAGTCTATTTGTAGTAATGTGCAACAAGACGGTTTGGCCGAGTGGTCTAAGGCGCCAGAATCAGGCTCTGGTCCGAAAGGGCGTGGGTTCAAATCCCACAGCCGTCACCCTTTTTTTTTTGTTTTTCTGGATCAAAGACGATTTAAACGGATATTATTTAAATCATTGGTAATGCATGATGGAGATATCAAACTACGCATTATGCTTGTGAGAGCATCCACAGTCGTGGAGTATAACCAAATTTTTTGGTAAAAAAGCGGGAGCGTAAGTGAGACGGAGTAAAGGCAAAAGAGGATTTATAACCAAAACTCGGACCATATTTAGTCTTTTAGTCCTGGGTCTTTAGGCGTAAATTGAAGTTGCGCTTTGATGGGCGTAACTCAAAGTTGCGCCCCCAATTAAAAAAAAAAAAAAAAATGGGCGCAATTTGGAATTGCGCCCAAGAAGCTAACTTTGAGTTGCGCCCCAACAATAATAAAAAAAAAAAAAAATTGGGCGCAACTTTGAGTTGCGCCCCAACAATAATAAAAAAAAACAAAAAAATTGGGCGCAACTTTGAGTTGCGCCCCAACAATAATATAAAAAAAAAAAGAAAAAAAAGAAATGGGACGAGATTTGGAATTGCATTTGGTTGGGGCGTAACTCAAAGTTGCCTTTGACCAAATTTTAGTCTCCTCCACTGCATTACAACACGGACTAAACCCAAATTTTAGTTTTTTTTTTGCTCTTTGCTCTTTGGTTATGGTCGCACCACTGCAGTTGCTCTGAGTAACATACTTGTTCACTCAGTATGCATATAAAGGATGGCTTCTTCATTTGTTTTCTTCATTCATTTCATTAACGGTTAACCGTATCAAACAAAACAATAGTTACACAACGTGTATATATGCATGAAACCTCAAATATTTTCGCGCTTGACGTGAGATGGTGGCGAAAACTAAAAACAGGTTCATGTGATTAAATCAACTTGAGGTATTTTGAGCGATGGATTGTTTGGAAATTTTTATTGCTTTTCTTATGGGATTCCGGCTCTTCATTTTTCACAATGTTTGACTGTTTTGTCAGCACTATGACTATTAGTAAAACAAAACTAGATGTTCACTGAAATAGAATTCTAATCACATTGATAAAAAATCTTCAAACCCAAACCTCAACGTCCACTTATTTTATTGCCTAATTATCATGTTCCTAAGTTAAACCACGATAACAGAAAAAATTGCCTAATTAAAAAGTTCAGATGGAGAAAAGAACACAAGAACATGAAACTTTCAAAGAAAAGAAAGAAACACATAAAGAAAATCTGCAGCAGTGAAACAGACTTACAAAATAAGACACCACCAAATTGCCTCTTGGTGCATGATGCTTCAAGAAAGAGACTCAGCTAATTCTTCAATCGATGTGCCGCTGACGTCAAGCCCTTCAAAACACCTCAATCTTTCAATTCCTCTAGGTAACGCTTTAAGATCGGGACAAGAATGCAATCTCAGCATCTCCAATTCATAAAGAAAACTGACAGAATCAGGTAATTCACTTACCTTTGTATGTGAAATGTCGAGCTTCTTCAATCTACGGAGACCACTTATAGAGTCAGGCAATTCACTAACCTTTGTATGTGAAATATTGAGGCTCCTCATATCTGTCCAAGCTCCAATTTCTTTAGGCAAACCTTCAAAGTTTTTGCAGTAAGATATGTCCAATGTTTGCAAGCAGCAGAGACTAGTAACTGATGTAGGCAAGACTATTATTCCTGTGCACGAAAGATCAAGGTGCCGTAAGCTTTTCATAGATCCAAAGTCTTTGAGGAGTCTCGAGATGGAGCTGCAATTGTGTAATACCAGTGTTTGCAACTTAAAGGGACTGTTGACCGATCCAAACCGTAATTCATCCAGATTATGACACCCTGAGAGGTTAAGATATCTTAAATGTCTCAACTTCAAAATAGAAGCTGGTAACTTCTGAATTGATAAACCACTCGTATATATTACGCGCAAATTTCTATTATCAAAGACACTTTCAATCTTATCCCACTAACTTGCATCAATGGCAATAAACGTACGCAATTGTTTCAGCTTATCCCCAACTTCTGGCAACGTGTTTGGCCTATCTTCATTCAATATTAAACGCAAACGTCGAACAACTCCAGAAGTATTAACTATTTCAGAAGCTTCTAACGTTGAGCATTCGTCATTGCCAACAACAGTTCGTGCAAGATGATATACATAATCATGCATCTTGTACTTCTGGACCTCACTGTGTTCATCTTTTTCTATCATTTGGATTAAAGAATAAGACACCAGATCGTCAAAATATGCACTTCCAATATCTTCCATGGACTTTTCTTTACCAGCTGGATGAAGAAAGCCTTCGGCCATCCATAATTGGATTAAAGCCTCTTTATCAATCACCCAACCCCTAGGAAATATAGAACAGTAAGAAAAGCACTGTCTCATAGTTGATGGCAAATTGTCGTAACTTGACTTTAGTCTTGGAAAGATTGTTTCATAAATGGGTGGGATGTCGAAAATATTATTTGCTCTGATTAAAGTTGTCCAATTGCTTTCGCCTCTTGCGAATCGCATATGATTTGCCAATGTTTTTGCAACCAGCGGCAAACCAAAACACATCTTGGCTATTTCCTGTCCTAGCTCCGCCAGTCTTGGAGTCTCCAATGCGCCACCAGGAGTAAATACAGTACCCCTAATGATTGACCAACAGTCGCTTGCTGATAATTGCTTCAGAATATACGGTGAAACAGCCCCTTGGACCATCTGCGCAACTTTCTTTATACGTGTTGTGATTATAATTTTACTTCCTTCGGCCCCAACCATTAAACACTTCTTTAGCCTCTCCCAGGTCTCATTATCCTCGCTCCACAAGGCGTCCAATACCAGCAAATATTTTTTTCCTTTCAACTTTTCACAAACTTGACTGAACATTGCAAAATCATTTGATACGCCTTCATATTTAATACATTTGCTGGATTCTAAGATACCTTTTAGAACAGTACTCATATCAAAATTCTCAGCACAGACCCAAATCATAAGTTCGAAGTGCTTCTTAACACACTCGTCATCGAATGCTATATGAGCTAATTTTGTTTTCCCAAGTCCCCCGATTCCTAATATTGGTATGACAGATATTTTTTCATACCGACTCTGACTAAAATCGTTTGATGATGCTGATGTTGATCGGTGATTGATTAACAGATCTACTATTTTTAATTTATCATCTTCCCTTCCAATTATAACTTCTTCCGCGTAGTAAATGGTCACAGTGGTTCGGTCACGTTTATGCATTTCAAGATGATCATATGTACTACCAAAGTTAAATCGGTCCATCTCACGAGCTATTTGATCTAATCTTTGATTGATTTTTTTAATCCTATGAGCCATTTTTACCCGAAAAACAAGGTAATTGGAAGAAAAGAAATTCCTTACCTCGCGTAACAAATTGTTCTTTCCATATCGATGCGTATCATAGTTGGCAAACTCATCTAGTACATCATCAGCATCATACGCAACATTTTTAAGCTTTCTCAGCCAAAGTCTCACAAGTTCCTGGCTTTCTTGCCTCCTTTCAGCATCAGAAGTTACAGCACAGATCATCTCCAAGGAATCTTTAAGCTTTTGTAGTTCATCTTTGACACCCCCAAACCAGACCTATCTCCCGTGCAATACTGGCAGGTCAACTTGTTCAAAATTTCTTTAGCACCAGTAACAAGGATTGATTCAGCCATTTTGATCGTTAACTATGTAAAATATCAGAGCAAGAATGAAGAAGAAGAAGTTTTGTTATTACATCAAATAGTCGTGAAAACATGTGGACAAAAGTATTTCAAACAACTTTAAATACAAGATAATTGCAGGACCAAAACCTTGACTATCATTGACCTTGACTAACCTTGACTGTCATTCCTATTAGCCCCCTCAAGTTCATATAGGCAGACACAAAGATGAACTTGAAGAACAACAAAAAGTAAAATTACTGTAGTAAGGCCAAACTAGTAAAATGAGTATTAGAATCGATGCTTCAATAGCATCGGTGGAAGAGTCTTCAACAAAGATTTAGTAATAGCGAGTGTCCCCAAAAGTTGTTGAAGTAAAGAAGAAAATGTTGGAAAACAAAGCCCTTTTGTAAAAGATCTGCGCAAGTTGATCTTTGAGAAGCAATGATATGTCAGATCAGTAAGAAATCCATCTAATACCAAATCTCACAACATGATATTGCACCTCTATATGTTTTGCTTTGGCATGAAACACGGGGTTAGAAGCTAAGCAAATAGCGAAGTATTATCACGGTATATTGTGAAAGGGTAAGACATTGAAACATTTAATTCCTTAAAAAAGATTTGATAACCACTCCAACTCGAGATACGTGTGATGCAAAAACACTTGTATTCTCTCAAGACCTTGACACTTGTAGGTTGTTTCTTAGACCCAAGAAATTAAAGAACTCCCCATAAACACAAAGCATAACCCGAGGTAGACCTCCTTGTATCGGAACCACCAACTATGCCCAATCTAAGAAATGTCACTCCTCCTCAAAGTAATTCCTAATCCAATGGTTCCTTCAAACATCTAAGAATTCTTTTAACCAATAAGAAATGAACATCTGTTGGAGAATGCATAAACTGTGAAACATAATTTACCCTAAATGCAATATCGGGTCTTGTCATTGTTAAGTATTGTAAACTTCCAACTAAAGTCCTATACTCAATGACATTTTCAAGTAGAACTCCATCATGTAATCAAGCTCGGATTCCTTTTACAAACTGGTGTATTAGCGGAGTTTACGGTCCAACATATTTGCCTTAGTAAGTAACTCTAAAACATACTTTTTTACGGTAGGAGAACCGGAGTATCCAATGTTCTTGTCACTTCAATCCCCAAAAAATAACTCAAGTCACCTAATTGCTTCATTGCAAATTCGGACTTAAAGATGAAACTAATTTATGCAGTAAGAGTGTCATCATTTCGATCAAATAAAATAATATCATCTACATACAAAGCACAACCATAATAAGTATTGGAAGTATATATGAACATGGAATAATCACAAATAGACTCGATAAAACCAAACCGTACCAAGAAAGTACCGAATCTATCAAACCAGGCCCTTGGTTCTGTTTGATCCATATAAGCTTTTCTTTAGTTTACACACATAGTCACGGATGAACAGGATCAATAAAACCCCCGTGGTTGAGCCATGTAGACATCCTCATTCAAATACCCATGTAGAAAAGCATTAGAGACATCCAATTGCTTAATATGCCAATTATGTGTAATAGCTAACACTAGAACTACTCTTCTTGTTGTGAATTTAACTCTTTGGACTAAAAGTCTCAAGTGTAATCAACTCCATCTTGCTGATTATATCCTAAAGCCACTAATCTTGATTTGAACTGTCAATAGTACCATCTGCTTTCAATTTAATCCTATACACCCATTTGCATCCTAAAATATTCATGTGTGGCTCGGTTTAACAAGATCCCAAGTGTCATTGTCTTTCAAAGCTTGATGTTCTTCTTTTCATTAATTCGCCATTTTGGAATCTTCCTTTGTGATCTAAATATTTTTGGCTCGAAGGAATATCTAACAAAGAAGTAAAAGCACAAGGAATTGGATGTTTAATCGAGATATGCATGACATGATCGGGATAAATTTTTGGTTTTGAAATTCCCTTCATAGACCTTGTTGTAATAGTGGTGGAAGGAACTAAAGAAAGATCATCGGTAGATACATGGGCATTTTAAGATGAAATAGTAGTAGGAGAAGATGACTTTGAGTAGTAAATTCATTTTGAAAGACAACATTCCTAGAAATATGAAGTTTTCTAAGAACAGGATCATAACATTTATAACCCTTATGCAAGGAGCTATAACCAAGAAATATGCATCTAACAGATTTAGGGAGAAAGTTTATCCCGCCTACGTGACCCAAAAAAGGGTAGCAAATGTAATCAAAACTCTTAGAAAAGCATAATCGAGGACGATTTATCTGAGAACCTCAAATGGTGATTTATTTTGAAGGACAGTAGTAGGAGTTCTATTGATTAAAAGGTAGTGATTAAGAAAGCATCAAACCAAAAATGTTTAGGACAAGATGCATTAAAGAGAATAGTATTGCCCATTTCGTAATGTGCACATATTTTCTTTTGTGAAGGCCATTTTGTTCTGGAGTTTTGGGACAAGATATTCAAGATTAATACCTTGATCAGTAAGATAATTGCCTAAAGAACCTTTAATAAGTTCACCTGGCACCATCGGTTTGAAAAGATTTAATTTTTGTAGAAAATAAATTTTCAGTTAAATTTTTGAAATGAGTAAAACATTTTAAGACATCATATTTCGAGCTCCATTGGATAAATCCAATGAAACCTACTAAAGTCATCTATAAAGAGAATATAATATCTATATCCTTGCAAAGAAGACACGGGGGAAGGACCCCATTCATCACAATGAATTAAGGATAAAGGAGCAGATGCATGAGATAAAGAATTTGAAAAAGGTAATCTTTTTGCTCTTTGCAAGTTGACAAGGATGACACACTTTAGAAGAATTTGAAGAATTTAGAATGATATGTTTATTTGAATGAAGTTGATGAATGATTTTAGATGAGGGATGACCTAACCTACTATGCCATATCTCGGAAGAAGCATGTAAAGATGAAAAAGCATGATGAAAATGAGAAGTGGAAATAGGATAAAGATTATTTACTATTCTCCCCTTAGCCAAAAGCATATCGGTAGATAAATCCCTAATTTCATAACCACTTGGATCAAGCTTAAAATAACAATTATTGTTTGTTGTAAACCCCTGAGATAACAAATTGTGCTTCATTGCAGGCACATGTAATATGTTGTGTAGCCCAAAACTAGTATCAACAACATTTAAAGTAGAATCACCACAAAGTGCAATAGATAGGGACTTACCATTGCCAATAGTAATCGAACCCTTGCCCTTGTAGGAAGAAGCATGTTGAAGTAGAGAAGAATCCCCAAGTCATGTGTGCGGAGGCACCAGAATCGATAGCCATTGAGTAGATGAAGAAGGATCATCATTGATAGGCGCAGGTATTCATATGCAAACCATTAAATCCCTGAGAATAATCTGTGTGGGAGTTGTTGTTGTCCTGAGAAGTAGAAGGAGATTCAGTAACACCAACAAAACCAAGTAGAGGGTGGATAATAACTGAAAATGACATCCTTTAGCATAGTGTCCCTCTTTTCTGTGATTTGAAACTCCACCGAGAAAAATCCCATTGACCTCTTCTAGCATCACCATTATGTACTTGAACCACTCATTCCACCACCATTTCTAGTATCAACACCAGCATTTCTGTTTCCAGCAGATTTGTTATTGCTATATTGGCTATTAGAGCCATTCTTTTTCTTATTTCCTGGATGAGAATTATAACTAGTACTAGCTCCATTTCTACCATAGAAAGCGGTTTGATGTTGAGAATCAAAAACAATAGCACTATCTTGTGCTTGATCAAGAATCCACTTGCTCATGAGTTATTAACTTGCCTTTAACTCTCCCAAAAGTATAAGGAGTATCTACATGTTGGTGATATAACAAAATTATCATAATCCTGCCTTTAATCCATTTAACACATGCATTAACAAATCTGAGTTGCTCACTTTTTCACCAATGGCGGCAAGTGAATCTCGCAATAGTCTTGATCTTTGCAAATACACGTAAAACTTGATCAAATTTCCTTTCCTAATGCCATATAATTGTTGCCTTAGCATATTTTACGAGCCATGTATTGTGTCTTGAATGTACTTTCAAGAAATGCCCAAATCTCTCTAGCATTATTTAGACCTAAGACATCACCGTAAATTGATCTTTGTAAAAGTAGCTTTTAAACAACTCATGACAAAACGATCCATTCTTCTCCACCTTTGAACCCATTTTGGATTTAAACTAAGAACCCCATTAATCAAAATCTTTTCCTCTGGTTCTTGTAAATCCCCATTAACATGACCATAAAGATCAGTTGTAATCAAAACAGACTCAAATTGATCACGCCATAATAGAAAATTCGTAGAATCCAATTTAATTGAAACAAAATTTGAAATATTTGTGAAAGGCAAAGTAAAACTTGTAGAGTTACTAGAATCGGAGTTTTCAGTAGCGGAAGCCATATCTGTGTGATTGATGATGTTGTTGTTGCTTGAAATATTTTTATTGCGCCTTGTACTGACTGGCATAACACAGATTTACAAACAAATCAAAGTAATTTCAAGATTAGGTTTAATCTTGAACAAAGATTATATGAAGAATTTGTGAACCAAATTTGTTGAAAAATTTATTTGAGAATCAATCAGGAAAAAGGTATTGAAAAATTATTTTAAGTTGATTGTGAAGATTGTTGTAAAAAAAATGGAATGAATCAGAACCTATCTGATACCATGTAAAATATCAAAGCAAGAATGAAGAAGAAGAATGAAGAAGAAGAAGTTTTGTTATTACATCAAATAGTCGTGAAAACATGTGGACAAAAGTATTTCAGACAACTTTAAATACAAGATAATTGCAGGACCAAAACCTTGACTATCATTGACCTTGACTAACCTTGACTGTCATTCCTATTAAACTAATGGTCGATTAAACAATCAACTGAGCGCAGCTAGAGAGATTGAAGATCTATCTGAATTTTAATTGTGACTTGGGAGATGCAAAACTGTATAAATCTGTAGATGAAGAAAGAAGACTTTTGATTTGGTCATTTGGCGTTGTTTGATCAATTCCTTTTTGTTTATATATATCATACCCAACTTAACATATAATAATACAACCCAAATTAAAATATGCAATTCTTCAAACATATTTACTAGAATTATGTCCGACACAACATCTTAGCAGATTTATTTTGTGTTTTTTGTTTTCCGATGAAAAGTGCTTCGTTACACTCCTTCCATACTCCAAATTACCTGGAAGGCCAAACACCGCTTTCTTTAGATTAGGCTAAACCTCTAGATATTTGAGTTTTGGCAACGTTGAACGCTTTGTATATTAGCGAGCACATACTCTCATAGACTTTTTCTTTGAACTTCCTTTTTTGTGGAGAAATGGGTATATAAAAAACTGAATTATTCAAATTTAGGTGCTATACCAACCAAGTAAAGGGAGTGTGCGAATATATGGCCGTTTTGATCCGTTTGAGTTAATGCATAAAAGAGACAGTTTGGCGTAATGGTCTAACAAAACTTTTCCTTTTAAACCTTTTCGTACATTTTTTTTCACGATAAAGGTAACGCACACAAATCTGCCATTCAAGAAACCATATTCCAATCACACCAAAGCATAGGATTACTAGTAAAAGTTCAAAACGAACTCAAATTATTATAATGCAACACTTGCAACATCCAGACACTAAACATAATATAGAGAAAATAGTAAATAAGATAGTGTTTGATTGATCATGGCTTCAAATCATTCTTCACGAGAGGAAAAATAGAAGGAGGTGATGGTGGGGCTGGTACAACATCGGCAGTGGCATCGCAATATCCTCGAAGTATATTACCTTCCTCTTCAGTGAACCCGAGTGAACCAAGCATAGCGGGCCAACAGTTGTGCTGGATTATATGAATTGCTCGGCAACAGTTCCGACCTAAATGTGTTTCACCATTGAGGAAGAATAGTATAACCTCACCGGTACATGCTTGAAGCTCCGTCAGCGAATCCCAACATTCAGAATATGATCCATCTGATTGTAATCGAGCAGCTAAGGATATGGGCGTTGCAGTCTGAACATCAGACAAAGGTCTTGCTAGTACACTAGTAGTACCGATATTGCTGGAATCCATTGTGCTCAGAGTTATTGCAATCAATGTTGTGATGAATAGCAACTTTGAAGAAGTTAAATAAGATGCAGCCATGGCTACCCACAGAGAGAGTTCTTGAGAGAGACGAAGAGAAAAGGCTAGAGAGATTGTGATGAAGGAATGAGTAGTCCTATTTATAGACCGCATAGGTGTAGCTGAAGAGAGTGCGTTACATGCATGGAATGGAATAAATAACAGGATAATGACTTAATGAGATCATAGATGTATTACATGGTGGGCTCATTATGTATCTGGGCTGGGGTTACAGAAGTTGAAACGAATGGGTGAAAGGATTCACCCTCGTCATTAACTAGCTGAGATCGTGTTAAATGGTTTAAACTTTAAACAACAATTCTAACGGATGAAATAGAATCAACTTTTTCTTGGTGGAAAAATAGAATCAACTTTGCAAGCACGTGGAGGGATGGACGTAGCTAGACTGTATTTTTTTCTAGACTACTACTACAGTACTTCACAACCTCCATTTCTTATAGCTTAACTATGCAAATGAGATTTTTGCAAGCATGAACGTTCCTATATCTATAGCTTCAACATTATTTGTGGCATAAACTTTCAAACTAGTAATGATGCACATGCAGCTTTTGTGTCGGCAAGGTTCAAAGAAAAGAAATCACGTTTCAGAATTAGACTTGTGAACATCTAGTATGAGCACTAATGTGGCTGTAATTTAGTGGTAAGAATTCCACGTGGAGACCTGGGCTCGAATCCCAGCAGCCACCCATTATTTTTGTTGCCAAATTTTAGGCCTTTATATAACAAAAAAAAATGTTTGGGCAAGTGCCATTATCTTCAAAAGAAAAAAATATGTTTTTTCTTTCTGAACGTGGGTATACAAGAAGAACAAAGCAACAAATAAAAAAAAAAAGCCAGTGCAAAGTGAAGATGAAATTGGAGAAATGCTTCAAATAAGCCAAATATGCATCAAAGATAATATGCAAATGCCAAAAATGATTTTACATCATTATTTTTTGTTGAAATGCACGAAGATATCAACACACGCATTATAAATGAGCGCGCATTATACTTGAGAGCAATGCGCATGAAAATATTCGATCCAAGAAAATAAGCATGAACATATAATGAAGAAAACAAATGCAATGCATTTATAAACCTTGTTTTCTGCTTTGTTATCTCAGTATTTGCATATAAAAATTAAGATGACTTTTTCTTTTATTTTCTTCATTCACTTCATTAGATTTATCAAACTAAATAATAGTCGCACAACGTAGATATGTTAACTTCAAACATTTTCATATTTGACGTGAGACGGTGGAGAAAACTAAAATTACGTTCATGTGATGAAACTAACCTGATAATTACTTTAATGATATACATAATAATGAGAAATTGTGAGGAACCTAGAAAGATGGATTACCATGAAGTTGTTCATGTATTTTGGTAAGGGATTTCAATTCTACACGCTTTAGCTTTTATGTCCGATTGTTTTTCTAATAATATGACTATTGTCCTGTTGTATGGTTACATGTTATTCGACTAGTAATAAAATTGATGTTGAAACTACATGTTCCAATCAAATAGAACTCGAACCACATTGTGATTTAAAATCTTCAAACTCGGATTTTATGTTTAAGTATATTTATTTTATTTTTTTGCATCATATGAGTAATTTGTAAAAACAATTCGAGGGTTCCCTTTTTTTTCTCTTAAACCCTAGGATTGGTTCAATAATAATTTGTTCACCATGTATGATGCGTTTGGTGTGGTTGTCCTTGAAGTATTCATATTGCAATCACACAAAAAAGGTGGTATGGGAATATATTCAAATTTGTAATTCTTTGATGATTCAAATTAGTCAAGAAGCCACTCTATTCGATTATGTCATGTTTAACAAAAAATGTGGTATGTGAATATATTCAGATTTGTAATTCTTAGATGATTCAAATTAGTCAAGAAGCCACTTTATTCGATTATGTCAGGTTTAAAAATCCTTTGTATGTTTTGGTAAAAATATAAAAATCTAGAATAATTTGTCGATGGCATCAACTTTATTGGTCTCTAAGGAGTCCTTAAAAACAAAAAAAAATCCACGCTTTACCTACATATTTTTTGTTTCTTTTTAAACCTGTAGTTTAATATTATGTTTGCATAAAACTTGTTTATGATATAGACTAGAGTTATGATTTTGATGCTTGTTTTATGTAACACACACTAGGCAACATCCAAGGGACCCCAAATCCAAAATTTTGTTACCAGATATTTTTAGTGTCTGATTTATTTATTTTGATTTCCGATCCAGTTTTCACGTTCCCATCGATTTAACTTATTAACCAATATTTTACTCTTTTATCATTTTTATTAGAAGTTCTAGGATTTTTCTCCCATGATCCCATCCCTAATAAAATTGTTTGTACCCAAAATTACTCTTGGGCACAAAACACGATGAATGGAAGATTTGGTGTGTAGTTTGGGTTAGGAGGCGAATTGAAGAACAAATAAAGAGACAAAGGTTTAACGTGGTTCGGCATGGTTTGCCTACATCCACGGACGAATCCCCTTGGGGGTGATATTTTATTGATATGTAGAATTATAGTGTATGTTTTATCTCCTATTGGCTACCTCCTCTTTTCAGAATTACATTCCCACTATTTATACAATCCTAAACATAAATGGTATTTATTTTCCTTGCTTGCCTCCTGGCATTAAACTACATGAAACCTCCTTTGCATGCTGTCATTAATCTGCATGAAACCTCCTTTGCAATTGTCATTAATGTGCATGAAACCTCCTTTGCATCTTTGTCATTAAATAAATTCCCGCATGAATGATGGTAGCGGTATTAGTGGACCTTGGTAGCGGAATAGGACTACATGGGTAGAGATGGGCGCGACACATCAGCGGCATGGCTGGAAAGCGGATGGCGGTGGGGCGAGAACTTGGCATTGGGGTGGTTGGCGGTGCGGATGAGTATTTGGGCTGGAGGTGCGGCAGGCAAGCGACTTTGACAGGTTGACCAACGGTTGACTTTGACTTTGATGGGAGAGTGTTGACTTTGACCGTTGACGGTCATTTGTAATCTTGTGCGAGCTGGTGAAATTGCTTCGGTTGACTAGTTATATGGCTTGGATGAGGGCTAAAAGATGATTCAAGCTCCAACTGGGCCCATTATGTGGCATTTTTGGTTATGGTACAAACATCGCCCCTGTAACCTCAACTTGTTGGGGGTTAAGACATTTTCGTTTTCCTTAGTCAATGACAAAACTCGCCCCCAAGTGTGGATTATTGATGTTGGCGATTGGCAACCTTCTCCTGTTGTTCTGGAGAGTCGGGGCGCCCAGAGTAAATTTACATTCTTTGAAGTGTAAAGAAAAGCGTGGCCGTTGATTATGGAAATCGTAATCAAGTCGCCCCAAGTGAGGCTATTGTGTTCGGCGGGCTTGATTGAGTATGAACCATTGTTGTATGCAAAATCGGAATGAAAAATAAAAGCGCTTTCTATGTGAGCGTGATGCTTGAGTGGAGTGGTGTTGTGGTGGTGATAACTCGATGTAAAATTGAATTGTGGTAGTTGCGTTGGACTTATCTGCGATGGCCACAAAAAAGCGTCTTCTGGTAATGAGAAAAGCGGGTAGTAACAACATTGAGCAAAAATGGTTTTGCGGCGACGATCGGTGAGTGCTGCGGCCGGCACTCGGCATTCCAGTATTTGCGATGTTTGGTTGCGGGAGGCGACGAGCAAAGGCCTGCTTTATCGCGGCTACGATCAGGTGGAGTGCGGGAGTTGCGAAACGAGCTTGAGCTTTGCGGCGGCCGATCGGTGGTGCGGCGGCGTCGAGCATTGCGGCCATTTGCGGTCAGTGGGACTGCGGGGGCGGCGAGGCAAGCGCAACTGCGGCGGTTGCGATGTTTGGACTACGGAGTTGCGACAGTGCAGGCTGCCGGTAGCTTCGATCAATTGGGTGCGGCGATTCTTTGGTAGGCTAAGCGATTCGATAAAACTAGGCTGCGTAGGTTGTCGGCCCGACACAAATATAATTACACTTTCTTACTACTCAAAATATAAATATAGCAAGGGCAAGAAAGGATCGATCCCATGAGAGAGGTCTAGGTTGTCAAATTGTTTTGGTTCCCTATAAATAACACCCCGGTAGTTTTGTGATTATAATATACTAAATAAAAGCAAATAAAGAAATAAGCAAACAAATTGAATCAAGGATAAGAAGATATTGGTCATGGATTTCGTCTTCAATCACAAACATGTTTTCAACACAATAACTAGAATTGATATTTTAATCTCAACTTTTATCAAAGACCCTAGAATACCTTGATCGCAAGAATATCATAAATCTCCTCATGTCATCAACAAACACATTAAAAGATGCTTGAATATGAATTCTATCTAAAGGAACAACCTAACGTGTAAAAGCACTAATCAAGTTTAATTCCCTAGATGCATTAAGTTCTGCAAATCGGGCCAATCAAAGCAATCGAACGTGGAAAGCGCACTAATCCGATTTAACAAAGGTTATGGTTCACATATGACTACTAGGATGTATCACTACAAGCAATAATCACAATTATGCTACTTGTAATCAAGGAATCTATCACTTTTGCGTATAATAAATCCTAATCTAGCAAGAGAGATGAAAACAAACTCAATCGATTAAGTGGACTCGACTAACAAGCATTCAAATCATGTAACAATATTAATGGTGAATCATAAACGATAATATGGAGACAAAACTAATTTATTGAATTAAAACCCATATTTGGAAATCAAACTTATTCCATAACCAATAATAAAAACTCTAACTCATATTCATGGAGTTCATAACAAGAAGAAAGAGAAAAGACTTCATGGTTCTAAACCCTAGAAAACTAACTAGAGGCAAAAAGAATAGATAATAGATTAAAAAAATATTTTGAGAAAAGTCTTCTCTTTTATAGCTCCACTCCTTCCAAAATTAGGTTTTGTCTTCAAGTCCATTAGTTAGAAGTCCAACAAGCCCACAAGCAGAGAAACCCATGTAGAAAGTCATCCCAAAACGCTCATGGGCGGGATTGTGGCTTTAAACTTGGTAGGAAGATCGCCCCAGGAAAGTAGCTCGGTGGCAAGCAAGTCAAATCCAGGTCACCGGTCAGCGGGTGAGCTTAGGTAGGGTCAACGGGTCAGCTCGATTCAACTCGGTCGAGGGCCGGAGTCGGGAGTCAAACGGGTCACTTGTCGGATGAGTGTAGTATGAGTTGGACTTAGTCGATCTTGCTCGGCTTACTTGGCTCACCTTCTTGGCTGCACAGTTAGTGCGCCATGATTGTTAGCTTCACCTAAGTCACGACCATGATGGCCCTATGTGTTGCATTTCATCACCCGATTCATATTAGCTCCGATTAGCTCATTTGCGCAATCTATATTTTATAATGCACAACCCTCACGACATCAAGCACCCGACTCATTTGTACAAGCCCTAGACAATTGCATCTCCATAGGCCAATGAACCACCAAGTTCTACCATCTCCAACTGATCTGCAGCTGTACAATTCCCTGTAACTTCATGGGCGTAATGTCATACCCGGCTGACCACAAGCTTTCGACTCTTCGGACCACCCACCTAATTGCTCCATCCTTGGTTACTCCTTGTCATCTCCAAGCCAATAGCGCGACTTGCAACGTTCAACGCACATCTCAAGGACCATTCAATTATTACCGGTTCCAGTCGCTTTATCCGCACCTCGGTGGCATCACAATTCCACAGCAACCTCATTGCTACCGGACTCCATCCATCGCTGCGGCACCAACTCCAATATTCTCCGGTCAACAACTCAACTGCATCTCTATCTTCTCTCAGAGGCTCGGCTCCATCCTCCAGGATTCCATGGCTAGAAGCGGCGACACTTGCGAGCCACAGTAATCATCTCGACTTTGACACGCTATACTCATTCCATGCCTTCAACATTAGCAACAACACGGCATCACCACAAGTTGAGGCCAAGTTTCACTCCTGCGGTCCCATTTATCTCGGTACCCAAACGTTCTTCTTGCCCGATTCACCTTAAGACACATAAATATTCGCCCAACCCCCTCTCAACTTCACCTTGCCTCCTCCATAAGTCCATACCTCCCACTTTGCATCCACCAGGCCTACATAACCTTCTGGCATTGCCTCGTAACTCGCATCACCTCGAGACATTCAAATTCTAACCAAGTCCTCGCAATCGCATCACAAGCAACACCATCATTCCATCTCTTGCCGGCTTCAGAACCCATTTTATATCCTGGCAGTGACAACCAATAATACCATTATCCATTCTCACTCGGTTCGAACCTTGAAGCAACTCATCGCCTTTGAATAACTGAACCAATCAGATTCATCTCAAACCATACAAATCACCATCGCAATCCTCGAACCCCTGCCATTACTCTCCATTAGCTTCTAATCATTTCTAGTTCAACAACACCTCAATTCAAGAACCCTAACTTCCATTTCATCGAATTTCGATTCTTCTTCTATCTTGTTGTTCACACACGTAGTCACTACAAACCCATTATCTCAAGCCTTCATCGAGGACTCTCATTACTCGTTCAATCTCAAATCCGAGATTACCCATTATACTCATGAAACCCTAGTTTCTCGATCTCAAACACCACCATCTCTTCTACTCATTCACCAAATAAAACCCGGGTTAATCGATTAGTTTCTTCATCGTTGCATCTCACCAATTTCAGCAGCAGGTGGCTCACCAACATCATCTTCTTCTCGATCTCTAATGGAGTCGCCACACACAGATGCAGAGAAGAAGAAATGAACGATAGAAAAATGAGAGAAATGATTTTACGAATTTGGGGTTGTAATAATTGGATTTAGCCAACCCCTAATCCCAGATAAGGGCCATCCTTGTTGTAGCCCCTTAACCTTTGGTAGGCTCCGAGATAGTATTCCTCCAAATAGAGTTGCCCCTTAACCTTGAGTGGGCTCCGAGATAGTGTTCGCCCATGAAATGACAATTTTGCCCTTTTTCTCAAATTGGGTGATTTCTTCTTCTTTTCCTCCGTGCGACTCCGCAGTACCTAATAACTCAAAACACGCGTAAAGTACATAATTCACAAGAAAAATAGCAAAGAAAGCATAAACTCTATATAGGAAATACGTGTGTATTCTACACCTATCGATTCCCCCACACTTAGACTTTGCTTGTCCTCGAGCAAATCAAACAAAACAATAAAATACAACAACTCCGTGTCAGGCCGAGGCTACGGTCACTTTTAGCATAAATAACAAGCCTTTAAACCCTAGGTGTCCCTAATGGACGAGTTATAGTCTCGTGAGGGTTTACTAGAGATATACCCACAAAACCTATATTCCAAACTCCGTCTATTTGTGACAAATCAATGAATGAATCCAAAATGACTACCAGGAGGAGGTACCTTGCAAATTCAATTCATATATTAGTAAATAACTCTAATTAGATAGTCGAACAAGCCACAATACTCGGAAACTAACAAACCACAATCACAATGAAAAGATTAAGAAGATGGATAAAGATGTAGATGTTGGCGAATATTCAAAAGTGATCGATGTTTCCCATATCCGTACAAAGGTCACGCTAAGATGAACCTAATCCTATTGGATTGAGTTGTTAGTCTTGAAGGCTTCATCAAATCAATCGGCATATACAAGGGAACCAAGAGTGACTTTATTCAACACAATAATAATTTCTTCTCTTTTTTTTTTTTATATGATTGGATCAAACTGGATCCAATTTATCTTTTTTTTAAAGACGGCATGATTAAATCTTTTAGATCCAAGCGCATGCTTCCTTGTCAACACGTATATGATAGTTGCCTTGGATCCTGCATTCCACGCTTGTTTAGGCGACGGAGACAGGGACTACGTTTCACACACTCGCTATTCCCAAGTGTCTTTTTATTCCGTTTTGGTCTAATTGGTCGGTCCTTTTTTTTTTTTTTTTTTTTTTCATATATTTTTTTTTTCATAATTTTTTTCTTTTTCTAGTAACTCAATCACTCTATTTCATCCTAGCGAATAACACGTCGATGTTTAGTGACCCACCAAAGCACTTAGAGAACAATAGATAAATATGGAAAAATAAAAATAGAATGCGATATGGTGATATTCCGAGATATGGTAACAACTATCATGGTATTTATGATTCATGAGCTATGTTCGTCCCTTTTAGTTAAATGGTCCTCAACTCCTCGCATTCAAAATGGTTCCATCCACTAATGGTGTCATCCTAAAGGCACAAATTTCTAGATTTCGGAGTTAAAAAAAAACACAATTTAGCACAATTTTTTTCTTGGTTTTTCTATTTTTCTCATTTTTTTATTTTAAAAGGCATAAATAAACTATACAAACATATAAATGCTCCCCCACACTTAAACTTCACATTGTCCTCAATGTGTAAAACCGAAAGTTCTGAATTCTGACGTAACAGCAGATAAAACGCAAAAACTGTGCAAATTGGTAAGGAATTTGGAAAAACTCCATTTCACAAAAGTTGTTCACCTACGTGTTTTCTACACAGTGTCAAAATTTCACAGTGTTTTGATAAACGGTCTGACAGTTATGGTCTTTGGACTGAACTACGCGCAGTCTGAAATTTTCTGACGAAAAAGTATTCGTCATAATTCTCTTCTAAGATTACGGACTCAATGAAATTAAACATAGGGATGCAAATATGATATTAAAACAGTAAAAAATAAATAAACGAAACAAAAATAAAATGCAAAAGGATAAGAGATACAAAACCGGTGGGTTGCCTCCCACTTAGCGCTTGTTTTAAAGTCGATGGACCCGACTTAGCTTCTTGTAAAATTCATTCCCCATACACCAATAATCTGAAAAGTTGGGGATCCGTCCATAGAACCTGTTTTGCAAACACTAGCTTCACACAAATATTAGTAACATAAAGCAAAAGTGAAGCTATGAACCGATAAAAGCTTCCCCCACACTTATTCTTGTCCACACTTGGAAGTGCATAAAGAATATAGAAGTCGGGTACCTCCACGGTTTACGGTTCCATAACTTTGCATAGTATGAGAATCAAGTTTCTCTAATGGCGGAAAACGAGAAACAAAGTCATTCAACAATATTCTCGAAGCACATACATTCAAACCAATAAGAGGTAAAGGAGAAGAAATAATAGGCAATGGGTTAGATAAACCTTGCACAATCTCTTGTATTACGGAATCCTCTTCATCCTTGAAAAACTCAAGTGAATTATTCACCTCTTGTATATCATGGTCCTCTATCAAACCTTGCAACCATTCTTCGTCCGTTTCTGCCTTAACCATAGTCTCGACATAAACATCATCATTACAATCATGCACAAGTTCAATTGGGTCTTCCACAATATTGGTCATAACGGTCTCATTCTCAACATATTCCTCCTTTTTATTGTAAGGCACATACTCTTTTGTGGATCCAAATTTTATCATAAGAAACTTTTTAGAACACTCGAAAATGCATCATCCTCAAGCTCCACCCTTTGAATAGGCTCTTGATCATTATTAAGATCAATGCTTGAATAATCTACACAAGTGTCGACATATTCCTCTTCGTCTTCATCTTGATCCCAAAAAGACTCCATTGTACACTCCTCGGGGATGTCACCATGAGTTGTTTCAAGCAATGTATCATAATCACCATCACTATCATAGTCAACATAAGATTGGTCCTCGTTGAATTTAGTGTTACTTATCTCTAACTCATCCTTTTGAATAGGTGAATGATCATTATTACGATCAAGAGTTGAGTTAACTACACAATTATCCACGAAAGTTCCCAAGGATTGGCCTTTTTCAACATTAGCATCAATCAAATATTCATCACAAACCATATGCACATAAGAATTATCCATATCTTCCTTGTATTGATCAATGCCTCTTCGCAAGATAGTCATACCTTCACGAAGTTCTTGGAGTTGCTCGTTTGTAGTCTCTTTAGCTTTTTGAAATTCCTCTTGTAAAAAGTTGGAAACTTTGTCTATAAAATTAGAGACTTTTTGTTCACAAGCATAAGAATCCTCCCATTCTTGTGGTTGTTCCCCGCCATAAGGTTGTTGAGGAAAACCATAAGGTTCCATGGAATATTGGTCATAACCAATGAATTGGTTTTGATTATACCCATGGAATTGGTAGTTTTCGTATTGTTGAGGTTGAAATCCGTATCCATCCACGTAATATGCTCCTTCCATAGAAATAAGCACCCGAAATAATTCTCAAAACCAAGGTTAAAACCCGAGAAAATAAGAAAAAAATAAAAATAAAACAAAAAACAAAAAACTAAATACAAAAATAAGAAACCAAAAACAATTAACAATCGCTGCCTCCCGTGTGGCGGCAAATTTGACCGGTTGTCGGTAGACACAAATATAATTACACTTTCTTACTACTCAAAATATAAATATAGCAAGGGCAAGAAAGGATCGATCCACAGAGAGGTCTAGGTTGTCAAATTGTTTCGGTTCTAGATAAATAACACATAATTTAGTTTTGTGATTATAATAAACTAAATAAAAGCAAATAAAGAAATAAGCAAACAAATTGAATCAAGGATAAGAAGATATTGGTCATGGATTTTCGTCTTCAATCACAAACATGTTTTCAACACAATAACTAGAATTGATATTTTAATCTCAACTTTTATCAAAGACCCTAGAATACCTTGATCGCAAGAATATCCCGCAAATCTCCTCATGTCATCAACAAACACATTAAAAGATGCGAATATGAATTCTATCTAAAGGAACAACCTAACGTGTAAAAGCTCTAATCAAGTTTAATTCCCTAGATGCATTAAGTTCTATGAAATCGAGGCCAATCAAAGCAATCGAACGTGGAAAGCGCACTAATCGATTTAACAAAGGTTATGGTTCACATATGACTACTAGGATGTATCACTACAAGCAATAATCACAATTATGCTACTTGTAATCAGGAATCTATCACTTTTGCGTATAATAAATCCTAATCTAGCAAGAGAGATGAAAACAAACTCAATCGATTCGCGATTTCGACTAACAAGCATTCAAATCATGTAACAATATTAATGGTGAATCATAAACGATAATATGGAGACAAAACTAATTTATTGAATTAAAACCCATATTTGGAAATCAAACTTATTCCATAACCAATAATAAAAACTCTAGCTCATATTCATGGAGTTCATAACAAGAAGAAAGAGAAAAGACTTCATGGTTCTAAACCCTAGAAAACTAACTAGAGGCAAAAAGAATAGATAATAGATTAAAAAAATATTTTGAGAAAAGTCTTCTCTTTTATAGCTCCACTCCTTCCAAAATTAGGTTTTGTCTTCAAAGTCCATTAGTTAGAAGTCCACCAAGCCCACAAGTGAGAGAAACCCATGTAGAAATTCTGTCCCAAAAACGCTCGCCGGAAAACTGGGATTGTGGCCGGAACTTGGCCGGAAAGATCGCCGGAAAGTAGCTCGGGTGACCGGCAAAGTCAAACCCGGTCCCGGTCAACGGGTCGAAACGGCCGGGTCAACGGGTCGGCTCGATTCAACCTCGGTCGGGCAGAGTCGGGGAGTCAAACCGGGTCACTTGTCGGATGAGTCGGGTAGCCAAGTTGGACGAGTCGGATGCTAACTCGGCTACTTGGCTCACCTTCTTGGCGAGCAGACGGGCTAGTGCACCATGATTGTGCTTCACCTAAGTCACACCATGATGGCCCTATGTGTTGCATTTCATCAGGTTCATATTAGCTCCCGGTTAGCTCATTTGCCTGCAATCTCTATTTCCTATATTCTGCACAACCCCTCACAAAGATCAACCCGCACTATTTCAATTTGTACAAGCCTAGACACTTCTGTTGCATCTCCATAGCCAATGAACCACCAAGTTCTACCATCTCCAAGCGATCTGCATTTGTACAATTCCACAGTAACTTCATGGTGCAATGTCATGCCGGCCCGACCTACAAGCTTTCGACTCTTCGGACCACCCACCCGCTTTGCTCCATCCTTGGTTACTCCTTGTCATCTCAAGCCAATAGCACCAGCTTGCAACGTTCACTGCACATCTCAAGGACCATTCAATTCTATTACCAGTTCCAATTCTGCTTTATCTGCACCTCGAGTGGCATCACAATTCCCTGTAACCTCATTGCTACCAGACTCCATCACTGCAGCACCAGCTCCAATATTCTCCAGTCCCAGCAACTCAACCTGCATCTCTATCTTCTCTGTAGCTCAGCTCCATCCTCCCGGATTCCATGGCTAGAGCAGCAACACTTGCAGCCACAGGCAATCATCTCCAGCCTGCACCTGCTATACTCATTCCATGCCTGCCTTCAACATTAGCAACAACACAGCATCACCACAAGTTACCCGAGGCCAAAGTTTCACTCTGCCAGTCCCATTATCTCAAGTACCCAAAGCGTTCTTCTTGCCGATTACGTAAGACACATAAATATTCGCTTAACCCCTCTCAACTTCACCACATTGCCTCCTCCATAAGTCCATACCTCCACTTGCATCCACAGGGCCTACATAACCTCTGGCATTGCCCCCGTAACTCTGCATCACCTCAGAGACATTCAAATTCTAACCAAGTCCCTGCAATCAGCATCACAGCAACACCATCATTCCATCTCTTGCCAGCTTCACCAGAACCCATTTTATATCCTTGGCAGTGACAACCAATAATACCATTATCCAATTCTCACTCGAGTTCGAACCCCTTGAAGCAACTCATTGCATCGAATAACCCGAACCAATCGATTCATCTCACCATACAAATCACCATCCGCAATCCTTTAACCCCGCCATTACTCTCCATTAGCTTCTAATCATTTCTAGTTCAATGACACCTCAATTCAAGAACCCTAACTTCCATTTCATCCGAATTTCGATTCTTCTTCTATCTTGTTGTTCACACACAGAGTCACTACAAACCCATTATCTCAAGCCTTCATCGACTCTCATTACTCGTTTCAATCTCAAACCGAGATTACCCATTATACTCATGAAACCCTAGTTTCTCGATCTCAAACACCACCATCTCTTCTACTCATTCACCAAATAAAACCCGGGTTAATCGATTAGTTTCTTCATCGTTGCATCTCACCAATTTCAAAGAAATAGTGGCTCACCAACATCATCTTCTTCTCGATCTCTAATGGAGTCGCCACACCACAGCAGACAGAGAAGAAGAAATGAACGACACAAAAAATGAGAGAAATGATTTTCTGAATTTGGGGTTGTAATAATTGGATTTAGCCAACCCCTAATCCCAGATAAGGGCCATCCTTTTTGTAGCCCCTTAACCTTTGGCCGGCTCCAGATAGTATTCCTCCAAATAGAGTTGCCCCTTAACCTTGACTAGGCTCCAGATAGTGTTCGCCCATGAAATGACAATTTTGCCCTTTTCTCAAATTGGGTGATTTCTTCTTCTTTTCCACCGTGCGACTCCAGAGTACCTAATAACTCAAAAACACGCGTAAAGTACATAATTCACAAGAAAAATAGCAAAGAAAGCATAAACTCTATATAGGAAATATGGTGTATTCTACACCTATCAACTGCATCAGTTGCGTCCAACTGAGTACACAATTGATGAGCAAAACTGGACTGCATCAGTTGCGTCCAACTGAGTGCAGCAGTTGCTAGACTACAATAATTCGATCAACTTAACTGTAGCAGATTAACATTACTTATTGTAATAATTGCGTCAAAATATTAGGGTGTATGTTCGCCCCCTCTTAATCCTGTAACTCGTTGTATGATTAAGAAGTTTGGGTTACCTGAAGTTTCGATTTTCAGAAGCTTAATTCCGCATTGCATTTAGGTGCCATGTAACTCGCCCCCAAGCGTATGGAGTGTTACGCAGCTTGCCCCAAAAGAGTTATTTTAGACCATGAGGTGTTACGTATCTCGCCCCAAGTGATAGTCGAGTCACGTTGAAGTGATTTTCAATTCGCCCCGAGAAGATAGTGATTGTCATGTTGCTCAATGCTAGTACAAGGGTGCCTTTGCCTTTGCTGCATTTTGCTCGCATGAAATTTTGAAGATGTCCGCTATCCGGGAATTCGTGCGGGGGCCAATCCCACTATTCCGGATGCGCGTATGAGGTGAAATGTGTGCATCTCCTCCCGAGAAATGCTCGCCACATTATAGGTGTCTCATTGAACAAAAGTATGCATGAAGATATGAAAAGATGCGAAAATATGAAAATTGTATACGTGCCGTATTGAAAGTGTTATTGCGACTTCTTTTATGAAGCGATTAGGATGCCCACTGGCTATGTTGATGTTTTCCAGCGACGATGACTAGTATAGTTGCCTTAGCGTCTCGTCTCGACTTAGCAAATAGATTTGTGCGTGGACCGGAATGCACCGATTAAATCAAAGCTGGATTGAAAGGCAGTTTCCACGGAACTATATTTCAAAGAAATGCGATGTTGTACTATAACAATTATGCATAAAACAGATCAAGCGATTTGTAAGGAAAGCATCTTCAAACTTGATTTTGGGGAAAATCGGACTATAGCAGTTCGACCAACCGGGTGTAGGAATTAAAAAAAAAAGGACTGCGGCAGTTCAATCAGCGGCCAGTGGTATTCTTTGGATTACGGCTAGTTCGATCAAATGATTGTAGTAGTTATGACTAGCACCGAATATGTGCGTATTGAGGTTTCTTAATCGAACCAAAGACTCACAACTTGCACACAGGCGTTTTGTGGGTAGAAACTTCGTATAATAGCATTCCAGAACGTTGATTATGATATGTAGTGATAGTGGTTGATGTGCCGCTCGGAACCCCAAAAATAATTTTTTCAAACTCAAGAGTTTTCTCCTCCATATTGTAGAAAATTGAAAGGTGATTCCAACGAGCCAAAAATCACTCAATTCGGACTTAAAACGAAGAAGTTATTGACAAACAAGATTCCAAAAAGCATGCGTGCCGTGGCCGATTAAGATTATTTGCCGATTATTTCCCGATTAATCCCCGATTACCGCTCGCTGTTGGCCGCCGGCCACATCATCGGCCGCTACTGACGTGGCACCTACCATGTCATCTCCCCTGCTGACGTGGCACCCGATTTGTTGACGTGGCACTGAATTTGCTAACGTGACGGCTGTCACGTCATCACTTTGCTGACGTGGAACTATGAGAGACTTTGTTTTTGACGTGGCACCTGCCACATCATCGTCTGTCTTTGACGTGGCGTCGGCGACGTAGCACCCGAACTAGACCGCACTTGCTTAAATTTGATGTAGCGGTGAGTATCGAAGTTTGATGTTCCATAGAGTATCAACGGTTGACATACGCAGGACATCGAAATTTGATGTAACAAGAAACATCGAACATTTTTCTAAGAGTTGAATTTTGATGTATCTCGGATCATCGAAATTGGATGTACCGAGAGCATCAACGATCTGTGTATCGGTATCAAGACTGATGTACCATTGATGCATCAAACTGTTCCTTAGCTCTGACGGAAGTAGGTGAACAAAACCTTCGTTGAGTTGTGTCAACCTCACCGCGGCTTGAAATGGCTCAACTCGGTGGCTCGGCATTGGCTTGCATAGTCGCGACTCAACTCGGCGGCTTGCACCCGCGGCTTGGCTTGATGGCTCGGCTCTGGCCGCCGGCGTTTTTTTTTTTTTTTTTTGTATAAATACTTTTAAGCAGTTTTTCTAAACTCGTGGTTTTAGTCTTGAATTTTTGTCCTGGGTTTCTTTCGGATCGTTTCCATTGCTTTTGAACTTTTGTAACAATTTTCTGTTTTCTTCTTTCCCTTTGGATTTTTAACAACGGTTCTAGGGACTGTTGTTGTTTCTCACTCACCTTTCACCATGGTTTTGCTGCACTTTTGTGGCCCTTTCTGGAACTTTCTGAGATGCTTTTCTGGAGGTTTTCCCTAGGGTATTCAAGCACTTTGAGATGTAAGCAACTTGACAATCTAGCGATCATGACAGTAGTGATTTTGACGTTTTACAAACTCGAACATGTAGACACTATATTATTTGGGAAGCAAATTTTTCCAACTTTGGACGTGAATATCTGCGATCGAACATCCTCGGAAACAATCTTAGCGATGTTTCCGCCGAGTCGATCTTGGTGGCCTCGACTATGAAAGCCGAACTGCAGTTAGATTGCGATCAACCTGATCTGCAGAATCTTGTGATTAATCGGAATGCGTGAGCTGCGATCAGTTTGGACTGCAGCGTGATCGTAATCAAAACTGGGCCCAACCATGTTGCGGATCGAATATCCAACAACAATTTTGATGATGTTTTTACGCCATCTTTTACCGTGGACCGAACGTCCTAGGGGTGATTTCATCGGTCTTTGTAGTGATGCGGCTTTAGTAGTTTCGAAGGTAATAGTTTTAGCGGATCTCGGACAACGAATCGGATTGCGGCGATTGCGATCAACTTGATCGCAGATCTGCGATTACATGGTCAGCGAGTCTGCGATCACCGGACTGCAACAATTGCGATCGATCGACTGCAGTAGTGATTTTCAAGACTTCCAAACTGCTTTTTGATGGACATGATTTGAAGTATTTTGCATAATTTTTCTCAATGGGAAAACACGATTGTTTTTCTCGTATCCCCCTTAGTCGGCGCCAATGTTTGTACCCAAAATTACTCTTGGGCACGAAACACGATGAATGAAAGATTTGGTGTGTATTTTGGGTTAGGGGACGAATTGAAGAACAAATAAAGAGACAAGGTTTAACGTGGTTCGGCATGGTTTGCCTACATCCACGGATGAATCCCCCTTAGGGGTGATGTTTTATTGATATGTAGAATTACGAGTGTATGTTTTATCTCCTATTGGCTACCTCCTCTTTTCAGAATTACATTCCCACTATTTATACAATCCTAAACATAAATGGTATTTATTTTCCTTGCTTGCCTCCTGGCATTAAACTACATGAAACCTCCTTTGCATGCTGTCATTAATCTGCATGAAACCTCCTTTGCAAGCTGTCATTAATCTGCATGAAACCTCCTTTGCATGCTGTCATTAAATAAATTTTGCATGAATGATGGCTGGCAGTATTGGTGGACACTGGTTGGCGGAATAGCTGACTACATGGGTAGAGACTGGTTGGCAGCACATCTGGCAGCATGGCTTGAAACTGGATGGCAGTGAGGCAGAGAACCTGGCTGGGAATTGGCTGGCAGTGCGGATGAGTATTTGGTTGGAGGTGCGACGAGCAACCTGACTTTGACAGTTGACCAATGGTTGACTTTGACTTTGACCAATTGTTGACTTTGACCGTTGACGGTCATTGTAATCTTCAGGCAAAAATGGGTAGGCTGCTTCGGTTGACTAGTTAGAGGGCTTGGATGAGGGCCAAAAGATGATTCAAGCTCCAACTGGGCCCATTATGTGGCATTTTTTGTTATGGTACAAACAAAAATAAATAAAGATTAACCTAATAAAATCAAAGTAAATATTTATCATTTGATATCTAATTCTTACCTTGTTATGTGTAATTACTAAGAGTTTGCTTTTATTCGATGTATTGTAAATAGAGAACAAGAAAGGAAAATGCATCTTTCAAAAAATATAAATAAATCAAAGTTGATGTTTGGCTACTTAGATTATAATTTAGTGCCACAATTCAATTTATACTTCAATGAAGTTTATGCAATTTGAATTGGATGACAATTGAATAAATGGTAGTATTTAAATATATGTCATAATAATAAATGAAATAAGAAGAACTTTATATATGCACTGGCTTTTACCAAGTCGTCTCCCTTTTTTTTTTTGAAGATAAAAGGATAGATTACTGCAAGGAAAACTAATCTGCAGATTCAGTCTCATTAGGAACAAGCTCAGGCTGAGCAGTCTGTCCGATGGCTTAATCTGTATGATAAGCATCCACTGAAAAAGATGCAGAGTTTGCATTTATATTACATAATTCTAAAGCCTTGACAGTGTCATAATCTATTGAGGGAATTAAAACATGGGTGTTTCAGAAAAGCTTAAATGAGTAGAATCTTCTGCTACTTTGTTACCCTTTTTGTTGACAAGTTGAAAGCCTCCAAAAGAAACCAGTTGTGTTGCTTGCTTTTTAACTTCTTCTAATATTGCCTTACTTTGCCAGCTGATTATTGTGTCATGCCCCTAGTAGATAGTTAATAATTGCTTTGTTATACCCTTCAATGACCAGATTTTGCAATTCCTTTGTAATGACCCATTCTGTTGTTCTCAGCAAAGCTAAAGCTTTTGCTTCTTCAGCTGAGGAAGTCATGCACCTTGCTATTCCTGCTCCTCTGAATGTACCTGTCTAATTACGTAAGATAAAGCCAATACCTGCATCAGTTTTAGAAGATATCCAAGAGGCATCACCGTTTAATTGAGTTGTTGTTATGTTCTGTATCACTGGATGCCAGTACTCATAATGTTTTGATATAACTAAAGCTAACTAGTCAGTTGATCTTTCTTTGTTTTCAAATACCCTAAGACACCGTTCTTTCCAGATAAACCAGCATTTAGTTGCTGCTAGGGCCATATAAATGGAATTTATTTCACCTTCTTTCCAAAGATTATATATATGAGAGTTATGGTTAGAAAAGAAAGAGATGTTATGAGAGTTATGGTTAGAAAAGACTCCCTGAACTGGAAATGGCTATAAATTCGAGACCGCTTTTGCATAATCACATCAAATAATAAATGAAAGGTTGATTCTTCCTTTTGATTGCAGAAGACACACTTTTCATCAATTCCTAGCTTTAGTCTTGTTGGTAAAGCATCTTGTAGACATTTCCATATGAACAACTTTATTCTTTGAGATGTATCCATGCTCCATAGACCCCTCCAAAACTTTTTTGTTTGGGCAGGAGTAACAGAGGATTGATTTTGCAGCTTTGCGTATAGTGATTTCACAATAAAATCACCATTCCTTGTTAAAGTCCACCTGATCTTATCTCTTTTCAGAGATTCATCATGTGAAGTAAAGAGTTGTATGTTTAAATTTCTTCCACTAAGGGTTTTTCAAAAATAGAATTTAGTAAGTTTGTATTCCACTTTTTTGTTTCAGAGTTGATTAACTCTGATACAAGTGTTATGTTAGAGTTTTTTGTGAGAACAGATTTAGGAAAAATCTCTTCTCTGGTTGGTAGCCACTTATCTTCCCAAATGTTTATTGATTTGCCATCCCCCCACTTCCTAAATACTATATCTTTTTATGTGTTATATTATTCAGTATGCGGTTCCATATCCATGATGCATTAGATTTCTTCTTAGAGAGAAGAGCACCATTTTTTTGAAGTATTTTCCTTTGAGAATTTGAGTCCACAGATCATCTAGTCTGCTGACTAATCTCCAGGATATTCTACTTATCATAGCTTGGTTAATTTTGTTAGCTTCTTTGAAACCTAATCCCCCTTGTTTTATAGGCTTACACAGGAAATCAAAGGATTTGATGTAAATTCCTTTTGAGTTAGTGTATTTTCCCCACCATAAATCTCGTTGAATGTCATTCATTCTCTTTGTTATTTTTTTTGGTAAAACAAAACAACCCATACAAAAAATTGGCATACTGGATAAGATAGATTTATTCAGTACAATTTTACTAGGTTGGGATAAGATTTTTCCTAGCCAGTTTTTAATCTTTTGTTCCATGTTTTCTATGATACCATCAAAAGCTTTTATTTTTGATATATCGATGAATAATGGAACCCCCAGGTGTGTGTCTTTTATGTTTATTTTCTTAATCTTCAACAATATACAAATTATCCCTTGATGTTTGTTATGGACTTTCTTGTTGTAGAACAATCCAGATTTAGAAAAATTTATTACATGTCCAGAGGCAGAGCTGAAAGGTTAATAACATCAAGAAGGTTTTTACAGCTGTCAAGGTCAGCTTTAGTAAATAGGAGCAGATCATCTGCGAAGAATAAGTGGGACATTAGTGTAGCTTTAGGAGTTAGCTTGATTCCCTGAACTACTTTTGAAGATTGCAGATGACAAAGAAGACGAGAAAATACCTCCATACAAAGTATAAAAAAGTGTGGAGATAGCGGGTCTCCCTGCCTAATCCCTCTAGAGGGTTTTAATTCATGACAGGGATTGCCATTAAGAAAAACAACAATAGAAGATGAAGAAATACATTGAATTATCAGCTGACACCACTCCTCAGAGAATCCAAATGCTTTCATAGTATTTATTAGGAATTTCCAGTTAACTCTATCGAATGCTTTCGACATGTCAATCTTAAGACCAATGTTGCCTGTTTTTTTTCTACTTTTTATTCATGGAATGTACTATCTCATGTGTAACTATTATATTATCCGAAATTTGCCATGATGAAAGAAAAGCCGACTGTAAAGGAGAGATTATCTTTTTTAAAGTTTTTTTGAACCTATTTGCCATAAGCTTTGCTATAAATTTATATGGTGTGTTACACATACCAATTGGTCTGAAATCAGCAGGTGATTTTGGAATTTTAATTTTAGGAATGAGAAACAGAAAAGTTATGTTTAGGTTGATTTGCAGTTGTTTATTTTTGAAAAAATCTTGTATTGCTGCCACTAGTTGTGTCCCAATAATGTCCTAATTATGTTTGAAGAAGCTAACCGGGAAGCCATCTGGTCCCGACGCTTTATTGGATTTTAAGTTTTTGACCACTTTCCAAATCTCCTCCCTAGAGGGAATATCAGTTAGAGCTGAGTTTTCCTCTGCCGAGATGCAAGGAGTTATGTGTTTAAAAATATGTGTGTCAGTAGCTGAACTAGTTTCAGTGAACAAATCCTGGAAATAAGAAGTTAGAACCTCTTGAATTTCATCCCTAAATTCTACCACATTGTCATTCTTATCCTATATACATTCAATGTGGTTTTGTTTTCTTCTTTTTAAAGTTGTTACATGAAAAAATGCAGTATTCATTTCTCCCAAAGCTATGGTGTTGTTCCTAGACTTTTGCTTAACAATGGCCTCTTGTGTATCATACAATTCTTCTAGTCGAAAGTCTTTTTGTTTTTCAAGCTAATTATTTTGTCAACAAAGGGTTTTACTGATAAATTTTCAATATTTTTGATCATGATTTTGATTTTCTTGTTAGGTTTTCCAAAGACACTGATCTTCCAATTGTGAAGATTTTCCCCTAGTATTGCTATATTATCTAAAAGGTCCATCACATGCGTATTAGTGTCAGTATTCCAGGACTTTTTAATAACCTCTATGCAAGATGATTCCTTCAACCAAGTATCGTAAAATTGAAAGGTTTGAGCTAAATGCATAATCCTAGGTGTCAAAGATAAGCATATTGGGCTATGATCTGAAGCAACAACTACTAAATTTTCCATAGATGCTTCACTAAATTCTAAAATCCATTCATCATTTGCTATTACTCTGTCAAGGCTGTGCTTGATATTAGCCTTTCCTTCCCTCTTATTATTCTAGGTAAAGATGTTGTTTTTATATCCTATATCTTCCAATCCAGTCCTCTAAAGTAAGTTCATGACTGGATCAAATTTTTTTTCCAGTTAAAGGGTAACCCTCATTCTTTTTCATCCTCATTGAAGATGATGTTTAAATCACCTATTACCATCCATGGCATTTGGTTAAGGTTAACCCTTTGAGATATATCTTCTAAATATCCCTTCACTTGTAATTTTAAATCAGTTTTAGGTGATCTATAAAAACAAGTGACTAACCATTCTTAGAATGGAAATTGTTTTTTACAATTACATTAATCATGTTTAGGTTAGATTAAACAACTTCAAAATGAAATCCATCTACCCAGGAAATTGCAAGTCCCCCAGCTATTCCATTTGGGTCTACAATGTGGGTATTTGGGAAGTAGTTCAATATGTTCCTCATTAAGCTCCTCTTTGATTTGGTTTCAGAGAGGAACAGGACATCTGGTTTTTTAAAATCAAGAATAATTTTAAGATGTTGCTGTTTTTTTTTTTTTTTTTTTGCTGCACCTCTGAGTGTTCCATGCCAGTATTTTCATAATTCCAGCAATAATAAAATGGGTAACAACTCTAGATTATGTTCTAGTGAAAAATCTTTTGTTTTGTTAAACAGCTTCAAAGAAAACAGTAATTAGATTTCAAGCTATCCTATTTTAACAGCAATATCAAAGTAAAGCAATAAGACAAATTTAGTGAAAGAAGTTAAAAGATTAGAGAGCAGAGCATTAATAGCAAAAATTGACAGAAGAGATTTAGACATACTTGAATTTTCTCTTTCCCTTTTTCTGCAGCTCTAACTTGTGATTATTCAATCTTTTCATTTATGGAGAGAGTATCCTTAGCAAATGATGATGAACCCATATCAAAAGAGCCAAATTGATCAATATGACTGATTTCAAAAAGATTTTCTGATGCAGAACCATTTTTTGGTTTCCATGGATGCAGGAAAATTTGAATCTTCCACTACTAAAGTGATCGATTAATTAGATGCAATAGATGAGTGAGGAGAGTCCAAAGATGCAAAGGAATCCGAAAATGAGATACTAAAACCAGGTTTAGGCGACTCAAGAGACTCTGATGAATCCGAAAAAGTTATTCAGAAATTTGGTTTAGGCAGTTCAATGTGTTGAAAGATCTCTTCTTACGGAGTAAAGAACCGTTCTGCTGAGTCTTAGATTTGAGGACTTCCATTTTCTAGTGGTATGAAATCTTCAGCAGTAGGTGGAGTAGATAAAATTTGATTCACCACGTCTTGTAGCAGCCCCGAATCGTTGGTTTTGAAATCTAGATCTGAAATTTCATGGTAAGAGTGAAGAGGAGAGAAGAGAGGCTGAGTAGGAGAGTCCCAATATCGCTGTCTCTTTCCAAGGATCGAATCTACTCTATCTATAATTTCCACATCCTCTCTCCCACCAGAAGAAATTATATGAACCGGACTGAGAGATGAAGGTTGAGGAGATTCAAGAATTTGGAGGATACAATTCGGAGATAACACCTGAGTTGGGGACCCATATGTTGCATCTAAAATTTCTCTATATATTTGTTCATTAATTTACACTTTGAAATTTGTAGCCCATCTCTGAGATTCAGACTCGGAGAAATAAGAAGGACCCTCGTCATAAATACTCTCTAAAGGTAAGTTGTGCTTAATAGCACAAGAGTCTTCAATATGACCCAGACGATTGCAATAGTCGCACACTCTAAATGGCAGGTCCAAATATGTAAAATAGAGTCTCGATTTAGGGTTATTTCCAACTTTCACTCTAGCATTAGTGACCAGTGGTTTTTCTATGTTGATTTCAATTATGGAAAACATATCTTGGCCAGGCAAAGGGATGGCATTAACTGGAGAGATACTAGAGACAAACCCCAAATGGGTTCCTATTTGTGCAATGATGTACTCATTGTAATGAAAATGTTGCAAGCTTAAAAATCTCACCCATACAACAATAGTTCTTAGCAGGGACGGGCCTAGCAAGGGGTTAACCCGGGCTATAGCCCGTCCCTAATTCTGACCAAAGTTCTGAATATTTTTCTTTTAGCCCACTGATACAAACAATTTTAGCCCATTATATGCATTTTTAGCCCACGTACATCATTCTAACTCCAAAGTTCAGTTGTAAGCTAGTTTGTGGGACTAAATTGTTTATTTTAACTCACTTATAAGATACTTTTTAGGTACTTGTCGTATATTTTCATTTAAAAGCGAAAATTTCTTCCTTGTCAACACAATTACTTCCCATTTATGCTTCAAAGAAAGGGAAAAAAAACCTTCCATTTGTCTTTGTAAATTAAAATTTTATTTTTGTGATCACTTTCCGTCGTTAGTTATGTTCTTTTAAGATTTAGCTATCTGTATAAGCATTATATTTGTGAACCAATATTAGTTATTGACAACGCAACTGTCTACAAAAAAAAAAATGTCGTGGCCTTCTGGATCCGTCCCTGGTTCTTAGAGTGTTTCTTTCAGTAATCATTCCTGGGGACCATTTAGCTATTGGAAATACATCTGCATATAAATGCCAGGGTGCATTTTTCAGGACTCCAACCTAAATTTCTCTGTCCCCAAAGAAAATTATGAATACATTAACTCCTATTTGTTTCACTTCAAAGCTAGTATTTTTTTTTCCCCACCTAAATTTTAAAGCTTTTGCGATGTTTGTTTTGTTAAAGGAAGATGTTGAAAATATCCTAGCTATGACAGAATTTTCATGAGTAAAGCCTTTCACATATGAAGCCTTGAAAGTTAACATTTGAGTTTTGAAAAGCCTTTTTTTCGAAGATGCTTTTCCCACAGGGGCTGGATGGTTTCTCATCCTTAGAGAAGTTTGAACCAGTGAGGAGGAAGCTATTGGTACTGAAAAAGTGTTGCTTTGTTTTGAAGCTAAAACTGTAAGTTTTTTAAAGATCCTGACCAAAGCATACCAAAGAGAAAAAGAAAGAAAAAAAAGACAGATTGGTCTTAAATACTCCCACCGTTCTTAAATAATAAACATAAAACCAGCCCATTATTTAAAAAGAGTATTATAAAACAGTTTAGTAAGAAAGTGCAAAAAGTGAAAGAGACTTAACAGGAATGGAGCAGTTAAAAACTTTCAGAGAATGAAAATGAAATTTTGGCTTATCCTTTGTAAATTTTCTTTATGATATTTTTTTTCCCCGTACACCCCTATTGGTTGATGGTCTAGCCAATAAGCGGGCTAAAATGATGGTACTCCATTAGTAATTCGCCACATATCCTGTTGAAACAGTAAAGCGTTTGTACACCGTTAGCTCACCTGTATAATTAAAAGGCCATACTTTTTCCTTTTTTACCGTGTCGTACTAACAACCTTTGTACATGTTTAAATGGATTTTTAATTTCGCCCCACCCAATTGCATTTAACCTTTAATGGGCACCAACCTCTAAACATGGGCTGCTAAAAACAGTTAAAATCCGTTTTTGATCCCAGAACCGAATTTTTTAGATCCTTAACTTTAAAAAAAAATGTTTTTGAAATTTGAAAAAGAATACCGTTAGCCTAGGGACCAAAACTTCCTGGCGTCTTTAGGGGCGACCCAGAAAGAATTTGGGGCGACACAAAACGACAAAAAATGTCATAACCGGTAGGTTATTTCCGGGGCATTTTTTTAATGGCCAAACTACCCTTTACAATCGGTAGATAACTATACAATCGGTAGTTAATCAACAATCTAGAGTAAATTTAGTTTGTATAACTTCCGAATATAAAGTATCCCCAAAATAAAATCCTTTATCTTTTGAATTTTGACTATCCTATAACGGTAGTAAATAAAGTTATCTTGACTCCTAGATTAAAGTAGACCTTTAGCAAAAATGCTACCATAATCGGTATGGAATTTAGGTTATTTAACTCCTGAATATAGAGTAGCCCTAAAATGAGATTTTGCAAAAATCCTTTTTTTTTTTGAATTTTAGTTGAGCATATAATCGGTAAGAAATGAAGAGTTATCATGACTTCCGATTATACAGTGGCTCTCCTTGCGAATATCCTACCATAATCGGTAGTCAAGATAGTTCATATAATTACCGAGTATAGAGTTGCCCCAAAATGAGATTTTGCAAAAATCCTATTTTTTTGAATTTTGGTTGAGCCTATAATCGGTAAGAAAGGAAGAGTTATCATGACTTCCGATTATACAGTGGCTCTCTTTCCAAATATCCTACCATAATCGGTAGTCAAGATAGTTCATATAACTACCGAATATAGAGTTGCCCCAAAATGAGATTTTGCAAAAAAAAAATTTTTTTTGGAATTTTGGTTGAGCCTATAAGCAGTAAGAAAGCAAGAGTTATCATGACTTCCGATTATACAAGTGGCTCTCTTTGCAAATATCCTACCATAATCGGTAGTCAAGATAGTTCATATAACTACCGAATATAGAGTAGCCCCAAAATCAGATTTTGCAAAAATCCTCTTTTTTTTTGAATTATGGTTGAGCCTATAATCGGTAAGAAAGGAAGAGTTATCATGACTTCCGATTATACAGTAGACCTCTTTGCCGAAATCTTACCATATTCGGTAGTCAAGATAGTTTATATAACTACCGAATATAGAGTTGCCCCAAAATGAGATTTTGCAAAAATCCTCTATTTTTCTAATTTGGTTGAGCCTATAATCGGTAGTAAAAATAGTTCATATAACTACCGAATATAGAGTTTCCCCAAAAATGAGATTTTGCAATCGGTAGCTAAAAAATACCTAAACTACCGATTATGAAGGGGCATATAAGTATTTTCAACCTATTTTGTCTTTTGTGTCGCCCCTAATTATTTTGGGGTCGCCCCTAAAGACCCCAGGAAAAACTGAGCATTTCAGATTTTAGAATTTTTTTTTTTTTGTTTGTTTGAAAGTTTCACTAGATTCTTATCATCTTCTCTAGATTCAACTCCTGTTGAGACACGATCAAGTTACGCAAGACTAGGGATTTTAAACGATGAGGGCAATAAATTTGAATACAACTTTTGTTCTAATTCTATAGGTGGGGGATGAATCTGATCTAGAGCCTTTAAGTTTGACTAATACGAAACTCTTGAATGCATGTATTCCAGAAAACGAAGAGCCTGTTTTCCTTTGTCTCTGATCTATAAATACCCTATTGTGAAACAGACTAAGATTTCTATGAATGTTAACCAACCAATTTCCTTTTCCATCTTACTCAACGATAGTAAAACGAAAAGTTTTGATGCTGCAGATGACATCTCCTACTGGGAAACGCTACAAGTGTAAGATACCACTAGAACGCACACTACACCATATTAGCAAATTTGTAACATAAAGATTTGTAATGCTTTTCTTTTAAATCATATATTTAATAAGTTACAAGTCTTATAACTAATGTCATCCCTTATATAATTTTTTGAGTGTCACAATATTTAGGAGATTTATTTTTAAATAATTGTATGACACTTTTTATAATTAAGAATTATGTGTAGATGAATTATAAGTAAGAATGCGCATTGAATATGTGATTTACTCTTTCTACATTCAGCAAGGTGAGATTGAAGCTACCAATTTAGTACCTAGCCCTCATAATGTTCTGATTCTCTATACCGGACCTACACATGCTTATCTGGAGCAGGCCGGAGATGATGGTTTTCGCATGTACTTGGACCATCCATGAATGAAGGAGATGCAAAAAAAATAAAAGAAGATGATATGGAAAATGTAGATGCAGTGTTCTTAAAAAAGTTTTATGCTCTAAATCATTGTATTTGCTAAATATTGAATCTCAAAAGCATTTAGTTTATTTTGAAGTTTTGTTGTTTTATATTTTGATAATTTTTTTTGTTGAAAACTCTGATTGTGGCCCATCGAAAATACTTACCTCCTCCCTTTCCATATCTAAGTTTCGTTATAGTTGTTTGAGATGCATACTTAGGGAATTTCTGAGAAAATTAGGTATTAATGGATTACTCCATTAGAGAAGAAACGCAGAGAGGGGAGAGAAAGAGAGAGCAAGTCGTATCCCTTCATTAGTGGATATTTGTGTAATTGTTTGTTCCAAAATATAAATTTAACTTGTTATAGTTCGGTATGCTTCTTTTTGGTAGTAACACTTAAATATGTGAATGTTAACATTCAAGATATTCAAAATTTCAAATTGTTAGACTTCAAGAGATTTATATGTTTAAAATTTTTAGTTATCAACAGTTTCCACGTTATTAACAAGATAAACTTGTTTAGTAGATTCACTCGAGGTGATTTCATGAAGATTTTAAGATATTGATCATATGAAGTCATTGGTGTCTTCTTTTTTGATTATGAACTTCTCATAAGTTAATAGTGTTAGTTTTTTTTGAAGCTCTTTGTAAGGGACAATGTTCCTTTATGGCTTAAATAACTAATTTTCTTTTTTCGTTAATAAAAATAAAGTATGATATATGAAGCCTCATAATATAAAGAAAGGTATTTGTTGTTCTTTCCAAGAAAGCTAATGTAGCGTCGATATTTAATATGGTAAAATATAGTAGATATATTACTAAATTCATATTTTAAAGAGGAATTCAAAACAAAAAATTATGAACTTTGTTAATGCTAAAATATTATTTAATTTCGTATTCTAAGTCTTGTCCACATATGAATAAGCTTTGTTGGTTTCGTGATATTTGCATTGAGTTACCAATTGTTCCATTTGTTACATACTCGAGAGGGTACTTGGTTATGTAACACGTATACATATCAATTCTTCTTAATATAAAGGAGAATGATTTTGTTGACATGTCGAACCCACATTAACTCTCATAATTTCTACAAATTGTAGGCATCCACGTGGACAACAAATATTTTAAGACACGCTGGACCAACCGATGCGTTGGTACTTACAGAGGAGATACATCCTTTCCGAATCAAAGCATGCTTACAAGATACTCTACATCTTTTAGTTAACTATTTCATCGAAATTTTGGGTCACGCCTCTTCAAGGGAAAACCTTTTTCTCCAAAACCTTATGTTCTCTCCTTCATGGAAGAATCATTTAATCTATCAACAACTTAGGTATTGAACAAACAAATATTTGGGGGTTTGAATTAATTTCATTGGTATTAATCCTTGCTTTTAAATCACATGGGAAGAATCATTCGACCATTCAACTTAGGTATTGAATAATCCAAGATTGGAGGGTTTGAATTAATTTCATCGGTATTAATCCTTTCTTTGAAACCATGATATATATATTTGGAAATTCGGCTGTCATCCATATTCATATTTGGTTTCTTATTATGGGTTTACTTCTTCTGGCGTAAAAGTGTTTCTTATTTCATGGATATCAGTGTTTTTGTTAAGGTGTTTATGAAAATGCTACCAAGAATATAAATGTAGTGGGAAAACTAATGCAGTACGTGTAGGGAAGAAGGCAATACAAAGATTCCAGGTGATGAGAATGGAAGAAAAGGATGAGAAAACAGAAGAACAAAAGGGTTTAGGGATGAGAAGGATAGATAGCTCTGAAAGAGTTGTTTTAATTATAACTTGATAATAATAAATTGTGTGTTACAAGAAATTAATAAGCCTGTTTATATAGGCATGATAAGAACCTAAAAATAGAAAAACTCTAAAAGAAGAAATAAGGAAACTCTAAAAGAAGAAGTCCTAGACTTGTAACACAAGTAAACTAAAGAATCAACTGTGACGGTTGATACAACGTTAAGGGATCAACTTTCATTGTTGATACGGGACAATTGGATCAACTGGGACAGTTCATACACTGAAAACAGGTAGATGTCCTTCATCAGTCCCCCCTTCCTGAGAAAAACTCGTCTCTGAGTTGTCTGAAACAAAGAATAGATCATTATCACCATGAAAGGTAAAAATCTCTTGAACATTGAACACATTAGAAATGTTCCATTCCTTGGGTAGATCAATGACATATGCATTGTCAATGATTTTCTTCATTATTTTGAAAGGGCCATACTTCTTCATCTTAGTCTTATTAAAAGTACCAACTGGAAATCTTTCCTTGCGTAGATAAATCATTACCCAGCTCTCCCTCTTGAAAGTTTTGAATCTTTTATGCTTATCTCTGACATCCTTGTATTTAGCATTAGACTCCTCAAATTTTGTTTTTACCTCATGATGTAGTTGAGAAGCTTGGTCCGATAGATTATCGGCTTTGACATTGGATTTATGTAACTTTGGGAATACAACCAAGTCTAGAACGTGATTAGGCACCTTTGAATAAACAATTTCAAATGGAGTTTTTGTAGATTCTGTTTCATGAAGTGTTGAATGCAAATTCCATATGAGGCAGACAAAATATCCCATTGTTTTGCTGTTACCAATGCATTTGGTTCGAATCAAATTACCCAAAGAACGATTGACAACTTGATGTCGCATTACATCGGTTTGAGGATGTGAAGTAGTCTTTGGCGCAAACTAGTTCCCAAACGCATCCATAGTGTCTTCCAGAAATAGCTCATAAAGATGCAACATTTGAAACAGCTGTAGACTTTTTGCAGGCTATAAAATGAGCCATTTTGGAGTATCTATCCACAACAACCATCGTTAGAATCATTACCTCTAGTTGTTCTAGGTAAACCAAAAATGAAGTCCATGCTAATGTCCACCCATGGAGCTTCTGGAATTGGTAAAGGAGTGTAAAGTCCGGTGTTTTAAACAGTACCCTTAGCTTGTTGGCAAACCATGCATTTCATGACGTATTTTTGTACGTCACGCTTAATTGAAGGCCGGTAGTAGCGTTCTTCTATAAGTGCAATAGTTTTATCTCTGCCAAAATGGCCACCAAGTCCACTGCCATGCAGTTCACGTATTAAATGAATACTTAAAGAGCCATTAGGAATGCAAAGACGATTACCTTTAAATAAGAAGCCATCTTGAATGAGAAAGTCATCAACTCCATGAACTAAAGAACTGCATTGTTCCCAAATCGATTTAAAGTCATCATCTTCAGCATAAATCTCTTTGATGTAATCAAAAGCAAAACTCTCATTTCAAATGGTTGCTAAAAGATGTCGTCGTCTACTCAGTGCATCTGCAACTTGATTAAGCTTCCCACTTTTATGTTTGACAGAAAAGGTGTACTTGTTAATTGTGGATAACCACCTATCATGCATACGATTAACCTTTGCTGAAGTTTGGAGATACTTCAAAGCATGATTATCAGTATTAATGACAAACTCTCTATGAGCCAAATAAGTATGCCACTGTTTAAGAGCTTGTACAAGTGCAAGTAATTCCAGTTCATATGTAGACCACTTTTTTTTGTGTCTCAGAGTTCTTTTCACTATGATAAGCAACTGGATGTCCTTCTTGAGATAAAACTGCTCTAATTCCAATAATAGAAGCATCACAGTCAACTTGAAAAGGCTTGGAAAAGTCGGGCATAGCAAGTATAGGAGCTGAACATATTTTTTCTTTAAGAGTATTAAAACTTTTATCAGCCTCTTCAGTCCATACAAACTGTTCTTTCTTCAAACAATCAGTAAGAGGGGCAACAATGGTGCTGAAATTTCGTACAAAACGCCTATAAAAAGAAGCTAGTCCATGAAAACTTCTCACCTCTTTGATACAAGTAGGAACAGGCCAATCCATAATAGCTTGAACTTTAGAAGGATCCACATGAATACCCTTGGAAGAGATAATATATCCCAAGAAAGTAACTTCAGCTGACATAAATGTGCATTTCTTCAAGTTCACAAACAAAGAATTGTCGTACAAAACTTTGAACACCTGAGAAAGATGATTGATATGCTCTTTTGCACTTCTGCTGAAAATTAATATGTCATCAAAGTACACAATGACAAACTTGCTCAGAAACGGTTGTAAAATATGATTCATGAGTCTCATCAATGTGCTAGGAGCATTAGACAAACCAAAAGGCATAACAAGCCATTCATATAATCCCTCTCTCGTTTTGAAAGCAGTTTTCCATTCATCTCCAATTCTGTGACTAATCTGATCATAACCACTGCGAAGATCAAGTTTAGTGAAAATGATAGACCCTGCTAAAAGATCAATCATATCCTCAATACGAGGAATGGCAAACCTATAAGGAATGGTTATACGATTTAAAGCTCTGCAATCTATACACATTCTCCATCCATTATCCTTTTTAGGTACCAGAAAAGCAGGACAAGCACAAGGGCTATTACTAGGTCTAATTAATCCTTTAGTTAATAAATCATTAACTTGACCCTGTAATATTTCATGTTCAGTAGGACTTAACCTATAATGAGCTTGATTAGGTAAAGAAGCTCCAGGAATAAGATCAATGCAATGCTGAACATCTCGAAAAGGTGGTAAACTCACAGGTAATTCTTCAGGAAATAATGCATGATATTTAGATAATAAAGGTTGTACCTGAGAAGGAACTTGTACCATAGGTTTGGTGTCTTCATGAGAACTCAAAATATGAGTTGTTTGTAAAGAGCGAGAGATAGTAGCCACCAAAGCAGTAGTCTTGCAATCACTACGTTCCTTAATTACTGAAGAAGATTTTGAAGGAAACAGAGTCACTCGTTTACCATCTTTGTAAAAGGTGTAAGTATTATCAAAATAGTTATGAACTGCTTTAACATCATACTTCCATGGCCTTCCAAGTAGGAGATGTGTTGCAGTCATATCTATGACATCACATAACCATGATTCTTCATAACCAACAAAAGAAAACTTAATAACACATCGATGAGTAATTTTTTGTGTAGAGGAACTATTCACCCAACCTACAGAATAAGGGGTAGGATGTGGTGTAGTTGGTAATCCCATTTTCTCGACGACAACAGATGCAATGAAATTGTCCACACTTCCACTATCAATGATCATGTCACAGACTTTACCACCAATGAAGCACTTGGTTTTGAAAATATTATGTCTTTGAGAATAACATGGTTCAGTAAGCATGAGTGGTCGAATCATTCCAACAAAGTGATCACCATAAGTCTCATGTAAGTCAATATTTCCAACTTCTTCACTTTCATCATCATCAAAAACTTCATTATCCTTTGATTCAGAATGTACCTGATTATCTCCAATGAAACCATTAAAGCGCCGACAGTCAGCTGAGGAATGACCAGGTTGGTTACATTTATTGCATTTATCCCCTCTGAATTTGGAATAAATGTTAGGAGCTCTATTAGGAGGTGGAAACTTTTGTTGCATTCTATTAGAGAATCTGGCACTTGTAGTTTTAGCTTGTTGTTGTTGTTGTTATTGTTGTTGAATGGGTGGAGATGCAACAGGAGATGGTAATATGGGTGAAGGTGTTGAAGCTGGTTGAGCAAAAGAAAAATTCACAGGATGTTGGTGTTGGGGATAAGTTGAATTATGATTGAAATCGTGTGGGTCAACAATGAGTGGTGATCCCTGTTCAACTTGAGTACCATAGTAAGGATTATATGGTTTGGCAGCTTTATAGTAATGCTGATAACACGCTTGGCGAGGAGTTGCTTGTCTGGAAGTACTAAGGATACGCCTTTCCACCTTTATAGATTGTTGTATAGCTTCAACCATTGTGAAAACTGATTGAACCATTCCCTGTTGAATAAGAATATTCAAACCTTCAATAAATCTTGCTACCAGTTGTTCTTCCGACTCCTTCAGCTGATTACGAGCAAGAAGATTATAAAATTCTGCCACATATTCTTCTACTAAACGTGCCCCTTGTCTACAGTTTTGAAGTTTAACAAACAATTGTTGTTTGTAATCTTGAGGAAGAAACTTAGCTCGTAATAACTTGCGCATTCGAGTCCAAGTACGAATATGATGTTTTGAAGAAAGAACTCTGACCTCACATAGGGTTTCCCACCAAGCAGCAGCACCTCCTTTAAGCTTATATGCAACAAGGCTAACTTTAGAATCATCTGGAATTTCCATAAGCTGAAAGAAAGCCTCAACCTCATAAAACCAATCTAAAAGTTCTTCAATTTTGAAACTACCATTAAAACTTGGAATGTGTGCTTTCAACTTGTATTCAGGTAAAGAACTGTAAGGATTTTATGAAGATTTCAGCCTTTTTTCGTCAATCCAAATTTGTTCTTGCTGTGTTTCTTTAAGGTCGTCATCATCAGTCATTGTGCAAGGAGGAATAGAACTTTTTTGGGAGTATAACCAATAAATCCTTCATGTTGTAAAGTTCTCTTTATCTGTTGCATAATATTATCAGGAATATCATCCTTCTGGACAAACGGATTCTTCTTTGAGGACGATGATTTCTTAGCTTCAGCTAGTAACTTTAAAGTTTCTTCATCCTCAATCTTCAGAGTTCTAACAAACTTGTCAAAGATCAGATGAATATCTTCAAACTTCTTTTCAAAATTTTCAGACTGAGTAAAGCAAGTTTTCTCTAGCTTTGTTAAGTTATCTGAAACGGTAGTAATATTTGTAGAAACTGTAGCAATAGTTAAAGTAATAAGATCCGTAAGCTTAGTAATAGCAGCGTCGAAAGATTCTTGAGTAATGTTGCCAGCCATAGATGTCTTTTTTTTGTATGATAAAAGGGTTGCGGAAGCGAAAAACAGGATCGTAGAAAAGATGAAAATCTAATCTACCGTCGCTCTGATACCAACTAATGCAGTACGTGTAGGGAAGAAGGCAATACAAAGATTGCAGGTGATGAGAATGGAAGAAAAGAATGAGAAAACAGAAGAACAAAAGGGTTTAGGGATGAGAAGGATAGATAGCTCTGAAAGATTTGTTTTAATTATAACTTGATAATAATAAATTGTGTGTTACAAGAACTTAATAAGCCTGTTTATATAAGCATGATAAGAACCTAAAAATATAAAAACTCTAAAAGAAGAAATAAGGAAACTCTAAAAGAAGAAGTCCTATACTTGTAACACAAGTAAACTAAAGAATCAACTGTGACGGTTGATACAACGTTAAGGGATCAACTTTCATTTTTGATACAAGACAAATGGATCAACTGGGACAGTTGATACACTGAAAACAGGTAGATGTCCTACATCAAAAACTCAAGCGATATCGGAAGAGGGGCAAACCCTACCAGTTATATGGTGGAAATGACATGGAAAAAACTTTCCAAGTGCGATCACTGATAGTATGACTTCTTACATGAAACATTTTAACTTCAGGCTCTTTTGGGTTAAGTAATGATATGCGGGAGAGAATAATGAACATTTGATTACAAATTATATTCTTTTTCCGTTAATTAAGTTATCAAATCTGTTGCAAGAACAGAATGAGTACAGAACAATATGAAAAGATGCGTGGATTCACTTTATCACTGTGTATTTACTGATATCAATTCTTTCGAACATTTACTATGTTCACGGATGTTTCTGGACTTGCTTATCAATGAGTTTTCCATCTTCTCTTTGGTTTTATATATGTTTCTTTTTCAGTGCAACGTCCAAAATTGGAATTATTTTGTGAACTTAATGGAAGTTATATGGTGGGTTTTGGATGCAGTGTTCGAGTCTCAAGAATGGGAGATAAATTTTTTAATGGAATGCATGGTCCGAAGAATATCCCAGACAAAAATTGTGACTGACTCAATATATTTGAATGTGTAAGAACGGCTCTGAAGGATCATTAACTGTTTTCTCTCTTTCTCTTTCTTTTCCTTTCTTTCTCTTTCTTGGTGGTAGAAGCTAGCTATTGGTCGTCCATTTTCCAAATATTGAACTTTCAACTCTCTTCTCTCTGAGAAGCATTAAGGATGGAAAGCAATTTGTGATTAAGGTAATTATTATTTCTCGATGTATATGTGCAAATATTTTTCATATTTTATATACAACTTTCATCTTAATGGGCTGAAGTGATTGTTGAGTTTATCCTAACCCTAGCAAAGAAAAGAAAATAAAAAACTAACCTCAAAGCCTAACAATAATTTTTTTAAAGCCTAATAGTAACTTCTTGAGAGTCGTTGGCGCGTTGTGCTTTAAGCTGTAAAGCTGACATGCATAACAAATTACTTCCCTTTGATTATTTTCCATGTATTACATTTCCATTATGGTCTCATTTTAGGTTTTTCACAAGTCTCATTAGAAAGGCAGCGAGAAAGAAAAGTCTCCATATCTATTTAGAAACGACATTAGGAATGGCTCTTAGCAAGTCAAGCCAACAAGTAACCTACAGTTGCGTATTCACAAAATCCATTGAAGGACTAACTTGGTTTTGCTTAACTAACTTTATATTACTAGCACAATAGTTTAATATAGAATGGTATATATTCATATCTTTTGTATATTTGCTAATCTTTTCGTTTTTTGTTTAGGTCTTACTGTAGAGAGATTTTCCCCATAAATCATTTTGTAGGTAGATAATGTTATGTTTTAGATTGCGACATGTATTTTGTAGGCACAAATAGCCAAATATGTATTTGATTTGTAAGCTGCCAAAATTATACAACTTTGTTATATACGAACAGCCTTACATCACCATGCATGAATTCAACAAAGGTTTGTGGCCATCAAGGATGAGAAAGCTTACGCAAGAGCGAAAACAATAAAAGCGTGCATTCGTCAAGTATTCATTAGCATGCATAATAATTTATATATAAGATGTTCTGAATCTTTGATGTATATGTTCTCTTCATTAAGTGTCCATTGACATAATATTTTATGTCAACCATTATGCACAAATGGTTTGATGTTAAAGAAGTCCCATGCATAAATGGTCAACTATCATGAATTACACTTATCACTTCTTCTTAGTTTTGGTTCAGTTAATGAACTAGCCCGTCCATTTGGACGGGTTTACAGAACTTGTAAATAAATATGATAAGTGTGATATATGTGGTAATCACTTATTATATAATATGGGTTTATACAATATGGGTTTATGCCTAATCACACTTATATATAATATAGTGTGATTAGGCATACTTATTTGTGGTTACAAAATTAACTTAATTTTTTTTTTAATGAACCAGTACTCTTTATCAAATACTTATACTAACAATAAAATAATATCGAATTTAGTTATCAAATAGTCTCAATCATTTAAGGTATGAAGATGTAATGTTTGCAATGAAAAAACAAATATTTCCTCCAACAAAATCTTATTAAAGCATATATTTAAGCAATAATAACATTATGCAAGATCAAACTAATCATTTCTTACGTTTCTAAAGTAGTTAATGCAATATTGATGCACAAATTTCATGTTTGATATCTTTTCAGACAACATTAAACAACTCCACTTCAAAGCCATCGTCCACAACTCCGGATTACTCGTTGGAGAGGTCAATTTAGATCGGCATGCTTTCTATATGGTATAACATTAAGGAATGAATATAAATATAGTAGTAGAGCTAGAAATTAAGTGCTAGCAGTCTTTCCCTGAAAAAATAATTTTAAGTGCAGCGCAAACTTTGAATCCGAATTCACTTGACAAATAAATATGATAAGTGTGATAAATGTTGTAATCACTTATATAATATGGATTTATTGATCTAAATGATAGTATAAACTATTAGGCATACTTATTTGTGTTACAAAATTAACTTAATATATTTTTCAAATGAACCTGTACTCCTTATCAAGTGCTTATACTAACAATAAAATAATATCGAAAAACGTCAGTTGTCAAATAGTCCTAGTCATTTAAGGTATGAAGATGTGATGTATACAATGGCAAGCAAAATATTGTTTAGGCATATATTTAAGAAATAATAACATGGTGCAAGATCGAACTAATCATATTTTACTTTTGTAATGTAATTAATAAAATATTGATGCACATAATTAAAAATATGATTGTTGACTTTTCTGAATTGTATTTAGTCACTTTTAAAAGTTAAAAATAAAATCGTGATAAGTGGATATAGGATGTATCTTACCAAAACAAAGGATGTATTTAGCCATTACATAATTTAATTATAGCTTTGCTCTTTTTTATTTAAGATATATATCGTTTAAAGAGATTTGAGCGTTGATCCAAAATACACAGTGGCGGAGCAAGAATCTAGCTTTTTTCAAAAAGCACTTACAAAAATTGATAATTTTTTACTTTTGACATTAAATTTTTGAAATTTATAGGTACTTATTGTGGTCATTGTATAATTTAATTAGCTTCGCTCTCTTTTATATAAGACTATAAATAACCCGTGCCATAACGACACGCCTTGTAACATTTATCTTTTATCATGATGAACCCTGAACCTAACTAAATTACATATAATATGGTGTGTTTTTTTTTTTTTGAAGCATGTTATTTATTAAAGGAAATTAGTTTACAATTTGTCGTGGGTATGTGGTACCCACTGAGTCGTAAAATAAAGTTTGACTAATAAAAGATGGGATTGTATTTTAGTTGATGAGTTTCCTGCTCGACTTCCATCCGCCGTGTGATTGGCCAGTCCGTCGGCTGTTTGGTTTCCTTCTCTGTAGTTGTGCTGAATGACCGCATGTGGGAACCGTTGGAATCTAATTTTTATTTCCTCAATCATTCCTGATATTGTGCTAAGGTGGATGGGTAGATGATGTGATAAAACGTAGTAGGTTTCCTGAGTTGGTTTCAAAGATAACTCTTGGTCATTGTCTTTCTGTTGATGTTCTTGAAGCTAAGAGCATCGCCCAAGTTTTCGCAGTCAAAGCAGTCGTAATTCCCAGTGGTTGAGCTGGAGCTAATAAGGTTCGTGCATCTAAATCTTTGCAGATGAATCCCTTCCCTGCAAATCCTGGATGACCTCTGGCTGCTCCATCTGTGATAATTTTGATCCAGTTGATGTTCGGCATGGTCCATCCCATCACGATATTGTGAATAAACTTTTATCTCTTATTGGATGATTAAATGTTGGTGTATCTCCCGGAAAAATTGGTGGTATGGAGTGTATGGCTCGGTAGTATTCTTGTTGCAGTTTTTGTGCCCAGCTAGGATTTCTTGCAAAGTTGTTTGTTTTTTTTTTGGTATATTAGATCATTCCTAGACAACCATAAGGTCCAGAATAGAAAAACAACAAGATGAGATCACCGATGTTGGCGCAGGTTGTTGAAGGATTTGGGAAATGGTTGTGTGTTGTGTTAAGGTGAAAGGTTGGAGAGGATTGGAGTTTGGAGAATTTGTAGATTGATTGAATAATGTGTTCCAGGAATTAGTTGTCGTTGGGAAATGAATTAGAATGTGACTTGCTAATTATGGATTTGTGTTGCATCTTGGGAATATGTCTGAGTTGGTTAAATGGATGTGGTGTAGGAGAACGAAGGTTAGTAATCCTTCATTGATGGCTTTCCACAGGAAAAGCCGAATTTTCGGTGGACATGGTAAGGTCCATATAAATTTGGAAGGCGGTAATGGGGTGTACATTGGTTGACCTTCGGTTAGACATTTATATCCCGTTGAAGTGGTGTATCTTCCAGATTTTGAGTGTGGCCAGATAATTTTATGTTGGGGGCTATTTTGGGGTAGCTGGATGTTTATGATTTTTTGGACTATTGGATTGGGGAGGGTGTTTAATTTTTCATGATTCCATGTGTGGGATATTGGGTTGATGATATTTGCTACAAATCGTATTGGGTAGCATTGTGTTGGGTCTATGTTTGGTGAGTGTGGGATCCAATTGACCTTTATTGGAGTCAATAATCCATTTCCAATATGATGGAATATTAGATGCTGCATGGTAGGGACAATTGCCGCCAGTTGTCTCCATTGAGGACTGGCGGAGGATGGTATAAAATCAATGCCTTGTAGAATTGGCTGATGATCAAGATATTTTGCACTGAGGATAATTCCGCATATACAGTTAAGTTGTTCATGAAGATTCCAGATTGTTTTCATGAGTAATGCTTTATTATGCTCGCTGCTCTTCCTTATTCCCAATCCTCCTTCGGATAATGGTTTTGTTACTTTATCCCATCCTATAGGGTGTAGTTTTTTGGTAGTTGAGTCGTGTCCTCAGAAAAAATCTCTGGTGATACGATCTATTTGTTTGTGTATATTGTTAGGTAGGTTTTATGTTTGCATGATGTAATTTGATATGGATATTAGGGATGTTTTGATTAGCGTGAGTCTTCCGGCCGGAGTTAAGCATTTTGTCATCCATCCCTTAGCTTTTCGGGCTAATATTAGTAAGGGGGTAGCGAAGGTTTGATTGGAATCCCTTCCATGTTTGAACTGAACTCCCAGATAGATCGGAGGTTTTGATGTGGTTGGCATATTGAAGAATGTTGAAGATCATTTATCTTGATCGGGTCTAGGTTTGGGTGATGGATGATTACTGATTTTGTAGTATTAATTACTTGACCGGCATAAGTGCTATAGGAGTGGAAGAGGTTTTTAAGGTGTTGATTACTATGATTTGAAGCTTTGTATGTGATCAATAAATCATCCTCATACATTAAGTGAAGAATTGAAGGTGCTTTATTTGATATGTTAAGACCTCAAACTAATTTTTGGTTTTGAAGGTTTCTTAGGTTTGTAGATAAGATTTCAACACATATGATAAAAATATAAGAGGATAGTGGGTCTCCTTATCTTATACCTTTATTTGGACTGATGTATCCATGTGGTGTACCATTTATTTTTATTGAGTATGTAATTGTTGTGACGCATAGCATAATGTAGTTTATAAAGGCTGGTGCATGGAAATCCAAGTTTTGTAAATGAGGTTTTGATGAATCCCAATCTAAGCTATCATAGGCTTTCTGGATGTCTAGTTTGAGAGCTATTTTTGGATCTTTAGTTAGGTTTAAGGTTCTGATATGGTGGAAGAGTTCTCCAGCTATTGCTATATTATCATGTATTGATCTTTGTGGCACAAAAGCACTTTGTTAAGGGCTTATTAAAAAGGGTAGAATAGGTCTAATTCGGTTGACTAAGATTGTTGATATGATTTTATATGTGATGTTACAGAGTCCTATGGGTATGAACTGTGAAGGTTTTGAAGGATGGTCGACTTTAGGTATTAGTGTCATGTTTGTGTGATTCATGAGAGGATGCATAATTAAGTTATTAAAGAAACTTCTAACCATTGTTATCAATTGGGGGTGGGTTGTTTCCCAGAAAACCTTGAAAAACTTACTTGTATATCCATCTAGACATAGGGCACTTTCGGAGTTTATGGAGAAGAGGGCTTGTTTGATTTCTGCTGTAGTTATTTCCTTTGTAAGTAGTTCCGACTGTCTGGGAGTTAATCTTGGTCTAATATTTATAGAGAGATCTTCATCTATCTATTATCAGCCCGATGATGTTGTATATTGTTGAGAGAAGTGATCTAGAATGAGCTAAAAAACATCTTCTTTTTTGTTAATCCAGTTGTTTTGTGGGTCTTGTAGTTGTTGTATGCTGTTACAGGCTCTGTGAATTGTAGCTTTAGTGTGAAAGAATGTTGTGTTGAGATCGCCTGATTGTAGCCATTGAATTCTAGATCAATGTAGCCTAATATGGTGTTAATGTTCGATAAAAAGATTTAAAAAAAGGGTTTATCTAATTTAATTATTGCTTCTAATGAAAAAATAGTTGGCCTTTAATATATCTTCAAAATCCGGTTAGGCTGGATCTCACACATTTGGTATTAGTATTTTATGATTTTTTTTAGGATTAATTAGGATGGTTTGTACATGTATATAAAATTACCCATCCTTCTGCTTTCCCTATCATACCAAAATAAAAATGTGAAAAATTAGAAGAAAAAAAAAGGTTCACACAGAAGGTATTAAAATAAATACGATATTTCAGCCCAAAATATATGCGAGTATATATTTTTTGTCTCCTAACAATACTGACTTTCTCAAGGCTAATAACTTCCCTCAAATATTCATCGATCTCCGCTATATCTTTAGTTTTCAATTTAGATAAGTTAGTGAAACCCTTCAAATTCTCAGGTGATGCAGATGAACTGAACGAGTTTTAATTTCATTCTTTGATTTTCCATCTCAGATCAACTAAATTATTTGGAAAGAGCGATTTAGTGATTTCATATATCAGATTCGTGGTGTATACGTGGTTGAGGATAAACATGTAAAACTCGTTATGCAACTATGATTCTTTGTACATATTTATTAATTGAAGGGTTTGATTCATAGGAATGTAAATGTTGGTTGTGATTCTTTGCACCAAACGTCTTCATATCACCAAGGTCATTTACAAACAATTTTATGCTTTGATTTGTTTCTTTGTTTCTAGGTATGCTATATGATTCTTTTATTTATAAATGATTTGTAAATCAATTTTCTCACAATCCTTCAGTGGCCAGAGAATAACTTAGTTTTCATTTAATTTTTTTGGATTTAATTGAAATTTTGTATTGTTAATTTTGAAAAATTATTTGGTTATTCATTTGTTTATTTATTTGTAGATGGATTATATAATGAAAAAAAATAGAATAATGACATAATTAAAGCCAAAAGTCTTTAGCATTTTTATTTAATTTAATTTAATTTTTATTTATGATCCTAATTATGACATAACCCAATTAATGTATATCCATAATAATTATACACTACAACTCTTGCATTCGTCAGATATCTTTCGCTAAGATGAGACTGGGATGGTCGGACGCAACGTTTGTCTCTCAAAATGTTATCCGACCGTCCAAAGCTCAGAAACCCCTTCTGTTTTGTATTATAAATATAATAGAGTCAGCATCCATAAATCGTCAAAAGTTATACTTTTTTTCTTCGTTTCAGGTTTTGTCCCATGTAGTTTTTCCTGATAAAGTTTTAACGAGGCAACACTTCACGGACTTTTAATTTCAAAATGTTGATATTGTGTTCTTTTCCCTTCATCCATACTTTGTCCCTTTGGGTTTCGCTTGCAAGGTTTTAGTGAGGCAATTTTATTCAACATGATGGTCATCTAATAGGGAGTTGCATAATTTAGGTTATTTTTTGGATGTTCACATTTGATTAGATGAAACCAACATAATCATCTCCAAGAAATTTGGATTCCTTCTAAATCATATCAAGTTTAATCAGAATTATAGTTTTTGTTCACGTATTGTAATGTATTCGTATCTTGGAACTTTGTTGAAGTTATACTTCGATTATTTTTGCAAATCATCTCAAGAATCTAGCAATCCATGACTCAAGTCGTCAGTGTGATCAAGAAGAACATACACTCAACAAAAATATTATTTGAAGACTTGCAAACATTACTGTTAGAAGACTAACATAAAAGAAGATTTCATTAACCAACAATTTTCTTCACAAAAGAACAACAATCTTCAGCATTCAAGAAATTCATTTATCCAAATTGGTAAGTCTTGTCTCATATATTTGGAAGCTAAGAATTAACTAAAGTAATTGGGGAGATCATAATAAAATGTATTTTACTGGACTATCATGTTGTACTTTCTTTCCTTCGTCAAAAGTTTTGTCCCCTTTGGACTTTCCTGTGTTTCAATGAGGCAACATATACATGTCCAGATCTTTTCTAGGTTTACTCAAAACTATACGCTTTCCCCTTCGTCAAGGTTTTGTTCCAACGGGTTTTTCGTGCAATGTGTTTTAACAAGGTAGCATTTTCGTAGAAGTTGCCAAACATCCAAGATTTGCGCAGTTTTAACGAGACACTAGATATTAAACATCCAACTACCTGATTACAAACCCAAAACATAAGTCCTTTTAGCAAACACTTAGTCTTCTGAAAATATTAAGTATTTGCCAAGATATCTTTACCTATTTCTTTCCACACACTAGTGGAAGGCAATAAGGAAATGTCATATCTCCTCGTCTTTTTCTATAGGGATTATATTTTCCTTGGCAAGTAGCATGAGGCGCTTAAAAGCGATTGCACACACCCTGCTAAATCGGATCCAAGCCTAAATTTACCTAAATTTTCTGAGATTTTCGAACCCTAAGCATATTTCTGCTATCTTGCACCCCATATAAATATTTTACTTCCCCTTAGTACGGATTCTGGCTCCATCCTTGTTCCTTGGTATGTAGAAAAGAAGAAACCCCCTTAACATAATGTATGCTCATTAAGTTGCTTTCAGCCGATGACAAAAACACTTCAACTAAAAATAATAATATTTACAATCTAGACTCAGAGCTGTTTTTGAAAAAGATTTTCACCAAATAATCATGTAGCATAAGCATATATAACTCATTGCTAAAAGTGAATAGAATCTAAGTTGTTGCCAATGTATATTGTATGTCTTCATCACTTTTGAATGCAAAAAGATCAAGCAAATCCCATGAATCAAAACATCCAAAAGCCAAACAAAAAACCGATTTTGCCTAGGTGGCATAAATTAAGTCAAAAAAGTCGGCTCCAACGTTAAAAAAACATCCAAACAACCCCGATTATAGCGGAAAAAACCTCAGTTGGTCCTCTTGGTATTACCGAACTCCATTAGATCCCAAAATGTTTTTCAAAATAAATTTTGAAATTCTGAACATAGTAAGAAACTAGTATAAATACATGATCCTTAAACACTCAAAACCTAAGTACAAAAAATCTCTTTGACACAAAAACAGAGTAAAGTTTCATAGTGAAGTGCGAAAATGTCGAAATGAAAAACCCTATCTCATCACAATCGCGATGAAGATGAAGAAGATGATGAAGAGGAGTACGATGAAGAAGTAGACGAAGAGGTAGAGGATTGTTAGAGCATAGCTCGGTTGAACCCACTAAACGTTGGTATGTCAAGTTTGGTTGTCATATTTTAGTGAACCAAAACTCATTTAAAGAGTCACTTGATTATTTACTAGAGTCAACTTCGTATATTTTAGGATATCAGACATTACAAGTATTACGTGAAGACTTGAAGAAGTGAAGATGTAAGGCGCTACAACAACGACATCATCCTTCCACTTGAGGTTAGTAATATTTGACTTAAACTGTTTCATTCCCTAACGTATCTTTCAAGTCATGCATATTGAAAACATAAATGCGAAGCTATGAATGATTATACTCTAGTTAGACGTACTATTAAGGAATACAATACGAAGTATAACGCTTATCTTTTGAACATCGTATATAAGATATCGACATAATCGTTTGAATACTATTGTGATTATGTATGGGTATGAGGTGAAGATTTCATCCTAGGAAACAATATGTTTTATATTCGTTTAAAGGAAGTATATTCATGAACTTTTTTTGTGAATCGAAAGGGAAATCGCTAGGCTTATTGGTATTGTTATTCATTGCATATCTTTTGAACTACCAATATGTGTGTTTAGTATAACCGCTCATGACTTGCTTATGTTCTTGGTAAAACTATTCACAAGGCCTGACTTTTGTATTGGTATGACTTTTATTAGTGAAACCGATATTAAGTAATCACCTGAGATGGTATGATCGATCTTTTTTAATTGGTATGACCAACTCTAGTCATTGGGAAACCGATCCTAGTAAGAGGTGCAACCGATCACAAAAGGGGAATCGATCCTTGTAAGAGGTGCAACAAGTTTCTAGTTATTGGGAACCGATACTATAAACATGTGCAACAAGTTTTTAGTTATTGGGAACCGATCCTATGGACATGTGCAACAAATACAAGTTAGATACCATATATATGTAGGAACCGATCCTAGTACCTAGTCAACCAACTTTTGGTAACTAGCATGACTAATTCTAGTACCCACATGGAGGTAGAACCAAAACTTGTTTTGGTAGAACCGTGAAACCCATGTTTGGTGATTTGATAGGATAATTAATCACATAGTTCTTGGAAGTCAGATGAATCAATTCTAAACTTGTTTGGAAGTGTGAAAAATAGATTCCAAGATAGTAAATATGAAATATGATTTACTAAGTTAAGATGTCTACATACTTTGAACATGTGCAGTAACGCTTATCTTTTATTGTTCAAAGATATTCCTTAATAGCTAAAGGAGAATCCCAGATCGAAATAAATCGAGAATCTTTTAATTAAGGTTTTTAGTTTTATATGCTTTTAATTTCCAGCAATTAAAATGCATATCTTTAGAAAATAAAAATTGGTAATGTGCATTTACTAATTGGATATTTTCTAATGAGATTTTCGGTCATTATTTGGACAAAGCATTTCCGGGGAATTATGGAAACCGAATTTGGAAATATATTGCATATCTTGAGAATATTTTCTGTTTTGGAAATTCCTTGGTGTCCAAAATTCCTTGGTCTATAAATATTGAAGTTTGCATTTCGAGCAAACTAATCCTCAGAGCCAGCAAAACTACCTAGTTGTGTTGTTACTGGTAGAGCCGCATATTCGGAGAGGAAAGTAACCTAATTAGGCGAAATCTCTTACGGCTGCTCGGTTTAAAGACTTCTTTGGGATTGAGAAGCTTTATTAGTACCGTTGGTGGGAAACTAGATAATTGCGGTTTATTATTAGTTTTCGATTGATTTGATTGACTAACGGTTGTTGAACTTTGATTGCACCTAGTTTGTTTATGCTTGAGAATCTTCTCTTCTTATATAAGATTCACTCAAACTAGATCGAAGTTTCGACTGGGATCTTTAGACTATTTGTAGATCTAAAGACGTCTTGTGATAATCCATTGTTAGTGCACTGCGCTGTGTGTGATTGATCACAAGAGATTCAAGTTGATTGTGTGCAGGTGGTTATTTAGGATCTAAGAAGATTTGAAGATGAAGAAGATTTCTGATTTGGGTTCATAATCTTTGGTGTGCACAATACTTATTTCGGCTGGAAAAGGATCCAACTATAATCGGTTTATCATTGTGATAGATTTGATTGATTAGTTAAGTAGATCGGCATCAAGACGTTTCTTTGTGATTTAAAGTATTGATTGCAAAATCTTGACAATTACTTTGGTAGTTGTTATTGGATAGATCTAAGGACCTGCCAAAGGAGTTTATTGGGATAAACGGAAGAGCCTTTTGTCGAACTCATATCACTTGAAAAGAGTTGTTACCGAACAGATTTGTTGTTTCTTTACTGTTTAGAATAAAAACAAAAGGAATTGTTCTAAGTGCGTGACTTATTGCAAGTTGGAGGCGCGGGAATACATATGGAATTAGGTGAACTATAGGTTTAGTTGCTTGGTCTCAACTATACAAAGTTGGTTTAGATTTTGTATAGCGGCTTAATCCTGAGAGTATTCAATTCTGGACAAGGTCCCTGGGTTTTTCTGCATTTGCGGTTTCCTCGTTAACAAAATCTTGCTGTGTCATTTACTTTTCTATTTCCGTAATTATAATAATTTTATTATAATTAAAAGTAAAATACACAAACGTTAATTCCTATTTACTTGATAGTAATCCTATTATGTTTGGTTAAGTCCGAACCTTTTATCAAGTAAACATACTTCGTTGTTGTATTGTCTCGATCTTGTATCTATAGTCAATAACGCAAGTTATCGTGTTGTCGTATTGTCTCGATCTCGTATCCATAGACTATCACATGAAGTGTGAACTGATTAGTTGTATTGTCTCGACTCAGTCCATAGACAATCACTTTCGGAGAAAGGACTTATAAGTGGAAAAGTTTTAGATTGAGGTATATTTGAGTACCCTCGTCTTTTCAAGGATGTTGAGGAGGAAGATGAGGAGTTTGATAAAGAGGCGTATGAAAAAAGAGGTTATAGTAAAAGTGGTAAAGGGGGCAGCGACGACTGAAAAAGTAATGGCAGTGGGAAAAGTAGTGGTGGTTCGAGTAAAAAACGAAGGAGGTATGATGATGATGATGAGGAGGAGGAGGAGGATGAATATGACGATGAGGATGTTGGGTTTACAATTCTGCAGTAACATGGTGCTTAACATGATCAACAAGTCTATTCAGTTGATGTCATATTAAGAAGCTCAAGGACACACAGAATGAATTGCTCTTAGTATGCAATTTTGCGGGTGTATCCAAATTGTATTTCACAATGCGCACAACCAACCTTTCTTCCCTTCAAAAATCCACATCTCTTTTAGATGGTCATCTGCTACAGTTTCTGCGACACTTAGATGGAGCAGGCTTTGCCTCTTTGCAGCAATGTATAGCCACTCTACTTATCAAAGATGGTGGCTTTGGGATCTATATGATGTTAGATACTAATCATTATTGTTATCTTGCATCACATAGTCAAACACAGTCCGTGCAGAAGATTATTCTTAACAACTTATACTTTACAAACAATGTCGAAGGATATCAACGGGCTCTACAAAAAAACTTCAGGTATGTGGTGTACCCGCTACTTATAACATTAATGATACTCCCCCAATCCGTGCACACTCTGGTAGTTACTTACTTTGATGTCGTAAAGAAACAAATCCCAACCAAATTTTCGATATCTGAAAGAGATTCTATACCCGTCAAGAATATGGGTTGTAATAAATCTTCAGGACCAGATGGTCTCACTTCTGAATTTTACAAGAAATGTTGGGGGGTCATTAATATGGATTTCATGAGGACAATGCATGATTTTCGTAGATTCGGTTCTCTAGGTCGGAGGATTAATATTGTTTTATAACCTTAATTCCTAAAAAAAAGAAGACTCTTGCAATCCTAAGGATTACAGGCCTCTTAGTTTGATAAGCTTACAAGATTATTTATAAAGTACTTACTGTCAGACTGAAGGCTGTAGTGCGTGTTCTCGTTTCAGACTTCCAAGGTGATTTCATTCATGAGAAACAAATTCTGGATTGGGTTCTAATAGCTAATGAATGTGTAGATAGCAAATTGAAGTCTAATAAACCTGGGATTTTATGACATGGAAAAAGAATTTGACAACGTCAACTGGAAATCTCTATTATGTATATGGCAAAATCATAAGTTTGGAGGTAAATCGATCAAGTGGATACAATGGTGCGTATTTTCGCCTCGTTTATTTGTTTTAGTCAATGAAGGTTCTACTGAAAAGTTTAGACCCTCTAAAGGCTTAAAGAAAGGAGATTCACTTTCTCTTTATCTGTTTTTGTTGGTGGTGGAAATTCTCTCCAAATTGCTGAATGATTTCTCACCTATAATTTAATATTTTTAGATGCGAGTGTGGAGGAATTACAAAGATTGTTTACATCCTAGTAGTCGACCTTAACAGGTATGAAAATAAACTTAGAAAAAAGTACCATGGTTAGTGTGGGTGTTGACGCTACTATTGGTTTGTTGGCTAAATAACTTTATTGGAAAACTGAGAGACTTCCTATTAAATGTCTGGGCTTTCCTATCGGTTTTATCCCCAGAAGTACTTATATTTGGGATGCTGTTTTAGAGAGAATGGAAATTAAACTGGCAACTTGGAAAAAGAAAGTTTTAAATAGGGTGGGAAGACTTATCCTTATTAAGAGTTGCCTCTCTTGTCTTCATATACTATTTATCTATTTTTCATTTACCTGTTAGCACTGAGAAGAAGGAGAGTAGTGGACGGTAAAAAGATAATAGCTTGGGTAGGCTGGCCTAAAGCTTGTTTACCTAAAAACAATGGCTAAATAACTTTAGTGGAAAACTGAGAGACTTCCTATTAAATGTCTGCGCTTTCCTATCGGTTTTATCCCCAGAAGTACTTATGTTTGGGATGCTGTTTTAGAGAGAATGGAAATTAAACTGGCAACTTGGAAAAAGAAAGTTTTAAATAGGGTGGGAAGACTTATCCTTATTAAGAGTTGCCTCTCTTGTCTTCATATACTATTTATCTATTTTTCATTTACCTATTAGCACTGAGAAGAAGGAGAGTAGTGGACGGTAAAAAGATAATAGCTTGGGTAGGCTGGCCTAAAGCTTGTTTACCTAAAAACAATGGCGTGGTTTGTGAAAAAGCGGGGGTCTAACAACCTCACCCAATATTTTGTTTGGGCAATCTATATGGACAAACTCCAATATAATTACAAGAGAATCAACTAGACAAGTCATACTCAATCAATGGAAATATATCTAAGAGCTGTATCTACGTTTCACGATGTAATCACCAAATCAAACGGATAGAAACCATGAGCCGATGATTATTTACGCGTGAAACAACTCTGAACAAGTACCAAAGACCAATGTTCAAGTGTCAATCAATTTATATCAACAACCAAAGGTTGGATTATCTAATTGATTGAACTACGCACAACCTGTGATATTTCTATTATATTGGAAATATAATGCGGAAAAGAAATAACACATACACCAAATATTTTGTTAACGAGGAAACCGCAAATGCAGAAAAAACCCCGGGACCTAGTCTATATTTGAATACCATTAATCATGATTAAGCCGCTCCCCGAGTAAACTAGCCTACTCCAAGTTAACCCGGATCGGAATGTAGTTGAGCCATAACAATCTCACACTGATCAAGGTATAATTGCGTTCCTTACGCCTCTGAATCCCAGCAGGACTTTACACACTTGATTCCCTTAGCTGATCTCACCCACAAATAAGAGTTGCTACTACCCAAAGTCGAAGACTTAATAAACCAATCTGTCTCACACATAAAAGTCTATTGAATAGATAAATCTGTCTCCCGCAGTAATACCTTTGAGTTTTGTTCCGTCTTTTGATAAATCAAGGTGAACAGGAACCAATTGATACATCAGACCTATATTCCCGAAGAACAACCTAGTAAAATCAATCACCTCACAATAATCTTAATCGTATGGTAGTGAAACAAGATATTGTGGAATCACAAACGATGAGACGAAGATGTTTGTGATTACTTTTTATCTTGCCTATCGGAGATTAAATCTCGAGCAAATCTTAAAGAAAATAATACTCAATACGATAGAACACAACAAGATCAGTACACGCAACTACAGAGAAAATAGTTGGGTCTGGCTTCACAATCCCAATGAAGTTTTCAAGTCGTTAACCTATAATGGTTTTAGAAAAACCTAGGTTAATGGAGAATCGACTCTAGTCGCAACTAGTATCACATACTTAGGTGTGGGGATTAGGTTTCCCGATTCTAGAGTTCTCAGTTATATAGTCTTCAAATGGGGATTGCAATCAAGTTACCTTGGTAACAAAGCATTCAATATTCATAGTTGAGATGAAAAACCCATTAGATTCAAGCTAATATCTTTCAACTGTTAGATCAAACTTATCTTGTTATACACAAATGAAATGCACGTTCATTTAGGTTTGTGTAACCGTACCTAAACATGTACACCTTGTTGGCTCAAGAATAGTTAACCGAAGTTAGCTATATGAACACTTTCATATCAACCTTGTTCATCCTAACACAACTAGTTCAAATGACTCAAATGAAACTAGTTGTAGAGTTGTTCAATTTTTTATATTCTCATAGAAGTATACAAGACACAATTGAAGCAAAATCGATTTTGATTCACTCGAATCAATTCATGAACATTATAGCCACGTTTTAAAAAGATTGCATTCCTTATTTTATAAATGTATTAGTTCATGAACAAACCGATTTTAGAACATAACCTACTCAAGTATGCGAATGGTTACGCATACCTAAGTGACCGGACTTAGTTTGGGTTCGTCTGTATGCGAACGTGTACGCATACCCCCAAACTCAGTTGAATTTCGGAACTTGAAACTTATGCCGGTACACAAACGGGTATGCATACTAAGTTCCCGGACTTCCATTAAACCAACCAATACATACAAGTATGCATACTATGGTTCCCGGACTTGGAATAACTTGCAACAGTGAGCATACAAGTACACATACTGTGCAATATCAAATTATGGTTAATTGTTCTAAACTCTTAGTTCAATCATTGAAACATTCTTAGAAGACGGGAATAGCCGTCTCATACAAACTATTAACTTCAAAGCAATTTTTTGAGTTATCTAATGATCAATACGAAACATCCCGAGTCTACATCAAATGGCGCCGCACAAAAATCAAGATGTTACACAGCAATTTTCACATGATCATCTTTTGACTTTCGTCAAGAATATAACATGAACTTGGTTTAAGCGAAAGCTTACCAATACATATTTAGAAATATGTAATCGAGTTAAACTCAGCTCGAAATATCATATGTGTATTATCGAAGTCTATATAGCTATACGACTTTTGTCTCAAATAGGAGATAAAGTAGATAAACTTTTGAGTGATAGATGAGTTCAAGTCTCCACATACCTTTTGTTGATGAAATTCCACAAGCTCTCCTTAGTAGTTCTTCGTCTTCAATTGATGAATGACGGAAGTCTAAAGCTCGACTACACTTTCTATCCTAATCCGAGACTTAGCTATAAGTAGACTAGAAATCAAGACTTATAGTTTTGGCAACTTAACTGACAAACGTTTTCGAGATAACAAAGCATGCGTAGTTCGGCCGGAGCAAGGTGCTCAAAATGATTTGGATATTAGAAACCTAAGAATTACTAACAAGGCTCTGTTGGTGAAACGGATCTCGACACTACTTTAAAACGAAGATTCGCGTTGTGGAGTCGTGAGACGGCCAAAAAACATAATTTCCTTGCGGATGTTGTTTACCATTTGATGGAAAATTAGCTCTAATTGTGAGTCTTCGGAGAAATGTATCGAGTATTGTAACTAAATGCAAAGAATGTATCACTTTCAGTATGAAAAATGGACAAATAATATTATTTTGGTACGATAAATGGTCGAACATAGGAGTTCTAAAGGACTCATTTTCGATGATGTTTAAGGCAGTTAAAGACAAGCATATGATTATCGCTGATGCAGTAAAAGACAGGAGATGAACCTGCAATTTCAGGAAGACTCATTTGAATGTGAATGAAAAGTTAGAATAGGACATGTTAAGGAGAGACCTGGGGTCAATTCCTCAGTTGATAGAAGATGAAGATGAAGTCGATGTTCTGCAAAACTTTAGCACCAAAAAATGCTTTCAATTGCTGTCGGAAGAAGCACAAAATTGCAATTTTGATGGTTACCTTTGGAGAAAAGAGATACCAAAAAAGATAAATTTTATTTTGTAGGAAGTGTTTCACAACTCACTTCCTACTAGAATCATGTTGCGATACGAGAGGAATTAATGTTGCCACCGAAGACTCCCTCTCTTCAATTTACAAAATGAGACACAGATCTTAATCTTGTATTGTACTTACTCCTTCTCTCCGTGAGACAAGTTTATTAAGGCATTTCATATCTCTTGGCCTCTGCTTGTGACGTTGCTTCAACTATTTGATGCTTAGTAAGTTAACGTTCTAACTGAATTATGTAAGAGGGTTTGGGATATCATCCATTACGCCACCATTTGGAATTTATAGAAGAGAAAACAATAATCGGTATTTGGTTCTAGAGGTAAAGGCATAGAAGAGATCAAAGTGCAGGCCAGACAAAGTGTTGTTCTTTGGAGTTGCGAACTGCATACCTGTACGTTCTTTTCCCTCTAGTCAGATATTTGGTAACTGAGAGATGATTCTCCATGTATAATGTTCGTCTGTAACTTTCCTTTGCACTTTTTTCTCTTCAATATAAATTTTATATCTTTCTATTTTTATTTGTGTATTTGTTATTTACACATGAATACAAATTTTGAACGCGAAATTGGGGGATATAAAAAGGAATTGGGGGATATTGATTACTTCTCCCAACCCATGGTGTATGTTAAGGGGTGATTTTGGGGTGCAAAAATACTAAAATACCCTTCCTCAAAATAAAAAACAAAAAACTTAAAATCAAAAATAAAAAATCAAAAAACAAAATCATATCCCCCATTTCCATCTCCACTTCTTATTAATCTCTTTCAGGGTTAGAGCTTTGAAACCCAAATATTCCCCATTCTCTTTCAAATTCTAAACTCTCCCCACTCTCCCCACTCTCTTTCAAATTCTCTTCTCCTTCTCTGCCGGCTCATCACTTTGGAAACAAAGTTTTTTTTTTTTAATTTGGAAGTGATGAAGATCATGCTGCAAGTGATGAAGACCATGCCGGAATTGATGAAGACCATGCCGGACCCAGTGCTAAAGATGCTTTGGTAACTAACATTCAATGCCGTAACTAAGTACCGGCATTCTCAATAGAAATCTATCAATGCCGGTAGTCAAGTGAAAAAAAAACTCAACTTTCTGGATACTTTACATCATGTGCCGGCATAAAAATTCAAGCAACATACTATGCCTAAACCGGTTGATGCTCGAGAATTAACTAATTGTGCTTAAGTGGGTCGATTAAAACCGTAAAAATTCAAAACGGAATATTTTTTTACACGCCGGAAGTGATGAAGACCATGCCGAATGGTGAAGAACCATGCCTGGAAAATGGCGCAAGCATGCTTGGTAACTAACATTCAATGTCAGAACTAAGTGCCAGATGCTCGATGGTTCTTCTATCAATGCCGGTAGTCAAGTGAAAAAAAATTGAAGTTTCGGATACTTTTCATCATGTCTTCAAGACAGAAATTTAAGCAACATACTATCAAAGAAGGCAGTCTGTGATGCTCGAAAATGGATAATCATGTAGGAAGTGGGTGATTAGAACAAAAAAATAAGTTTTGAAGATCAAAACTTAAAATTTTGTTCTACGCCCAACTCCCTGGATAGTGGCAAACAATTTATGAAAATTTCAAAAATGCTGGAAGGTTTTTTGGTTTAATACAATGCAAAGACTGAAATTATTTTCACCCAACAATGGTGGATTCAAAGAAAAAAAAATCAAAATTCAACCTCTTAGCAGCAATTCTCTCTTCACAATCATCCTCCACTTTCACCAAAAAAAAAAAAGTTCCCTCCCAATTTTTTTTCCATCTTTCTACCCTCATCTCATTCACCCAAATACAAATACACACTATTCATTTAACAAATACTTAAAATTTTTACTAATTATTTTTAACCACTAAACCCGATTAGTGAGGGGGTAGATTAGCAAGGGTGACCGAATTGATATATGGATCCAGTTTTTGTCCTTTTCTTATATCCTCATTCCTTTTTATATCCCCAATTTCGCATTCCAAATTTTCTCTTCCAATAAAAAAATAAAATGAAAGGTTTTTTTGGCCAACACTTTTTTGTCTCTGCCTCGGGCAAATACTAAATGTCATTACGAAATATTTACCTACTTTGTTCCCCAGAATCCCCACACTCGTGAAGGCAATAGTGAAATATCATAGCTCTTAGAGGCTGCTTTCAGCCGTTTTGACAGCAACAAAGTAAAAAATGGTATTTACAATCCACACAGTAGGCAGCGACGGATCCAGGAATTTATGTTTGGGTGGGTTAATTTTTTTTTTCTCGAATTCTCAACTTAATTTGTCTCAACTTCAAGAATGACAACGGCGGTAATATACTTAAAGCTGAGTATGGGTATGCCACGCGCTCTTTTTTCCTCGGAGCATAAAACTTTGAATTAATTTTTCTCACCTTGTAACTAATATTAGGGAGGAATAATTTGCGTATCGAAAATAATAATCCCGATTTATTTAGCGTGTCAAGGCCATTTTTTTTCTAGTTTTAAAGGTTATTATAGGATGCAAAAATATTTGGAGTTTGTACATATACGCATAATAAGTCATGATATATTGTATTTTGTCTCATGAATACACTTTGTTTTAGATTATACATATACATAAAATCGTAGTCACCGAGAAGTAAAATGAATTTTGGACAAACACTTGCTTTTTTTTCTTTTTTAAAGGTGGGCAACGTTGCTTAGTTAAGGACAAGACACCCCCATTTGACACACGCTTTATTTTATCAACCTGACACGTAACAGTGAGCCCATTCAAGACTGATTTTAAGAAGAAATCATGAATACTTTTTTTCCCTATGCTTTTAGCAGTTTGAGATGTTATTCAAAAATTAATCCATGATGTGGTTCCAAAATCTTCTCATTTCTTCCACGCAGTAATCATATTTTAATAATTAATGGGCTAATTAAAATTTACACCAGGCTAAATTTTCAAATGTTAAAATTACACTAACAAAACATCTTTTTAGAAATTTTGGGGTGGGCTTGACTGGGTAAGCCACCCCCTAATACCGTCCCTGACAGTAGGTTCAATCATTCAAAAGCTGTTTTAAAAAGATTTGCACAAAAAAATCATGTAGCATAAGCATAACTCCATGCTTAAAGTGGAATCTAAATTGTCGCCGATAACTATTGTATGTTCATCACAGTGTAAAAGGTCAGGCAAATCCCATGAATCAAAACATCCAACAGCCAAACAAAAACCGTTTCTGCCTAGGTGGCATAAATTAAGTCAAAAAAGTCAGTTGGGCCTCTTGGTATTACCGAACTCCATCGGATCCCAAAATGTTTTTCAAAATCAATTTTGAAATTCTAAACATAGTAAGAAACTAGTATAAATACATGATCCTTAGACACTAAAAACCTAAGTACTAAAAAAATCTCTTCGACACAAAAACAGAGTAAAGTTGCAGAGCGAAGTGCGAAAATGTCGTCGAAAGGCAAAACCCTAGGTTATCACAATCGTGACGAGGATGAAGAAGATGATGAAGAGGAGTACGATGAAGAAGTAGAAGAACTGGAGGAGGAGGATGAGGAAGAGAAGATGAAGAGTTTGATGTAGAGGCGTATGAATCAAGAGGTTATAGTAAAAGTGGTAAAGGAGGCGGCGGCGGCGGCTGGAAAAGTAATGGCGGTGGGAAAAGTAATGGTGGTTCGAGTAAAAAACGAAGGCGGTATGATGATGATGATGAGGATGAAGATGAAGATGACGACGACGAGGATGAGGAGGGTGGCAAAAAATCGAGACAGAAAAGAGAGTTGCGGCGGCTTTCATTGAGGATCAAGCAGATGTTGATGAGGATGAATATGAATCGACAGATGGAGAAGAAGATGACGGTAAGATAGATAAAAACACTTTTTTTAGGTTTAGGTTTTGTATAATTGTTCAATTTCAATACCCTACATGGTTTTTCAAATTGGGGCTTCTCAATCGGTTTTGGCAGTTTTACCTCTTGTCAACATTGTAACATTAGGGTTTATAATCACTTTGAGGGAGACCATAGTTTGCAGATTTTTAGTAGAATTTTGTGCTGAAATTAGTGGAATTTTGTTTTGAGGGTAAATTCGTATGCAAGTTCAAGAAATTGTGGACCTGCTCCTAAGAATTGCTATATCTTTAACCTAGTACTCATGGTATTGTTTATATGAATGATGGGTTGTGAACAAATTGGTTGTTGCAGGTGAACCATTTATAGATCATAGTGATGAAATACCGCAAGAAGGAGGTGTTGGCAGAAGGATGGAACAACACCCTCATTGGGATGAGGAAATAGATGTTGCCGAATATGAGAGAATAGTTCAGGAGCGGTACCAACGCTATGAAGATTATTCCGGAGATAATGATGAAGATAACAATGATGTTGAGCAACAAGCACTTCTGCCGTCAGTTAAGGATCCGAAGCTGTGGATAGTGAAATGTGCGGTAAGAACTGTTTTTTTTCCAGTTTGTATTGCTTCATCTTCTGCTTGATGGTATTTGCTTAACAATGTTGTGCTTTCCCCAACTAGATTGGCCGTGAGTTTAGAGGCAGCTTTTTGTTTTATGCAAAAGTGTATTGATCAAGGTCATGGGATGAATATAAAATCTGCTATTGCTCTCGATTATCTCAAGAATTATGTTTACATTTGAGGCTGATAAGGAGGCCCATGTTAAGGAGGTATACAATATTGCATACTCTTGCAGGTTGTGTTCTACTGTGAAATTTGGATTGCTACTAATTGTGTTTCTTTGACAGGCTTGCAAAGGTCTCAAAATGTTGAATACTACAAAAGTAATGCTGGTTCCGATTAAAGAAATGAGAGACGTGCTTGTTGTAGTAAAGGCAAAACCATGGATATCGTACAGGATATGTGGGTGCAGTGAAGATTGGGTTATATAAAGGGGATCTTAAAGGTACTACTCATAGGCCACTTCTCATGGTCTACTTTGTCTTGGTCTTTCGTCTAATCTCCTGACTTGTTTTTCATCAGGTTGTTAATGTGTTCGATATGCGGCAAAGGGTTATGGTCAAGCTAGTTCCAAGGGTTGATTTACAAGCCATTGCTGATAAATTGGTATGTTTATTCTTTTAATTGCTTGCCAAAAAGAACCACCTGAAGGCTCTTGATAATATGTTTTTGCATCTCATGGGCAGTAACCCATGTTTGTCTTTGTGGGAAATACATGTTTTCAATTTTTAGGCATGCATACCTTTTAGGATCTCCAGTGCTACGAGCATTTTTTTCTTTACGAGAACTAAAATAGCAAGACCACCAGTGGACTAATCATATGAGGGACTGAAATTAGATATATCATATATTCATCAACCTACTTTTAACTTGTTGACTTATAGATTTCTCTGCTTTGAGCTAGGAGATTGTAGACCCTTCTCTGTGATGCCTCACGAGCTTTCTTATTACCTGTTCATGTGTTATTCTTTTGATTACACCACTTCCTTCTTCCAGCCTTACCCTTACCCTCTGTTCCCAATAGGGTTTTTGACAAATTACTTCCTCACTTGGGGTCAGCATTGTCCTGCTACATATTGTTGTCTCCATTGCTATTCTATCTGACAAGTTGTAGAATGTTTGTTTGGTTATCGTTATTCCTTTGAATTATGACGAGTGAACTTATACAATTCAGGAAGGTAGAAAAGTCACGAAGAAGGCAATTGTTCCCACTCCACGTCTCATAAACATAAATGAAGCGAGGTAATATCTATACTTCATCAGTTGAGAGGGTGTCTCAATTTCATGTGCTTTTGAACTTGTTTATTATTTTATTACGTAGAGCTTACTTGTTTGTTCTCAATGTGGAAGCTTAATATACCAGTAGAAACTAGAAAGGACGAAGCACTGGAATGCACTTCGATGTGTTTGATGGGGAAGACGTTTAACAAAGGTTTCCTATATAAACACTATCCATGAAATCAATTAGTTATCATAATATTCAACCATCTTTTTGAGTTCAGAAGTTTTCTGAGCTCTGGACAAGGAGTTGGGGGGATTGGTGTCCATGTCCACTTCAATTGCAAATGGGAGAAAATGCCCCTTTATGAAGGGTGATGCTGTTATTGTTGTCAAAGGAGATCTCACAAATCTGATGGGATGGGTTGAAAAAGTTGATGAAGATAATGTCCATATCAGACCAAAAAGGAAGGACCTGCATGTAAACACTTATCCCTGTTTATTTTGATTTTGGTTTTTATCTGCATGATAGTTAGTGCAAAACATTTGGCTTTTTCAACATATTTTTTGTTTACAGACAAAGTTATTGTGAATGGGGAAAATATGTTAGTAAAATACTTCAAGCCTGGGGATCATGTGAAGGTTGTCTCTGGTTCTCATGAAGGTGCAACCGGTATGGTTATTACGGTTAACAGTATGTACTCGTCATCATATCTGATGCCATGGAAGGAAAATGTAAGTAGTATCTCACCTGAACTTTTTCAACAGACAAATACTTGGCGTTGAGGACTAGCAATAGTCTGAACACTTATAGATTGCTAATAAAGCGTTGTTGTATTTAGATCCGTGTCTTTGCTGACCACGCCAGGGACAGCTCTGAAGCAACTCTGGAGTTACCCAGAATTGGGGATTATGAGCTTCACGACCTTGTCATGCTGAGTAAGCAAATGTTAACCTGATACCGCAGTTTTATCAACATTGCCAGCACAGCTCTTACTGTTCTGCGTCATTGTATTCTTTTATGTGTATCTTAATTTGGCGCAGTAACATGAGTTTTGGGGTAATTATACGGTTAGAGAGTGAAGCACTCCACATACTGAAGGGAGATCCAGATAGACCTGAGGTTGTATTAGTGAAGTTGAGGGAGATCAAATACAAGATTGAGAGGAAGAATACTGCCCAAGATCGATGGAAAAATACTGTGTCTGTTAAAGATGTTGTGAAGATTCTCATGGGTCCTTGTAAAGTAAGTTCTTTTAGTCTAATTTTTCTAAAAATTTCTTATGCAGTTATGTGAGCTCGAAGGATTCCCTTGCTTCACTGCTGTACTAACTATCTTTATTGTTATTATTAGGGGAAACAAGGTCCCGTTGAACATATACTGAAAGGAATATTGTTCATAAAAGACCGTCATCACATGGAGCATGCTGGTTATATTTGTGCGAAAGCACAGTCTTGTATAGTAATGGGCGGCTCTCATTCCAAGGTAAGATTTTCAAGTTAGCTTCGTACAGGTATATTACTTGATACATTTAGCCTATGGTATATAAATGCAAGGTTATTTAATTTTCCACTCTTTCTTGCTGTAATGAAATTTCTGCAAGTTTTCTGTTAATTGCGATCTTACTTGCATAACTGCTTTTACAGGTTGTTTCCCCTCCCCCTAGATATGGAGCTTCTAGAGACTTGGCTCATATTCCCCCTTCACCAAGAAGATGTCCTAGAGGAGGACCTCCATTTAACTGTATGTTTCTGATATTTTTGTGATTCTGTTATTATGTATTGAAATTGGTATTTACTTCCTTCTAGGGCTATTTATTTGTTATGTTAGATTTAGAAATCTGTTACTTGTTTTCTGATAAAAGAGAAGTTCCTCAACTGTCTATACAAACTATCGTGCAGCTGGAGGAAGACATAGTGGTGGACGGCAGGGCATGATTCATTTGTTAGCAGTACCATTAAAATTCGTGTTAGTAATTACAAAGAGGATGGTCGTGGTTGTAAGTGTTAATGGCCAAATTAGTTCGAGTTGAACTGGAATCTCAGATGAAACTATTACAGGCAAGTACTCCTCTACTGGACATTGTAATTCATATTTTTACTGGTTGTCTTCTCTTCAGTTTGTTTAAATATCATCTCCTGGCACACATGCAGTTAACTTTAACTTGAGATCTCTGATAACATAGCTGTTTTTAAATCATACTGGTAATGATTTAGTATTAAATCTTGTTTGCTTTCATTTTCGCTTACTTTTTTGTTTGTTTATGATAAAATTGGTAATTGTCTTTGTTAAAATCTGTTCATTTTGTAGTTCAGTGAAACACCTCAGCGTGGTATTGGAAGTGAAACACCCATGCATCGAGCACAAACCCACTGCGCCCATGTATAGCTCATCAAGAGATCAAGGGAGAGGTATGCTCATTGGTGATTGATTGTTTGTACTTTCTGTTTTGAATTTAGAACTTCTTTCAAATACATGAAGATCTTATTTTTGTGGTCAATGTCTCTACAGAAACACCAATACATATTGGTATCCGGACCCCCATGCGTGATCCGGCTTGGAATCCTTATGCTGCTGCCACTCCAGCAAGGTTCTTCCTTTACTGTGTTTGTTCTTTATGGCACTATGATTATAAGAATTTTTTTCGAGTATAAAGTGGTTGAAGTCAATCATACCAGTGCATTGTTTGTCTTTGGGGTTTTTCAATGAATCGTTCCCAATTGTCAATAAAAAAATATACTGAAGTGTTAAAGTCATTTTAAGAATTTGATCCCATTTTCCTGTAACATAACCCATGACTTGACTATTGATCCTTTTATCGCATCAGGGATAGCTGGGAAGACGGAAATCCTGGTTCATGGGAAACTCCTCTGCACGTTCTCGTGAAGCCTCCCAGCATCAGCATCACTCTAACACAGATTCGGCTGGGGCTGTGGTGAAAATCCTGGCTATGGGAAACTCCTCTTGCACGTTCAAATGAAGCCTCAGTATCAGCATCACCGAACACAGAGTTCGGATTGGGGCAGCTGGGGTGAAAGAAACTTGGCTCATGGAAACCACTCCAAAGCCCAGGGTCAGAAATCTCACTTTGTCCTGATCTTGTATGCATGCCCGATGATTTGTTCATTTTGATATAACCCGATTGTTCTGGATCATCTCTCAGCAGGAACTCCTCTTGCACGTTCAAATATAACCCCAGTGTCAGCATCACCGACCACAGGGTGGAGTTGGGAAGCAAAGCTCGATTATCAGCATCACTGACCACAGGGTCAGGGTTGGGGAAGCAAAGCCCCAGTATCAGCATCACCGCCCACAGGGTCAGGTTGGGAAACAAAGCCCCAGTATCAGCATCACCGACAACAGGGGGTTGGGGCAGCTGGGGCTTGTCCAACTGGCTCTGGGGAACCAGCCCACAGTGCCAGGTCAGAAATCCCTCCCTCTCTCCTATCTGCTTCATAGTGATCTTTTCTCCCCCTTCAATAACCAACCATATTGTTCGTCGTTATTATTATCTCTCAAAGGAGTAAGTCCTCTTACACGTTCAAATGAATCACCACCACCAGCACTGACCACCCAGGTTCAGGTTGGGCAGTTGTAGAGGTAATTAGAGTGAAGCTGTCGGAACCCCAGCGGAAATAAAGCAGGGATGGCAAATGTTAGTAGCAGACCAGCAGTTCAGTAAATTACTCTAGTTTCTATTTAATCTTACAGACAACAACTCATTCTCAATTGACCAGTTTCTGTATAGAGTCACTGCATTTCTTTTGGACCAAAATATTTAGCAAAGGTTTAGGTCACTTATTTTAGATATATGTTCTCAATACCACGCCTTTTGACGATGTAAGTTAAGTTTTTGTGGATTGAATGTTACATTATTGTACAGAGCTCTACTCTTTCAACAATATCTAACTTGGCAGGTGTGAGCCATTTGGCGTTCCAATGAATTTTGTAACGATTTGCTTTGGGGGTACTGGGTCTATTAGTGAGGGATGTAAATCAAAAATGCGATAGTTCCCAAAGATAACCAGAATCCATACGTACAAATTTTTATTAGGGAGAAAATGAATGTGGACAGAAAATAATACATACACAAAATACAAAAAGAATCAATCAAATGGAATGGGAAATCAACATTTTTTTGCGAATAAAGAAGGATGTTTTAATTAAGCATCCTTGTCTGTTTTAAACTCGATAGGCATTTTAGGGAACCTGACCTTATCAGTACAGTAGTTGTAGATTGTGAATTTCTTTCGACCCACATGAGCCTCCTATATTGGGCAGCATCCAGGTCTCTATACTTCTCTTGATCCCACCACCTCTTCCCTTGTGTTGCACAGAATTTAGCATTCACTGATGCTGCACAAGCGTCAATGTGGAACTTTGTAGGAAGCTACAAAGGTGCTTTGGACCAATCAGTCTTT